>CM065052.1:140483392-140833092 GCA_032883995.1 Coronaproctus castanopsis
TGATAGTAAACAGGGAGGCGCAGTACAGTCGAGATTTAAAAATCTCTTTAAAAATTGTATCAATGAAAATCTCGACTTCCCAATTTGGATTAGTAGTAAACTGTAAAGAAACAGAAAGTTTACAGACAGCGACAGACGGATTTTATTTCTATCTGGATGGGAAACAAGTTAATGAATACAGATATATCCAAATATCTCGCTAGCAACATCAGTAAAGATGCTACATTAGATGGCGAAAGCACCTATAGGATGGAAACTATTTCATCGGGTGCTTAATAACAAACAAAAAAATGCTAAGGAAAATCCTGAAAATAAGTTGGAAAAATTTCATTTCAAACGCAAGAGTGCGGGATGCAGCCACAATCCAGTCTATTGAGAAACCAATTGCAGAAAGATGCATGCGATAGGTCGGGCATGTCGTGGAAATGGAAGAGAACCAGGTACAAAAGCGAATTTTCTACGGCATTCTAAATTCGGAGAAAACAAACGTCGATTGACCAACAATACGAAGACGTACTTGCTAATGGTGTAAAATACACCCGAATAAACCCGAGAAAGACCGACTGGGAAAATATTGTGTTTAACAGAAAAGGAATGGTCGAAAATAGTAATTGAATCGTTACAAACGTGTCTGCCTAGTAAAAAGAAAATTCCGAATCTAGGCATGGATACTGTAGATCAACATCAACGGTTCGCCTATAGTAATTAAGTTCTAGAAGCACTCACCATATTGGCTGGTTCTCATATATTCGCCATAAACATCAGTGATCAATAGCAAGCAGCACTCATACTTGGAATGTCCGATTATGTTACGTTACACGGAGCGGGATGCCCACTGACTTCTCCGTGATAAATGAGAACGACATAATGATGAAAAAATTTTTATGTTGCGAGTTGATTTCCAACCTTCGACCGTCTAGTTGACAGTTTCTATGACACCACTACATTATATATATATATATCATCATCATCATCATAAAGGTAGCATCTCCTGTTCAGGAGGTTGCACATCAGGAACGCTATATACGTCGGCATCTGGCTGATTCAATTAATTTGACGAAATCGTTAATTCCTGTATTGGTTAATTCCATTCTTTTTCTTAGCGGCTTTCCTTGAATTTTACCCTGTGCTGCTATTCTTCCCGGATTTTGTGAGCCATATATTTAATTTTTCAATTTTTCTGTTTTTTATCTCATCCATTAGTTGCAACTTGTTGATTTTACACGTGTTCAGCACTTCTCGGTTAGTTACTTTGTCTGTCCACGGAATTTTCAGCATGCGTCTATATGTTCAACATTTCAAAGGCATTAATTTTTCTTTCGCATTCCGCATTTATTGTCCAGGTTTCCGCTGAATAAAGCAGCACCGACCAGATATAACAACGTAGTATCCGTTTCCTCGTTTCTAAGTCTATTTTACTGCTTCTTAGTATTTTTTCAAGATTTCCAAACGCTTGTCTGGCCATTGGTTATTCTGAAAATTAATTCTTTTTTATCACGCTCGTCATTTGTGATCAGAACTCCCAAAAATATTTATACTGTTCCACATTTTGTAATTGTTGTCCATCTATTTTCAGTTTTGTTTCTCTAGACTTATGTCTGCTGAATTTCATTACTTTCGTTTTGTTTATATTTATTTTCATATTGTATTTTCGTCCTTCTTGATTTATGATATCTAGCATTTTTTGCATTCGCTTCTCCGTTTCAGCTGTCAGTTCTTTATCATCTGCGTAAGAAATATTATTTATTTTAAGCCCATTTATATTAAAACCCATCGCATTTATTTCTGATGATTTAACAATTTCTTCTACATATGCATTAAATAATCTAGGAGACAAAGAACATTATTGTCTAACACCCTTTTTTATATTGCAATGCTTTCAGAATATTCACTTCCTATTTTTACATTTGCTTTTTGTTCCCAATACGACTCTTTTATTATTTGGATATCTCTGCTATCGATATCGTATTTGTGCAATATTTTAATTAATTCTTACTCTATCGAAAGCTTTATCGTAGTCTATAAAACGTACTACTAGTTATTTATTGCATTTATTGAATATAATATATCGTGAAGGTAAACTTCCTGAAGATTTAAAAAAAAAAAAATTTTATTCTTATACCGAAAAAAGCATAACTCGAAAAGCTGCTCAGACCATCGAACAATTGCACTAATGAGTCACACTTTAAAACTATTATTAGCGATTATAAACTACAAGTGAAACATAATTTGGCTTTATAGCAAAAAAAAGGCACTAGAGACGTCATTATACTATTCAAAACAATTATACAGAGAGCTTTAAATATAAACAGAGAACTTATATTTAAAGCTCTCTGTATAATTGTTTTGAATAGTATAATGACATCTCTAGTGCCTTTTTTTGCTATAAAGCCAAATTGTGTTTCACTTGTAGTTTATAATTGCTAATAATAGTTTTAAAGTGTGACTCATTAGTGCAATTGTTCGATGGTCTGAGCAGCTTTTCGAGTTATGCTTTTTTCGGTATAAGAATAATTTTTTTTTTTTAAATCTTCAGGAAGTTTACCTTCACGATATATTATATTCAATAAATGCAATAAATGTGCTTTGCATTTTTCGGGCATGAGTTTGATCAGATCTACTGGTATTCTATCTTCGCCCGTAGCTTTTCTATTTCTTGCTTTATCAATTACTCTATCCAATTTGCACCGTGTTATACTCGGTGTATCTTCTGTTGTCCTAATCTCAACGTTATCTGGTCTATTTATATCTTCGTATAAATATGATATATAATTCATCCAGGCCTCTTGTATATATTTTTTCTCTATGCGATATACTCCTTGTTCCTTTTTAACTGTCAATATTCTTGATTTTCTTATTTTATGCCGCGTCATCATATATTTTATCTTTACATGCATTTCGCGTTTGTCTTTTTTGTAATTCTTCTACTTCTTTACACCTTTCATTATACCAGTCTGTTTTTGCCTGTTTGCATTCCTTTATTATTAACTTGTGCATGGTTTTGTATTCTGTGCTTGATTTATCAGATATTTTTCTTTTATTATTTATCATATTTATTATTTTCTGTGTAACCCATGCGTTATTTCTTCTTACTGTTTTTGATTTTAATTTTTCATCCGCTACTTTTACCACTGCGTGTTACCACTCGGGCCACTGACTATCAATATCTCCTGTTTTGTTTATTACCTCCATTTCCTTCTCTAACTCAGTTTGAAATTCTGCTAACATGCTTGGATTAGTTTGCAGTTGTTCGGTATTCCATCTTTGATTTTCTTTAATTTTTAATCTGTTGCATTTCTTTAATACTAATTTACATCTAGCCGCTAGTATTCTGTGGTCCGAGTTGCAGTCTGCACTAGGATACGTGTGACAGTTTTTTATTGCATTTCTAAATCTCTTGTTTACTAAAATATAATCAATCTGATTTTTTTGTTTTAGGGCTGGACAATGTGTGTAACCTTCGGACATGTTGCTGAAACCATGTATTACATACCATAAATTGAAATTTTTCAGCGAATTCTATGAGCCTATTTCCCCTTTCATTTTTATTTCCTATGTGCTCCTATTGTTGTTCCACATCCGCGATTTCCTACTTTAGCGTTGAAATCTCCCAGTATGAAGGTGAGCTCATTATTCTTTGTGTTTGTTAGAACTTCTTCCAAATCACTGTAGAATTTTTCAATTTCATCGATACTACTCTCGGCTGTTGGTGCACACACTTGTATCACATTAATTATTTTAGGTTTTGCCTCGATTTTTATTAATATTATACGCTCTAATTTAGTTAATATACCGTTTATTGATCGGCTTAATTTCTTTTTCAATAAAATTCCCACGCCATATTCATTTTTATCTTTTCCTGAATATATAGAAATCGTAATTTTTATTGACATTTATTTTGTTGCATCCTATCCAACGCGTTTCGCTCACTCCTAAGATATCGATTTGTAACCTTTCTGCTTCCAGCGCTACATCCTGCTTGATATAGGGATCTTACATTCCAAGTTGCAACAATGATGTTATTATGTGTAGTCCGTTCTTTATTATTCCTACACTGTTCGCTACTACTGTTTTGGTTTTATTCTTGCATTTTGAATTCGTCCCTGTATCGTTCTTCGATGATACTAGGGATCGTAATCTCGATTATTTAACGTGTTTGCCCTCTCCTGCAGAGTGCCGTACGAACAAGGGCACGGGAGGGCTCGAGTCATCCTGCATTGCTACAGGAGACCGCCTATTACCTGACACAACTACAAGTGAGTCCCATACAGAATTTATGTTATTTCTTTGACACGCCATAATTATCGAGAAAGAGTGCAGTGGTGGTTTCCCGTTGTCTTCCACTGGATTTTCTTTTAGGGTTTACTACCTGAGCCTTTGGATAAATATCCTAACCGCAAGGCAGTGGTTTTGTTTTCTGTTAGGGTTATCTCCCTTAGGCCTTTGGGTAAAAACCCTATCCGCAAGGCAGCGGTTTGTTACTGAGGAGTAACAGTATTAGGCTTTTACGGCGACCTAAACCCGCCGAGGGAGAGACAGTCATAAGATTTATGCAGACTTTTATGGCCAGTTCCTCAAGCTGACAATCTGCATCCTCGTGTCTCTTACCCTGTCACTACTGGAATCAACTGCCTGAGGTTTTTCACCAGTTTGACTAATGTATTATTCGCAGCTAACCTACATATCTGTAGACCGTTCCACTATCCACCACCTGTGGACGCGCCCCAAACTGGTTAGAGCTTCGGTACCCAGAAGGTACAAAGTACCCCCTGGGGGAAATATATATATTTATTTATCTGCAATATTTACAAATAAGTTTACATACACGTTAATATTAATATTTTTCATTCTGAGTTTTCTATTAAGTAAACTATCAGGCAGATTATTTGTGTTTGAAAAACCTATTATTACCAAAAAAATGTAATTTTATCTATTTAATCGGGATTAGAAGGTTAATGGCCTTATGAAACCGTTGGTTATTTTCCATAAATAATGGGATTACGAATTAAATTTTGAATATTATCGAAGACAGTGTGGAAAAGTTTGATAAAGCTTAGTTCTATAGAATAATTTGTTGGTTAAGGGAGACCGAGGAATTGGTAGTATTTTTTGTAAATTGGGCATAAGTATTCTATTTAAAATATGTCAGTTATTGGTAAATCGAGAAAATGAGGAATATTGGAGCGTTCTATAGAAAACTGCACGTAAATATTATTTCTATTCATAATATTGAGAAATTCCTACAGCTCTGACTGTTTGAAACTTTCTAGAAAAAAATTATATCGTCAATAGTTTCAAAAATTCAAGGTTGGACTAAAATATTATTTTTTTTAATCATTCGTACAGATCGAAGTTAAAATAAATGAGGGAGGAGAAATCATTGGAACGTCATCAGTTCATTTATAAATTTGATTATCAAAAAGGAAATACGAGTTATCTAAGCAGATAAGTTCATTGAAGAGATCGTGGTTATGTTTCTTCTATTTTAATTTAATGAAACTTCATTTAAGGGCACAGATGATAATGAGTTAATTACATCGAATGAAATTAATTTATAATTGAAAGGAACTTTTATGTTCTCAATACTGTTAATTAAGTAAACGGAATTCTTAATACTATATTTAGAGTTAAAATTTAAATATTTTTTTAGCAGGCTACTTCAGAGAGTAAGCAGTAGCATAATTATAAAAAACTACATGACGAATTGGTTTATTAAGTTTCACCAAACCATATAACTCGATGAGTTCAGAGTTCCGGTTTTCAGCTGGTACATATCAAAATCTGAAAAAATTATAATTTTCAGATAAATTTTATACTTTGAGATTGGGTCATTTAGAACTTACTATAACCTGATTTCGTGATAGAAATTTGATTACTTTATAAACATACTTATGTTTGGGAATTATAAGTAAAGCTCCCTTTTCTAACTGCATTGTATTAAAGCATTTTTTAAAACCATATATCTATATATATATATATATATATATATATATATATATATATATATATATATATATATATATATATATATATATATATATATATATATAAATCAAACTATCTCCAATAGGACAAAGAAAAAATACATTCTTCAAACAATTTAATTTAATATTTACGTAAATGACGATAGCCATTCTTCAAATACCTTAATTTTATTTACTTCACTTTTGTTACAGGAATTATGCATTACGAGGACTTAATGGAAATTTACAAAATTACCCCTTTAACAGGGACCTTTCTTTAGAAGAAATAAATAGTATAATAGAGATGCAGTAAGCTACATTCATATATATTAAAAGTATTCATTTTTTTTCTTTGTTAATTTGTAATTGATTTTATATTTCCTTATAAGTATTACAGGTGCCTTAAAATGATGAAATATTATTGGGTTGATAATTATACCGCGGCCGACTATATTTGAATCACGTCATAAATTTGTCTCATGTTAATTATATTTATTTTTAACTAGAAGTTGCCCACGGCTCCGCCTGTGTATTTTTTTTAATACAATATCGCTGTCTCTTTCTTTTACTACACCAAAGAAAAAAAATCAAGAACGGAGGGATATATATAGATATAGATATATATATATTATGTTGTGTCAGTGAAGGCCGTGTGTTACACGTTTCGTAGCTTTGTGTAATATACGTATATATATATATATATATATATATATATATATATATATATATATATATATATATATATATATATATATATATGTATATATATATATATATACATACATATATATAAAATACAATCATCGGTATTAATCCCCCCGAAGAGGGATGCCATGACCTTATATTTCTTCCTGCACTAATGTACGCCATCTATTACGGTTTTCAGCCTCTCGCACACATTCAACGAACGATTTCCCTGTTGCTTTCCTGATGATATCGGTCCATCTGTTGTATACTCCTCCTCGAGGTCGTTTTCCGGGCGTCTTTCCCTCTATAATTAATCGCTCAATAGACTGGTGCATGACATGACCAGAAAATCAGTTGGTATAGATTCATGTTTACACATAATAGAAAACATATAAATGGCCAAAGCGACCTATGGTACAGGCCAAAAAAAAAAAAAAAAAAAAAAATATATATAATGGAAAATAGTTTATGAAGTGCGTTTACCAAGTTTGAATCTCTTGTACTTTGTTTTGCCACCAATTGTTCTTCATCCAGCGTGTTCTCCTTTGAATTTCAGCCTTTATTTCAGAAAATTTTTGTTTCAAACTTATGTTGCTTGTGTCATTCTGCCATTGAGTGAAAGTTAGCCTTTTCCGCGTAATTAGGTCAGTAATTTCTTTATCATTCGTGAGAAACCAGTCCTGATTTTTTCTTTTAGATGTCATTATCGCTCGGGAACAATTGAGCTGTATTATTTTCTTCATGTTAGCCCAAACTTGACTACTATTCGAGATAGAAAAAATCTCCTATGCATAAACTATGCGAATTTCACTATTATTACTGGAACAGACAGACAAAACATTAAAAAAAAAAAATTTTAGGTTTATATGTGATAAAAATAGCCCAATGCAGTGATTATAATAACGAAGGATATCATGATTAGGCAATATCCAGGAATGGATGGCTATAGCGGAGTGCAGAAATCTTGTTCAATTAGCACGGGACCGGCAAGTGTGTATCAAAGCTGTAAAGGATGTGGACGCCAACCTTCGATAACGAAGATGGCTCAAGAAGAAGAAGAAATGATTATAATGAAAATATTCGCAAATCATAGACAGACACTACAGTTTTATTATAGATAGTGTAGATAACAAATAAACGAAAATTCTGAATAATTGCTAACGAATTAACTAAATACAGATACAAACGAACTTGTTTCAATATTGTACGTTTATTTTTATTTTTATTTTTTATAAATGACGTGTACTACTAAACATAGTTGAATACATATGATGACTGTAAATTATGTAAATTCATATTTGACATGCATTTATTGGTACATGTTTCGTAATTACGATATCCTCATCTTGTAACGTACATGTAAAATTGTTCAACTCTTGTATTTATATCGTCCTTTTTATATGCGAATCTAATAAATTTTAACGCCCATATTTTGATTCACGTAATAAATTTATTATTTAGGTAACAAGTTTTATTACAAATATCGATGTTACTACCTATAATGTTAGGGAGTGTCTTGGGTTCGGTGCTTTATCTGTTGTTCACTGCTGATTTTCCAGTTAGTGACGATGTTATAACTGCCACGTTTGTGGACGATACAGCCATTTTAGCTGTAGCCAAAGAGCAAAACCTAGTCCACGAACTCTGTAGCGGTTTTTAATAAACATCGAAACCTAGCTGAGACGTTATCGTATCGCAGTTAACGAAAGTAAATGCACGCAGATCACATTTACTTTGCGCGAAACTTAACCTGTCCAGCCACTACATTACTCTCAACACGTTAAGTATCTGGGGATGCATCTTGACAGTAAATTAACATGAAGCGGACATGTCGAACAGAAAAGAAAACATCGTAACATAAAATTGAAGCAGCATGTTAAAGCCTATGTGGACATACGGCCTGATACTGTGGGGATGCGAAAAAAATAGTAATATAAATAAGATTTTCAACGGTTCCAAAATAAGGTCATTAGGCTACTCTTACTCCTCCTTGGTATGTTTCGAACTATACATTACATCATGACCTTCACATTCCCTATGTTAAAGACAAAGTCAAACCGGCCGTTGAGCAGTATAAAAAGCGCTTGAAGTATCATACAAATACACTGGCCATCAATTTATTAGATAACAGTCTTCAGATACGCCGATTGAAACGAACCAGGACGTTTTATTTATCCTAATTTCTACTGGAGTTCTTTCGGGGAGCACTAATTCTCTGTGTGTGTGATTATATGTATACACACGCGTAAAATTTAAAAAATCGATAACGAATTTAGTTTAAACGTCTTTAAGTTTCAATTATTCCCTGCGCTCCCAGGCACAGATGTTATTTTTCGCAGAAATTTAAAAATTAGCAACAATAATTAAAATGCGATCGGTTTTGATAATATATATTTTTTTTTTGTAAATTGAGTTTAATGAGTCGTTTTTTTAATTTGAAATATGAAAATTGAGATTTTTATCTACAACGAAAGACATGCTCAAACGTTTTCGAACTGGTCACCGAAAGTGCGGCCACATGCTAGTACATTGGGACTTTAAAAATGATCCGTTATACGAGTGCGGATTATATAACCAAACGATGGACCATATCCCGAATTCTGCGTAGAGCCTTCAGTGGTGATTGGGAAGAAATCCTGATAGCATCGGATGTAGCATGGCTGGAAAAATCGGACGTGAACGTTTAAGCAGAAATATATATAGCGATTGCGACTCGAATACGATATAATAATAACTGGAACATACTATATATTAAAAACAACATAAAATTATATAAAACAGTTTAATCACTATGAAAGTTTTCTATTGCAAAGCTTTTCGACAGTTACGTCATTATCAAGCATACGCAATAAATATTACGCATAAATAACCTGACATATGTATATAACGGCAACTTATAATTTGATGCACTAATTTCACTAGCCAGAGGTGATTTTACTTTTAGATTTATTTTTACAATAAATTTGATTTATAAAGCAGATTTTGAAAAATAATTCTTCACTAAAATTGACATAACTTCCACACCGGGTTCAGATTCCATTAAATGTTGAATATATCGGGGAGTAGAGATTTTATGAATTATGAACAAAATAAAATCATAACACAGTTGAATCACCATAAAAGTTTTCTATTGCAAAGCTTTTCTACCCAGTTACGCCATTATCAAACATAAACGATAAATATTACATATAAATTATCTGAAATATTTATATAACGACAACATAAAATTTTGATATACATCTTTCACTAATCAGAGGTAATTTTACTTTTAAAGCCGTAAATGTGTATGTTTTTCGTCTAAGTATTATTAATTTGGACGGGTTTCTGAAATTTTAATTCAAACCTTGCCCGATAAATAGAATTAATTTAATTTTCTAAATTATTATTCAAATTTATACGTAATTTTATTGCACGTCGTTTTTTCAGGGACGATCATGTAGATTCTGGTTTGAACAGGTAAATTTATTATCATTTCCTATAATTACGATTAGTTTTAATTGTTAGTTGCCGTATTTGATAATTTTCATCTACGCATCCTGATGATCCAAATTAAGCTACTGCATGATCATTTCATGTACACTTTAATTTGGTACTGAAATTACCGCTGCTAAATTCCAGGTTAGAATTGTTCAGATTTTTATGGCGGCCTAGACTCACCAATGATGAGACAGTTAACAGGTTTATCTGGAGTGTTAATTAGACAGTTCACCAAACAGCCCCTCTACACCCTCAAGTCTTATTGTTCTGTCACTACTAGAATCAAATTCAAGAGGCTCTCCACCAGTAGCCGCTCTTGGTTCGCAGCTGTTTATTGGTTAATCGCAACTAACCAGTACACCTACTGGCCATTATACTATCCACCACCAGTGGACGCGCCCAGTTCCGGTTAGAGAATCCCAGAGGGTACAAAGTACCCCTGGGCGGGGTATATATAATATACACACACACATATATATATATATATATATATATATATATATAATATACACACACAGATATATATATAAAGTGGTTTTAAAATAATTAAATGTATAAAATTAAAATACCAAAATATACTAATAAGCTTTTTGACTATTATACCATTTTCAAGTTTGACATAAATCAAAATAAAAAAATCAAATGTGAAAAAAAAAACGAGAAATAAAATAAAATATAAGAATTTTGCAGGATATCTTCTTCTTCTTCATCGTATCGGGAAAATTGATCATAGTACATCATGCCAGAAGTCCAAAAAGTTCATTATTTTGCCATCCAATTTGAGGACGTCCTTAAAGGTACAGTTGTGCGGACAAGCTTTACATTCGAAGAGGTGTTCCATTGTTTGTGATTCACCGTATTAAGAGGTTTCCACTTTTAGTAATCCAGATCTACACATATTGAAAAGTTTTCTGCTGGTTCAATCCAGCAGCTTTGTATAATTTTATTGTGTTCCTCTTTTCAAGCCGTTAAGCGTATCTCCTCAGGCTTGGCGCCGAGTGGATTTGTTACGGCTATGAAACTTCTCCGCGATTTCGATCTCCGCCGCTGCTGGATGTATCTAAATAGCAAGTGACAACTATCTGCTTCTTGTGCACTTTTCTCTGCACTAACAACTACTTGGCGTCTAATTGCGGGTGGGGCAATGCCCGAGAGAACTCTAACTTTATGTACCGGTGTAGGTTTTAAGTAGCCCGTGATAATCCGGCAACTTCCATTTAGGGCAACATCGACATGGTTTGTATGTGCTAAGTTATACCACACTGGATAGTCGTATTCTGCGACTGAATTGCACAGTGTCACAGCTGATACCCGAAGAGTGTGTGGTGTAGCTCCCCATGAACTATTAGTTAGCTTTCGTATGATATTATTGATCTTCATTTTAGTATTTATGCAATGTTTTTTGAAAGAAAGAGTTCTGTCAAGTGTGACACCCAAATATTTCGGATAATCGGTAAACTCTAACTTCATCCCCTGTCACTGTATGTTTAAGCTTCTTTTCGCCTCTTTGTTTTTGAAGGGGAAAGCGGCTATCTGTGTAATACTTGTGTTTGGTCTCAGTTGGTTCTGCACATAGCATTCTCCAATCTTCTCCAGTGCTGTAGTAAGTTGTTTTTCTATCTCTTCAAATTTCTTGTTTTGATATGAAATGGCAAGGTCATCCACATATAGGAAATGGCACGTGTTTTCAAAAACCGGATGATCATTTGTATGTATATTAAAAAGTATAGTTGCCAGAACATTGCCTTGAGGGATTCCACTTCGCTGTTTACTCCAACGGTGTTTTTACCATCCAATGTTACATAGAACCGTCTATTTTCCACTAGTCTTCCAATAATTGTTGTTAGTCTAGAATCCTTCGTTAGATAGAAGCCGATGATTTACTGTATCGTACGCGACTAATCATTTTTCAAAACCGTCTTCAATTTCTTGTACTAGTTTTAAGATCTGACCTGTACATGATTTCCCAGGTCGGAAACCCGCCTGCTGTGATATTAGTGCGCCATTAATTTTCTTCGTCATTGTTACGAGGAGTAGTTTCTCAAATAGTATAAACGTCTGGCAAATAAATGAAATAGGTCGGTAGCTCGCAACATCATCCTTTGTTTTCCCTGGTTTAAGGATAGCGAATACTTTAGCTTTTTTCCAATATTTAGGAGTTGGTTCCGTTTTCAAAAATTTTATTAAAGAGATCGAGGAGCCACTTTCGCGTTACTGGTCCATATCGCTTTACCATTTTTCATACGCTCAACTGCTTCGTCAAGTTCTGTTATATCAAAGCCTCGATTGATACAGCTGGTTTCCTCTTGGGTACTCGTGTTAACTTTAGTTTCCCAGGTTCACATCCTTTTGCTGATTTACCATTAAGTATTAGTAGATGGGCTATTTGGTTCGGTATAACCTTGGCAGGTACTTTGCTTACGGTGGGATCGACATTAAACTTTTTAGTTAGTGACCAAGCTCGTTTGCTATTAGGTTTCATATCTAGCGACTGGACAGTTTCTAGCCAGCGTTTCCTATGGCATTCTTTAATGAGTTCTCCAAGTTGTTTACCAGTTGCTCTAGTTTCTTCCGAGAATGGGTCACCGTTGAATTTTTTTCGTATTAATTATATAGCACGATGGAAACTTTGTCCATTCCCGGAATGTATTTAGCTCGGTGTACTCTTGGAATGAACTTCTTTGGGACTTCTTTCACTGTTTTTCGCCGTTGCTTCGGCCCCCGGTAGATTTAATACAAATATCAAAGTTTTTAATCGGTGTTGGTAGAACAAGAATGGCCTTCTTTGGCAGCATTGTTAGCTGATTCGTTTCCTTGGATGTTAATATATGACGAAATTCGTGCCAGAATTAAGTGATTATTAGGCCAGATAGTATAGTTTTGTATCGTAGAGATCACTAAGGCACTATAATGATACTACAGAGTCTTAGTGTAGAAGGAGTGACCGTGATTGCTAATGTTTCAAATATCCATAATTATCATTTTGGGAACATATAATTTCCTTAATGAAGTGGGGTGGAAAAATGCGCTTCGGTTTTCTGGGACAAAACTGTCTGCAACTCAAATTTTGTTATAGAGCGGTCCGCAAAATATCGCCATGGGATGAGTAGCATGAAATAATTTCCGAATAGGCAGTTTTTATTGCATATTTATGAGCATTATTATTTAATACTTAAGGTGACTGGCGGTAATTGAAATCTAAAGAGCACGATGTCAAAGGCGGAAAGAAAACTGGAAGGTGAATTTGAAATGAAAAAAATAATATTTTCTGTTTGTTCAGCAAAAGCAGGAAATGAGAAAGAGGAACTAAGATTGAAGAGCGAAAAAATTTGGATCTGTGGAAAAGAGAATGAACGAAATAAAAGGAGAATATTTTTTACACAGGTCAATAGTAAGTTTAATAGCTTCACATATGATGCTGACTACTGGTGCCGTTGAAAAGGTGCCAATTTAAGTTCGATTGTTGTATGATGGACAATATTCGAGGATGTTTGCTGATGGAGTTGTAGACCATAATTACATAGTCAATTTTAGTCTTTTTAAAAGCATGGTGTATATTTAACGATGTTTAGGATCATATTCGAATGTTGAGTGTGAAAGGTTTTGACGTTGAGACTTATAGAACATTTTGATTTAAAATGAGAGATACATACTTTTACGGTTAACATATTGTTAAAAATTACGCAAAGATATTTAATAGCGTTTGAGAACTTTATGCGTGTATCATTAAAGTAAATATTAAGTCGATGTTGATAGTTTTTGCAAGTAGATTGCAAAAGTTTTAATACCAACTTTCAGGATCACGAGGTTATATCACATATCGTCTTGTAAGATGTCTCCAACAAGACTGACGTAACTAGCCGAAATAAAGATTGAAAGGTCATCGATATATTATAGAGATCATTTGATTTAGTACAGTAATTTCTCTGTTAAATAATGTAGGGCTTATAGGTGATCCTTGAGAAAGATTATGCGATGATGACTGTCAATCGCTGAATCTGTCATAGAATTAGCGCTCGGTGAAGAAGGTCTGAATAAAGGAAGTGAAACGTCCACAATATTCTAGTTCTGGAGAATGGATAAGTTCTCGTTTATCTGCATTAGGTCGAAAGTTTTTAACAAATAGAAGAAGATGGCTTTATGTACGCAATTTTTTAAGCATATAAGTTGATCGACTGAAGATCTCCCTGGTATGAATCCGCAAAGGATGTTGGTTAACTTGTTTAGACTGGAGAAGTCGAAAAAGTCGATCGTTCATACAAAAAAAAACTATATATGCGAGCTTAATGAGATGTGACGGTAATTATTGACAAGCATAGGGTTTTATGGGATTCAAAATTGGTATAATGAAAGTAATATTTAAGATTTTTGGAAAGAGAGCTACTTGCAGAATTTAAGGCTTTTTGAAGCATTAAGATATGGATATACCATCTGAGCCTAATGATGAAAACCAACAAAAAAAAAAAAAGTTTACGGATGATAATAATATTTTTCTAGAACAACAATTTGGCTTTCGACAAAATTTATCAACTTTTATGCAATTAGCGCGTGTCACCGATTTTATCACCGATGGGTTCAATAATAATAAGCACACAGGGTTACTCCTTTTAGATATAGAGGAAGCGTTTGATACTACCTGGCATCTTGGTCTAATGTATAAAATTATCCAATATAAATTTCCTGCGTATTTAGTCCATCTTATTCGTAGTTATTTAACTGATAGATATTTTGTTGTCAAAGTAAATAATGTTAAGTCGGATGTTAGATCGGTATTAGCTGGAGTACCCCAAGGCAGTTTACTTGTTCCTTCTCTATATTAATGATATTCCCAAAATTCGTGAGCTAGAGTTGGCTTTATATGCGGATGATACGGCAATTTATTGCTCAGCATCTAGACCTGACAGAATAAAAAGAAGATTAACTAATGGTTATATAAAGTTAAATACTTATTTCAATAAATGGAAAATCAAAATCAATTCTGAGAAAACTCAATCGATTTTATTCACTAAAAGACGTCCTGCTTGTTCACCACCCATAGTGGTTAACAACACATCTCTTGACTGGAAAACGCACATTAAATATCTAGGTGTTATACTAGATAAAAATCTTACTTTCACCAAACATATTGAATACATATCGAACAAAGTACATGCATCACTTTTTAAACTATTTCCGGTTTTTAATAAACGTTTCCAGGTTAATTCTGCTAATAAATTATTAATATATAAGTCTTTTGTAAGGCCCATTATGCTATATGCTTGCTCAATCTGATCGTACACTTCCAGATCTAACACGTCATGCTTGCAGCGACTGCAGAACAAGTGCTGTAGGATAATACTTAGTCTCCCTATTTTTACAAGGACTGACCGCATGCATCGTATTTTACATTTACCCGGTATAGATGATGTAATTAAGCGCCATACAAAAAAAATTTTTGACTCCTGCAGATTGAGTAAATTTAAAATAATTAATGATATAGGTGATTATATTAGAACTAGTTTACAATTAAAATATAAGCGTTTAAGCATAAACGGATTAAACATACGTTGTTGTAATGTGTCACCGGCTCTTTATTAGCTAAACTATTATGTACTAGGTATTACACATACAATTATTGATTACTACTAGTACTACATGTTAAAATATGTATAATCTTTTAATTTTAATGTTTTAGCTTTGTTATTAGCATGCAGGTTTTGTTGGTGGTTTTTCCTGTGATTTTATCTTGTTCTTTATTATATCTGACTTTATATTCTAGCCTTTATATTATACGGAGCAAGAATCAGGTTTACGGTATCCGTGATATATTTTGTAGCAGTGTAACTATTATGTTTTTTTTTAAATTGATAAATACACCTTTATTTACTTATTTATTTAACATGGAACGGAACTAACACGTTTCTTTATTCCGGAAGAGAAGGGATGAAGATTGACATGAGAGACTGACTGGGTCAGAGCTGTCAGTTAGCAAATATTTTGTGTAGAATAGTGAAATGCATTCGAATAAGTTCTTTAATAACCGTACACTTTCATTAATGTAGAGGATACAGAGATTTTATCGTAATATTTAAGGTAAATTGGACTGAAAAATCTTAAAATCAAAGAAAAGCTAGGCATTAATAAATAATATTTTTCGAAGCTGAATTTTAAATTTACGGTGCTTTCAACGTATTTTAGAAGTCCTTTAATCGAGGTGGGCGGTTTTGTTCAAACTTTTTTTTTTTTTGATCGAGTTATGATCAGAAAGAATAAGGAGAGATTCAATTTCTGCGTAGCTAGCTGTTGTATCTGTTGCCTGTCCGACTGCTGGGACTTTCTTGATTTTATTTTTGGAAATTTTTGGTTCCGGTTTGATCGCATTAAGCTATCGGCTGTTGACTGTAGTCTAATTTCTTTTCAGCGTCAGCACACAGTATTTGAATAGTTCTGTTATTTCACATTTTTCATGTCCGCAATAATAAAAATTGTGTACTTCACAGCAGAGTATATGAAATTCGTAACATACTTTTTAAAATATATATGTAATCTGTTAAAATTACATAAACAATTATAAAAATAAAAAACCCTTAAAAATATTTTCCCGGAAATAGCGTCTGAATTTTGAAACCGTGTACGCCCAAAAAAATTATCGCATACAACATACACATACACACACACTCTCTCTCTCACACACATACATATATATATATATATATATATATATATATATATATATATATATATATATATATATAAAAACTAATAATAACTAAAAAGTACTTTACAATTTTATATATATTTTTTTATCAGAAATATAATACCGATGGAGGAAATGGCCGAAGTGAATCGACAGTAAGTTTGTATTTATATTTATACAAAAATTCTATGTATGTATGTGTAGTACGCGCATGTGAGGAGTAAACGTCCCATCAAATTTGCATTTTGAATGACGCGCTTGAAACCACTTACAAAGAATAACGTAGACATCCACTTAAAGCAGGGGTCGGCAACCTGCGGCCCTTTGCAACTTTTTATGCGGTCCGCCAAAGCACAAGTATAATTTTGGGAAAAATCAACAAACCTAGCGCGTGAAATTTAATTCCAACATTGGGACAGTTTATTGACGGAGTATTTTCCTGTTGTTTTCAACTTACAACGTTTTAAAAATTAGGACGTAAAAACATTATTTATAAATCAGTGTTCCTATTTCAATTATTTAAAAACAGTAATTTGTTTTATAATAATATTCGATCATTTTGAAATTGGTTTGCTCGAACCTGCAACAGAGCCACAAGCCGCCCCTGATAATAGATAATGAGAAATACGTGTTGTTTTTAATTTATTGGTAAAATAATTCACTAAACGTGAAACGGGTGTTTTACTGCTATATATTTATTTTAACAAATATATATATATATTATAAATTTCAAAATAATATTTTATCGTAGGAAAAATGAATAAAATACCAAAGAAGAGAAAAATTAATGAAGAAAACCGCGAATTTAATAAAAAGTGGACTTTTGATTATTTCTTTATTAATAATTACAATAAAGCACTATGCTTAATTTGCAAAGAATCTATAAGCGCATTCAAAGAATTTAATTTACGTCGCCACTACGACATGAAAAACAAAAGTGAGTATGATAAATTTGAATCTAAATTCAGACAAAATAAAATTGATTCTTTACAAAAATCATTAGAAGCGCAACAAAACGTTTTTGAAAAATGTAAGGAACAAAGTTCATCATTAGTCGAAACGTCTTTACATATTTCGAAATTAATTGCTGAACATAACAAACCATGTACGGATGGAGAGTTCATTAAAAAATGTATTTTGGCTGCTGTTAACGAAATTTGTCCGGAAAAAATTAAAAAATTTGAAGATAGATTGTCTGCGCATACAGTAGTTCGACATATTAAAAATATATCAACAGTTTGTTTAATAAATTAAAAGAAAATTCTTCGCTCTTTGAGTATTTTTCATTAGCACTTGATGAAAGTAACGATATAACTAGCACCGCTCAATTGTTGATTTTTATCCGTGGAATTGATGAACAACTTCGTATAACAGAAGAACTTGCCGCATTAAAAAGCCCCCATGGGAATACAAGAGGTGAGGATATATTTTTGCAACTATTAGATGTTTTCAATATGTACAATCTCAAATGGGAAAAATTAAAAAATGTGACAACTGACGGTGCAAAGAACATGACGGGTTACAATACTGGTTTGGTGGGCATGATTAATAAAAAATTGAAAGAATTAAATATTACGCAGCCTCCTCTACAACTTCATTGTATTATCCATCAACATGCACTTTGCGCAAAAGTTGTAAATTTGAAAAATGTTACGACTATTGTATTACCATCAATTATATTCGCGAAAACGGTATGAACCATCGAACATTCCGGAATTTCTTAAATGAAATTGACGCAGAATATCATTTATTTTTCTGAAGTAAGATGGCTCAGCCGTGGGAAAGTTTTAAAAAGATTTTTCGAGTTGATAGACGAGATTGAAATGTTTTTGACAGAAAAAGGAAATAATATACCAGAATTATCGAATTTAAAATGGATAAGCGAGTTAGCTTTTCTAGTGGACATTACAACTTACCTCGATAAATTAAATACAACACTACAAGGCAAAGGAAAGTTAATCAACGAGCTATTTACAGAAATCAAGTTTCCAGCTTAAAATAAAATTGTTTATTTCTCAATGTGAAAAGAATAATTATTGTCATTTCCCTACGTTGCAATCGTTATCAACCAAAAACGACAAACATTGTCCTTCCAATATTTTTATCGAGTCACTAAAACTACTGGATGAAAATTTTCGTCATCGGTTTCAAGATTTTTATGCAATAGAAATGGACATTTACAACTAGAGTTAATTTATTTGCAATCTAACAATGTATATAAAAATAATTTTGATTAAAATAATTTAATTACATTTTATTCAAATCTACCAGAAAATAAGTTAATTTTGCAAAATCAATGATTTGTATTTTTTCAAGCACCTATTTATGCGAACAAACATTTTCAAGGATGAATTTCATAAAATCAAAATATAGAACGAGGTTGACGGATGAAAATTTACAAAACTTGTTGAGGATCTCAGTATCCCAAACAGAACCGGACTTAAATGAATTATCAAACAATATCTAAGAACAAAAAGCGCATTGAATTTGAATGAAAACTATTTTCCTAAATATTTTATATTTACATATTTATATATATGTAATTAGAATTGTATTTTTTTTTCCCTTTTAAGAATCGTAAAATTTTTGTTCTCTGACATTATTGTTATCATAGCGTGTCGATAAAAAATAATTGTTTTCTATTTTTATTTTTAATTATACTCGTATATGAGATAAAAGCACTATTTAAGGTACATTTGAAAGTGTGGCCCGCATAAAAAATTTTATTTTGAAAATGGCCCACCGTCCGAAAAAGGTTGCCGAACCCTGACTTAAAGTGTTAGCCAAAAAATTATCGTCTATTATCAATATTTGCAAACCTCTACTGATTTTTTCCATTAATTCACCTTCAATATTTCTTCATAAAATTCATTACACGAAT
Source organism: Coronaproctus castanopsis (assembly GCA_032883995.1). Lineage (NCBI taxonomy): Eukaryota > Metazoa > Arthropoda > Insecta > Hemiptera > Monophlebidae > Coronaproctus > Coronaproctus castanopsis. Next base: position 140,503,077 of record CM065052.1, read on the forward strand.
ATCAAAGTGTCGTGTAAACATATATCGGTTAAACGGAGGTAAATATCGTGAATTACGAATATATTTAAAATTTAACCAGGAAAAAAGTAGTTTAAAAATTTCGAAACGAGAACAAAATCGAGCTGACCTTGCCCATTTACAGAAACGGCTGCTTAAAATTGTGAATAGGCAAAATCGATTTTAATCAATAATAAATTGTTATTAATAACGACCTAGTTATCATTGTGAACGTTGTTTCAGAATTGAAGCGTTAGAAGCTTCTTCTAACGCTAATTCTAGACCTAAACCTAAACGAGACGTATGTTACGAGAAATCGTTTACATTTGCGAAATGCGTAATTGCTCTATCCAATTCCTTAAGTGTATCCGAAAATCAAGAAAATACCGAACAACCGGAAAAACATACGGCGGCTAAGAAGTAAGTTGTTTTTTTCGATTATTAAAAAATTGTATCAGGAGTTCAAGTTTTTTTTTTTAGTTAAAAAAAATAGATCCTTATCGAGAAACTAAAATGACTTATAAATCGCGTCCAATTATAGTTAGAGAACGTAAATTAGCGAACCTTTCAATGTTGAAAAAATCTTTATTACGTGAAAGTAAAATAATTTTGAATTTGTAACCGATAGTTAAATAACCAGTAGTAACTTGAACGCTTATCAGCGATCAAAAGTAAGTCACAAACGAGAGCAGTAAAAGATTATTGCTCGAATCAGTTGCTTTTCAAATTACTTCAAGCGAGTAAATCATTTTCTTGGGGTTAGCCTCGATTACTATTGAAATATCTAGCTTCTCGCTTCATACTGAATATTCATTCCCACACCAAAATTTCCTATACGCACGATTCTACGTCATTACATTACATAGCGCCCTGAACAATATTCAAGATACCAGAGCGATTATGACTTTAAATTATTAAAAGATAAAAAGAAAAATGTCTGTATTTACAAAACAAATGTTACAAAAATAATTTGAACGTTTCACGAATTATATAGAAATTATGTATCCAACAAGCTGCATATCTAGCAACACTTAAGAAAGATAATAAAGTCTTACTAATCAAAGGACATCCGAAAGTAATTAAGGACATGATACAGAAGAAAAGGAAACTAAGGAGCATATGGCAGAATACCAGAAACCCTAACGACAAAACTGCGTTTAATAAGGCATCCAAAGAATTAAAAAACAAAATTCTCGAATGGAAGAACAGCAGTTTTAATAGCTACATCTCTACATTAACGCCTGACGTTAATACAGATTATTCCTTGTGGAAAGCAGTAAGAAACATTAAAAATAGTCACCAGCCGAGACTTGCACCCATAAAAACTGATAATAAATGGATGAGAACTGACGAGGAAAAAGCAGAAACTTTCGCTAAGTACTTGTCACAGATCTTCAACCCATACAAACAAAATACGGCAAGTGATGCAGACAATGAAGTAGAAAACTGCCTGCAAACTCCGTATCAAATGTCTCTTCCAATAAGATCTATGTCACCTATGGAGGTAAATAATTTTATACAAAAACACCTGAATTTAAAAAAATCTCCCGGACATGATTTAATTACTGCCCTGATGGTTAAGAAATTACCAAAAAAGGCTGTTACATTGTTAGTATACATATTTAACTCAATACTTCGCCAAAGCTACATTCCTGTACAATGGAAATTTGCGAACATAATCGTTATACCGAAACCGGGTAAACCACCGACAGAGGTGTCTTCGTATATGCCCATAAGTCTGCTCCCGATTTTCACAAAAATTTTTGAAAAATTACTGTTAAGAAGATTGAAACCTATTTTGACTGCTAACAATATAATACCGCAGTTTCAATTCGGTTTTAGAGATCAGCACAGTACCATAGAACAGATTCACAGGGTTGTTGATCTTATTCACAGAAGTTTTGAAGAAAAGAAATTTTGTCCCGCGGTGTTTCTGGACATTGAAAAAGCATTTGAGATAAAGTGTGGCACGATGGCCTACTTTTTAAAATAAAATGCAAATTACCGGTTCCTTATTATCTATTAATAAAATCTTACCTCTAGGAAAGATACTTTCATGTTACTATCAACGAGGCAGTTTCAAACATCTATCCGATTAAATCTGGAGTACCCCAGGGCAGTGTACTTGGACCGGTACTGTATCAAATATTCTCTTCCGATTTGCCGACAAATGCTAACACAACTACAGCCATGTTTGCTGATGATACCGTTATATTGTCTGCTGACTTTGACATCGTGACAGCAACGAATCAATTACAGAATCATCTAAAGGAACTTGAAGCATGGCTTACTTATTGGAAAGTCAAAGTCAATGAAACAAAATGCTCGCATGTTGCGTTCACACTAAAAAGGAATTGTACGAATTATCCAGAAATAACGCTTAATGGGGTTACAATCCCCTCCACGGATAGTGCGAAATACCTTGGTATGCATTTGGATAACAAATTGACCTGGAGAAAACATATTACTACCAAAAAAAAACAATTGTTTATAAAATTTTCCAGCATGTACTGGTTAATTGGGAAAACATTCAGACTTCCAATTGAAAATAAAGTCTCGCTATATAAGGCGATCCTAAGACCTATTTGGTCTTACGGAATAGAACTTTGGAGTTCAGCAAGCAACTCGAGCATCGATATCATACGGTCAGCTCAAGATTGCGTACAATAGTCGGAGCGCCATGGTTCGTGAGAAACGAGGATATACGAAAGGATCTACAAATACCATCAATTAAAGATGCGATTTACAACCGTAAGGAAAGATACATTCAACGGTTAGAAAACCATATTAACCATCTGGCGCAGAACCTGACACAATAAATCGTTCGGAATTCGTACGCTTAAAAAGGCGTAATATCATTAATGTAAATACGCTATTATAAAAAGTAGTTCTATTATAAAATAAGGAGCTGTGCCCGCTGGGACACGTTCCACTAAATAAATATATTTCTTAAATGCTATCTTCGCCGCTTATTGCCTCAGATAGGCAGATTGCGAGCATAAAAAAAAAAAAAAAAAAAAAAAAAAATAGAAATTAAAACATAATCTTCTATAATTCCTATCGTGTTCATTTGTATGATGTACTTGATATAAGCACAGAGGTCAAACATATCCTTTATAAACTAATATTCATCCTCTTTTTTTATATATTTATTTTTTTATTTATTTATTTGTTTTATTGTATTTAATCTTTTTTTTTTTTATTAATACTTTATTATGCAAATTAATAATGTACAACTTGTTGCATTTACAGAGGAGCAATACTCTGCACCGCCGCTTAGGCTTAATCAGTGTACTGCTCCCCTTTGCAATACTCTATAGTTAACAATAATATAGTAACCACTTTTACACTGGCATTTGCGCGGGCTGTGCGTCAGTTTCACTCACAGTCATAGTATACATGTACTTATAACTTCTTATACTAGTTAATAACTAAAATTATAACTTAGGTGTATTGGATGCATAAATGTACGAATTATCCATAATGACACATACATACACATATACATATACAGAACTTAAACATTATATGCATAAATTTCACACAAATACCCGTACATACATGTACGCATGCAGAAATACACTCGTTATACATATTACTGAAAAAGTTTTATCACTGATTCACAACGCAAAAATTACAGTGACAATATTCTTATGCATTACATTAAAAGCGAATAATTGTAATTGTCGGGCAGTGTATTTGTCTTGTAGGTTAAAATTATTTTTATTGTAAAATCTTAAATGGTCCAGAGTGGGGCATACAAATAGTACACGGTTTGCAGTTTCTACTGCGCAACATTCACACTTGTCATTCTTACTTAACTTAAGAAGAAATAAATAAGATCCAAATTTTCCATGCCCCGTTAATAATTGGGTAGTGTAGAAATCAGGAGTAATTTTAATATTGCGTCTATTTAATATATTGGGGATTAGGCTGTGTGTGTGTGTCGGCCAGTATTATCTTGTTCCCATCTTTTTTGCCAAATTTCTAAGTAGTGTCGTTTTATAGCTTTCAGAGTATAGATATATCGAGATCTGGTTTCACTGTGAGAATTTAGGTTGAATTTGGAGATTATGGCGTTTGTTTCTTCTATTAACTGCTCATTAAGATATGGAAAGAAATCCACATTTTTATGGCAAACATGACTGCCCTTCTGAACATAAGAAGATCGAGAGGAAGTAGCAATAACTACGGATGAGCTGTGTGAAATTGTTTTATATCCCCTGCAGGCGTTTATTAGATATTTTCTTTGCATACCAAAAAGTTTTTTCTTTACTGTTTTAACGTTTAGCCAGTTTAGTAGAACGGTGGAGCAGTATGCTACAGTGTTTTCAATCAGTGATTTGTATAATACAATTCTGTTAACTGAAGCCCCATGTATTTTGACAGGCTCGTAACATTTTGCAGTATTTGGTATCCATTTTCAATATTATGTTATCAAGATGGTATTTGAAAGTTAATTTGTTATCTACGATAATACCTAAGTATTAAAAGTATTCAACTAAAGAATAGAGTTCTTGAATCTGACTTTAATGTTGTTTCTATTCAATTTAAATGAATTTGTGAAGAGTGTGACAAAACTTTTTTTTTCAATTGACAATTTTAGTTTCACACTATCTAACCAATTTCCTAATTTGATTAAGGTATCATTCGCTATATTTTCTAGTTCCACTTTCGAGCTTCTTCCAGAAATTACAAAAATGAGATAATCTGTATATGCACAGAGTTTTACATTTTTATTGTAGCATAATTTCAAGGCTCCATTAAAAAGTACGTTCCAGAATAGTGGACCCAGAACACTACCCTGTGGACAGCCCATATTGGTTTCTTTTCCTGCGGACGCATTACCTACTTGTAAAGAGATCTACCTGTTACTTATGTAATGGTAGATGATATTCAATAATCTTTTATTTCCAACTAGTAAAATCTCTAGATAATTAAACAGAGCGGGGTACCAGCAATTGTCAAAGGCTTCTTTTATGTCCACCGTTATAGTGATTACCTTATTTTTACATTTGAGATTTTTTTGGATATCGTGTATTACATAGTTTAATGTATGTTCAGTTGACAGGCCTTGCGTGAACCCAAATTGCCTACTGTCTAGAAAATTTGTTCGCTTAATTTGACCCACAATTTCAATTTTTAATAGCTTTTCAAAAATTTTCCCAAATGTGTTTAGAAGACATATTGGGCGGTATGAATGAATATTGTTAGAATCTTTCCCCGTTTTTTTTTTTAATCTAAATTAAGCTACGCGTACAACATAAAATGCATTAATACGCACATTTAGCTGTTTGCCTATAGAAATTTTCATTTGTTTAATAGAATTACACGCGTACTATGAATGGTCACAAGGAATGCTAACGCCAATATTCTTAGTAATGATACAGATTATGAATCCAATAAGTCTTACACCGGGTTTCCAGGAGCTCCATAATTATTTATTGCATTAAGACCCGTTTATTGTAATAGCAAAATGTAGTCAAGGTTAACATTGGTAATCGCCGCGCCCAATTTGCAAACGCTTTGCAAACTTTCCCGGTTTAATACATTTTCAACGGAACGGAGTTTCGACAGTCTTACACCAATCCTCTTCTATTGGATATCTTAGATGGTAAGGAATTTGAAGCTTAGATTATTATACCGAATAATTCAACAAATCGGAACTATCCTGTTTACATTGAGCAGCTAAGCATGCGGACAATAATTGCTTTCGACAATATTTCTGGAGACGAAGCTATAGAAAAGGAAAAACATTCACATATTCAGATGGTTTTCGAGTAAATGACGATCATTCCACATGACAATTTTTGAATAAACTTGTTCGGAACGTCGCTCAAACAATTTAATCTCTCCACTCGTACAACACTTTCCACACTATACGCACTTGCTGAGTTTCAAATCTGGAAGACTTTCGATTTCATATTAAATTAGAGTCCAACGTCAGTCTTGTTCAAAGTATACAACTAAAACAGGCTTCAAATCTTCACCGTCAGTTGATGACAATTCTTCTGCTTCTACTCAGCGGATAAAAAAAATGCGTAATATTAAGATACTTAATTTAAGCGATGAAAATAATATTATTAATGAAAATACTCTAAAAAATAATAATAACAATAGCAGCGAGAACAGTTATGTTAAACATAATAAAAACATAAAAATAATGTCTAGGAATTGTACGCATCTATGTCTTATTTTTAAAACATTTAATTACTACAACTTTAATATTTTTAAAATTTTACTAGTGTTGGGGTATGTGTGAGTAATGTAGGAGTATGTGTGTGATATATAAGTATTTGTATATATGTTTGTGTTTATGTATATTTGGTTTTTTAATTACTGTCTACCTTATTTATATAATTATTTTGACCTTGCACTATGTACCTTATTATTTACGCTGTGCTCATCATCCCTCCTGCTCATCATAAGCTAAAGTTTCCTTATAATGCAAGTTGTACAGTTTTCGCGATTGTGGTGGGATGTTCTCTTAATATACATACCTTTTAACTTAGCTTGTGCTACGTCTATTGAAATTATACAGTTTTATTTTCACATTTTACAATTATATCCTCTATGCCCGTCAATAGTGTTTTAACGATCTTACAATGGAACAGTTGTGTAGCATCATTAAAAATAGACCAAACCTTGAAATATTTCTCTCCATTAACTCAGTTGATATTAGGCTTTTGTCAGAAACATGACTAAATTCTTTACGTGCCTTTTTAATTTAATAAATATTTATGTTTCCGCAATGACAATTTTGATGGTTATGGAAAATACTAATTTAGAATAATATTCTCTATTTCGCGTATCTCCTATAAATGCAATTATATTATAAATTCATTGCGATGGCGTATGTGTTTCGGTTAATAAAACTATATACCTGTTCTTATGCTACTATCCTGTTTTCTTTTTCTTTAATGCTAGTTGGTTCATTAATTGTTATTTTCTCTTGTGTAGTGATGGGAATTTCAACCCATACAATGATATTTGAGTTTGCAAAACTAATGACGGCGCACGACAATATATTACGAATATTGTTAAGACTACAAAAATTATTTATTGGCACCATGATCGGCACACCACTATTGCAACGCCTAGAGAACCAGTGTGCACATTGGGATATTCCATCAGTTCTGCCGAGTAGTAATGACCCTAACAATACAAATTATATTTAATATAATCCACATTTCTTCCTCAAATACTTTGAAAACCATATTCCCCCATCTTGAATTCTTGCTAAAGATAATAAAGATAACGTTGAAAATTGTTCTACCTTCCTTAAATCCTTACATCTTCTATTGCTATCCTCGTCTGTGCGATGTTTATTTATATAATCGGTTTATCTATTTATAAATTCTTTAAGTTTAAATTTACCTTACGTTTAATTAAGTCAATAAAATCGTATTTGAGCTATAGAAATCTCTATCGCACGCATGCTCCGTCAAAGTTATCGTTCAAAAATGTACCGAAAGGTAGTGTGTTTGGATCTTGTTTGTTTTTAATTTTAATGATTTACTTAAGTTATCTTTTGTTGAGAGAGCACTGGTGATTTAGCTTTGTAATGTCAATCTTTTACACCGAATAATCTACGTAACTGATCACAAAAATCAGCGAGAACTATATGGGCAATGCGATTTATATATATATATATATATAAATTTTTTATTGAGAGTTGCGGGCCTGTATGAACTTTTAAACGGTCCGGTCTTCTAATATAAATGTAACTGTATAAAATCTATCGTATGAAGCGAAAAAACCGCGAAAAAAAATTTCAAACCGAACCCGAAAATTTCAAGGGGACGTCAATTTTTTGTAAATTTCGATTTTTTCGCAATAATTCGGGAACGATTCGAAATTCGGAAGAATTGTTCAAACGAAAGTTATGTGGCATTAAAATACGCGTCTAACAATGGTATTCTCGTATTTTTATAGCAAATACTCATCCAGAAAAAGGGTATTTAAGGGTTTAGGGGTTTTGGGCCGTTTTTAGGGCCCCTATGATAGATAGAGGGTTCGGGTTAACGTTAGACGAAAGTAGACGTCGAGGTCTATCATTAATATAATAATGTTCATTTTATCAAAATTAACAGGTAGCGAGAAATCGCGAAATTAATATTCCGTTTTCGATTTTTAAAAATTCTGGAAGCCTTTTTTTCGTCAACCCTTTCTACAATGCTTTTAGCATAGACAATGCGATTTATATATATATATATATATATATATATATATATATATATATATATATATATATATATATAAATTTTTGATCGAGAGTTGCCGGGCCTGTATGAACTTTTAAACGGCCCGGTCTTCTGATATAGGTGTAACTATATAAAATCTATCGTATGAAGCGAAAAAACCGCGAAAAAAAAATTCAAACCGAACCCGAAAATTTCGAAAGGGGACACACTTTCGATTTTTTTCAAATTTCGATTTTTCGCAATAATTCGCGAACGATTCGAAATTCGGAAGAATTGTTCAAACGAAAGTTATGTGGCATTAAAATACGCGTCTAACAATGGTATTCTCGTGTATACAGCACAACTTATATAACGTCATTTTTAAGATGGTAGTTTTATCCTATAAAAAATCTTCAAGAAAATGGTTCATTGGATAGGAAAGTGCATACAAATTTATAAAATTTATTATCGACACACACACACATATATATATATATATATATATATATATATATATATATATATATATATATATATAATATCAGGCATATGTTGTTACCGCGTATACTGTAAAATATTTTTTTTTAAGTATACAGACTTCCCACTTGCGTAGTCCGTTAGATAAGCTATATGTTACTTAATGGGTGGCCCCTAGTTCATAATACACACAAAGTTATCCGTACGCTCTCGCCAATTTTTACTCGGCGAACTAACAAAATTGTAAAATTAGCTTAATCGAAATTTGTCGAAAGGAGGGTAAAATTGCACTTTTACGAGAAAAATCAACGAGCATTATTGTCCTCGAATAAAGGAAAACTCAGCAATTCTTTCCACTCGTAAAGTTTCTATTAGACAACGCGTTGAAATTACCGAAACAAAAAAAAATGAGAAATATTGTAGTCTTGGCGCGAATCTCCTGCATATTTTATCGACTATTTTTCATATAGCGATGTTGACACGAAATGGGTATAAAACGGATTTGTCAAACCCGCGATGTTAACTGACGTAGATTACAAAACATTCATCATATATTTTCAGTCTAGTTTAATACGTTCTGTATTGTTACGCTATAGAGAATAAGTTTTATGAATTTCAATATGCGTTAAGTTCATTTGCTTCTCATTGAAATTATATTTAAATTGTTCGAATATTTCGGTTAATATTCGTATTAGGTATATATACAGTGGCATAGTCAGACTTCGTTGAAGAGGGACGATTCAAACAAAACTAAATTATAACAGTAAACCCGAGTTAAATTGAACTTTAAGTAAATAACCAAAACTCAAGTAGGTTAAAAAGCCCTAATCAAATTCGCCGGAGTTATTTTTATACTTATTAGACGTCGAATATATGTAATTCTATTAGAAGCAATAGATGATAGAAATGCTTAACGTCACTGGAACACACTAATAGTATGTTATCGAGAACAGACGGAGATGGTTTACAATAAATTCCGCGAAAAAATAAACGATAAATAATGATTTTATATTTTTTGAAGGAATAATACATAGTAATATTTTAAATTTAAAATTTAAAATCTATTCTTCGCGTTTTTCTACACAATTCTTCTAGTACCTTCTATATTACAAAACTATTTATTTACTTCAAAGACAACTAAATTTAAATAAAATAAAAAAAAAAAAAAAAAATAGGTTTAACAAATGCAAAACGGCATTTAACAACGAGTATATATTTTCTTATTATCAGATTGATTCCAGGGGGGGTTTAGACCCCAAAACCCCCTGCTTACGGCCACTGATAATATACATACATATATATAGTATCTATTACAGTTTTTTTATTACGTATATTTGTTATCATTTAGGAACGTGAATTATCAAGTCACTTGCCCTATTTGTTACTCGGATATGTTAACTTCGGGAAAAATTGTTAGTACAACGTGCGGACACATTTATTGCGAATCGTGTATAAAACGGGTATCGTAAAAGTAACCGATCGTGTTATTATTATTATCTATGAAAAATTTTCTATATAACTTTATCAAATTTTAAAACAACACCCAATTTACGCACGTATATGTATATGCATATATATATATATATATCATATATATATTATATATATATATATCATCATCATTTAGTCGTAACTCCACGTAGGAGTATCGTGATCAAGGTAACAGTTTAATTATTTTCTGCCTCCATCCTGGACGATCTTCGGCATCATGAACGCATTTTGAAAATGACATCCGAGCTGCAGCAGTCACTGCATCTGTCCATTTAAATGGTATTCTGCCTTTTGGCCCCACACCATTCATTCTTCCGATAACTATTGTTCTTTCGATTCCGTCATGTTTTCGTATGATATGACCAAAAAATTTCATAATACGTGCGAGAACTTCCGTTGTTAATCCGCGGGTTGGGCGAATTTCTTCCAAAATATACGTATTAGTACGCTTTTCCATCCACGAAACTCGAAGGAGCCGCCTCCAGCACCATATTTCGAAACTATTTATGCGAGTTTGTTCGGGCTTTCTGATCGTCCACGTTTCTGAATCGTATAGAAATATTGAAAAAACCAGAGTGCGTACAAGTTGAATTTTTGTACTTTTCGTAACAGAGGAATCTTTCCATATCCGTGTTAGTTTAACCATCGCACTCCGTGCTAGTTGAATTCTTCTCTTGATCTCACCTTCAGATCCGCCTTTACTTTCCAACAAGGATCACAAATAAACGAAATTTTCTACCGTTTCATAACCAGGAATGGTTTTATGTTTTTACTTTATTGTATTCTTCCGATCAATTACCATTAACTTAGTTTTTCCATTATTTATTTGTACACCATAGCATTTACTTATATCTTCTAATTTCTTCAACAATCGTTGCATTTTTTCCATATTAGGTGCTATCAATGCTATATCGTCAGCAAACCGTAAGTTTGTAAGTTTGAGTCCTCCGATAGAAACGCCTTCATCCCAATCCTCTAAAACTTTTCTCATTGTATGTTCTCCGTATAAATTAAACAATATGGGTGAAAGTACACATCCTTGTTTTACACCTTTCTTTACAGTAAATTCTTCGGACTGTGTACCGAGTTCTAGCTTTATGATATTTTGGTTGTGCTCATATAGTTTTTGAATCAGATGTACAATGTGCTTTGATATACCCATCTCCATCAATATTTCCCAGAGTTTGCTCCAGATTACATTATCGAAAGCCTTTCGATAATCAATGAAACACAGCACTATAGGCACATTGTACTCTCTTGATTTCTCTATTAATTGTCTCATATTTAGGATCTGTTCCCGTGTGCTTCGTCCTTTAACGAATCCAGCTTGTTCTTTGGCAATTTGTTCGCTCATTTTTCCGCAGATACGATTGTTAAGAGTTCGTAACATTACTTTACTAGCGTGCGGCAATAGAGAAATGATTCGATAATTATCACATTTAGTTCTCTTTCCTTTCTTATATAGAGGAATATATATAGATTTACACTATTCATGTGGCCATTCTGTAGTTTTCCATATGGTGTTACATATAGAATGCAGCATCTGCACGCCTACTTCTCCAGTATTTTTTAGGATTTCTGCTGGTATTCCATCAACGCCCACAGCTTTATTGTTTTTTAAATAATTAATAGCTTCTATGACTTCGCTTTTTAGTATGTCTTGTTCTATTTCTAATTCTGTCAGCGGTTGTGAGATTGCCAGTGTTCGTTCATCATCATGATAATATAAAGATCGGCAATAATTTCTCCATACTTCCGCTACTTCTTTCTTTTCTGTTCTAATAATACCTTTTTCATCATATATATATATATATATATATATATATATATATATATATATATAATTGGTAATAGTAACGTTTCACACACATTAAATATATATATATACATTAGTACTATGAATAAGATTTTTTTTCTATTTTTAAACAAATATAGACGATAGATGCTGCGATATCAGTCGCGCATGGAGCCTTAACAACAAGACAAGTCAGATGTCCGGAGTGCCAGCAACCGATTGGAGACATTAGGACAATTCGTTTGCCTGTCGTCGGTATGTATTCATCCAGTACGATTTGAATATTACTAACGATATTGTTAATTAAAAGAAACAGAATGTACGAACCGTCTGTCTTGTTTATAGTATTAACGCGTGTGCCCGTGATAAAAATAACCTCCTACAAATAATTGTTGTTTTATTATAATTTTCACCGGTATTTGGAATGGCCGAATAAAAAAAAAAATAGTTATTTTAATAGCTATATTAACATATTATATAAACTGATATAAGTATACACATATTCTCGAGGCAAAATTAAGGTATTTTAACGTTGTTAATATTTGTCTTAGGTATAATCTTCTTTCATGATCTATATTTTCACATTGCTGTACGAGTTTTGTTTACAGATTTTCGATTTTTGTTACATTATCTCCACTCTATACATTTTCCGCATTGTTGATATAATTGACCCTCGATAACTGTAATACATCGTTCCCAGATGTTATTCTGTTCACTTCTAGTTAATGTATCAACTGTTACGTTTCCGCAAAGTCCAACGTTTCCTGAAATCCACTTAACAACGATTACAATGTTTAGCTTTTTCAATTTATCTATTAGTTTCCTAATTTTTAATTTCTATGTTGACTAACATTTGTTGGATGTGTGCTTTGTAGTTTACTTACAGCTGAAAGCCTTCCGCTCTTAAAGTCTATTGGTTTCTACATTTTTTTTTAAATGCAGTTCAACGCCGTTATTATTTCATATAGCTCTACTGTACATGAAGATCCATGTTCGTTGTAATTTATGATATTTTAGCACGCTACATTCTATTTGTAAGTTTTATAAATTGTACCGTTTACGGGCTATTTAATTCACTAGTGTATTAAGAACGCTATAGATCCTATTCTGCTACTTAGTCTATAATTACGAATTATATTATACGATTCTACTTCATATCTACGATTTTCTTGCAACACGGTTTCACACACGCTCCGTATACTTTATTTTTAAAATGTTTTCGCTAATTCTTCTCAGTTGGAATATACGCCTCCTGTGCAATTCTATGACATTGTTTGAACAATATTACGGAATTTTTTATTTTTTATGTGCACTTTTTTTTTATAATGGTCATAGGATTTTTCACCCAGATTGGTTTTTCATTGTTCTTTGGGTCAATTTGCTTATATCTAAATGGGCATTGTCTTCGTTTTATTCTTATTTTTTCCAGCCGGGTCTTATATTGTTCTGCGAATTTTTCGTTTAATTGCCATTTTAATATTATTTTCCACTGATTTCGGTTTATTTTAACTGGTACATAGATGTTCCATTATCGAATAAGTTAACACTATCCTGAAATTATATGCACATATACGTACATACATATTTTCATACACTGCCTTCTTGTAAATGGTATGGTTATATTATGTATATATAACTACACGATGAATGGTAAGCAGATAATTAAAAAATCTGTGGTGCGGGATCTCGGAGTTAATATTGATGACAATTTAAAATTTTCAATACATGTAAGCGATAATCGCTCTTATAAAATGCTAGGTTTTATTATAAGAAAATGTGTTTAGAGATCCATGGACGCTACTGTCGCTTTATAATGCACTAGTGCGTAGTCCTTTAGAATACTGTTCAATTGTTTGGGATCCGTATTATAATAAATACATTAGGTCAATTGACAAGGTTCAATGTAAATTTTTAAAATATATATATTACCGTATATCAGGTATTTACCCTAAATATACGAATTACGATATATTAAGAAATATAATGGATGTGAGGTCTTTACACTACAGAAGGAAAATAGCCAAATTAAGGTTTCTTCATGATGTACGCAACGGTAGAGTTAATAGTGAGTATTTAACATCAACCGTCTCCTACATTGTACCAAGATCAAATAGGCGATCGAATCGTTTTTTTAGTGAGCCGCGTGCACGAACAAACCTCGGTTTAAGTTCTCCGTTGCCGTCAGCTTTCCGCTTGTATAATTCTCTTTTGAACATATTTCCCTGTATGGATATTTGATAACAGATATTTCTTAAGTAAGTTGCTTCCCGAACATATTTTGCGATCAGAAGTTTCGCTGTTGTCTATTCCGAAGGTTCTAGATTGTTATTATGTGGTGTGTGTTTGGTACATGTGTTCCTTTACTAATGTACATGTAGTACATACGTTAAGGTTTATATTGTATTTATTAATTTGTTGAAGATTATTCGTCCGTTTATTTCGAGTAAGATTGTGTGAATGATGTGTTTTAACGTGAGACTTGCGAATGCGTGTAGTTTTTCTGGTGTGTTTAATGGGTGTGAGGCTGGTTAATGTGTTCGATGTATTTATCTTGTATTTTATTTTTTTTTACTTTTAAAATTCAGAAAAAATTATTCATTGTATTATTTTATTTATAAGCCTACACTATAATTAGCTGTTAGCTGTTGTGTTGGCTTCATTAAATAAATAAATAACTGTAATGTGCTTTTATGAAAATTAAAATATTAATTTCCGTCTGTACCAGAAATGAAGAAATAAAATAAACGAAACCCCTTAATGTTAATTTACAAATAAATAAATAAGTACATTTATTAATTCGAAATTTCAATTTTCTACTATAGTTTTATATGCTTTACTTATAATTAATTTTATTTGCTTTACTTATAATTACACTGAAGTAGCCAAATTTTGCCTTTTAATAACAGATGAAGGCGTCAGCCCAATTTAAAAAAAAAAAAAAAAAAAAAAAAAAAAAAAAGTCAGTTTAGGTGTCTCCGTAGAAATGCCTAAAAAATTCCTAGCCTTCCTCAGCGTGCTCGCTGTCAAGATTTAGGTCATACCAACAGTTACTGCACAAAAACTCCTAAGTGTGTCTAATGTGGCGACTCTCATGCTTCAAGCAACTGTCATTTCCACAACACAACGCCACCAAAATGTGCAAACTGTAAAGGTAATCATACAGCCAATTATAAAGGTTGTTCTTACTACCAGTCAAAAATTTCTCTTGCAAAACCTGCTAAAAAATCACTGCTATGGAACGAATTAAAAGCAATCCAGTTTTACCATCTATTTCCAAGCTTGTCAACTTTCAAGTATCTTATGCTTCTGTGATAACTCCAAACATTTCAACTACTACTACACCTACTCCCGCTGCTCCTCAATTTTACTAACAAATTTATGGAAATTCTTCAAAGACTTGAGGCTTCTCAACAAACTCTTATTCAAAAACTAACAACTCTGAAGAAAGAGTCTCATCTCTTGAAGATTTTCAAAAAGTACTACCAAAAAATTCCCGTAAGAAAAGGATAAAATAACTCCTATCTGGCATCTTAAAATTGTATGCTGAAATGCAAATGGTCAGATTCTCAGGAAAATCGAATTTGAGTGCTTCCTTCATATGCATGATATTGATGTGACTCTACTTTCAGAAACACATCTTACAAGCTACATAAATCAACCTACATTTCATAACTACTCAGTCTACCTTGCTAACCACCCCAGTGGAATGACAAGAGGAGGGGCTGCGGTCGTTGTCGAGTATTTAATTAAGCATTATTCTAATGGTATGTTTGACAGTGACAGTATCCAGTCCTCAATCATATCCATAGAATTAAATAATCACACAATCAATGTTGGTAGTATTTACTGCCCTCCTCGTGAAGCTGACTATGATGCATTATTTAATTATCTGGATAGATATTGGATTCTGGGAGGAGACTTCAATGCCAAAAATCCAACATGGGGATCAAGAACACTCCACGGGGCGAGTATTGCTTAAGTCAGCAATTCGTGCTGTCAGATTATTTCGCCAGGAAGTCCTGCTCACTGGCCCCTCAGACATCAACAAGATACCCGACATATTTGACTTAGCCGATCTGGGTTCTGATCATTTACCCATACTGCTATCATACCTTACCTCACCAGTCAAAATTAATCATCCTCCACGATTGGAAAATAAAAATACTGACTGAGAAAGATTTCGAGAACTAATTGATCTCCATATTAACCTCAATATACAATATCATGTACCGTCAGATATCGATGCAGCAGCTGAAAATTTCTCATCTCCGCTATCACACTGTGTGCAGTCTAGTACTCGGTATTTTAATTAAACCCCAGCTGAAGTCAGATATCCTAACTTCATTCGTCACTTGGTCCATCGAAGACGCCAAGCAAGAAAAGCCTGGCAAAGACATCGTACCATTGAAAATAAATCTGTTTTCAATAAATTGTCTAAAGATACTACACGTCCCATTCGTCAGTGAACGAACAATTCATTTTCAAATTACCTATTGTCCCTTGGCTCTAATAAAGAAGCTAACTACTCATTATGGAGTGCCGCTAGGCGAATTCGCCGTCCTACTCATCATTGTTTTCCTTTGAGTTAGAATGATAACTCATGGGCTCGGAGCGATTCTGAAAAAGCATATGTTTTTGCCACACATTTAGCATTCAATCCTCAATAGCTCCTTCCTGTCCTAGTACATCTAATAGCAGAATTAAACCAACTTCTCCCCTCGGAGTAGCCAAGGTTATTGATAGCCTAAAGTCTAACAAATCACCGGGTCATGATAGGCTTTCTCCTGTTGTGTTTATTTAGTTTTGTTTGAACCCCCCTCTTCAAGCAAGTCTGGCTACGCCGCTGGTTACAATCATAAATAAACTTATATAAATGAAAGTAAATGCGAGTATTTCGTCGATGCGTATATATTGATAGGACAAAGATTATTATAACGAGAAGACGGGTGACGGAAAATAATTAACGAAATGTAATTAAATAAAACGATTCAAAAATTGATTATAATAAAATAATTTAATTCGCCTAAAATTAATTGATATATTACTTTAGATTTTTTTTGTTTTGTTTCAAACATCGCAGAATATCAGATAAAAAAGAGAATAAAAGTTTTTTCGAAAGCCATACGCGAATGTCAGCGCATACAAAAAGAATTAAAAACTGAAGAGGAGCGCGAAGACGCAATGCGGTAAGTAAATTCTTTCAATTAAATTACCTTTTTAAAAATTCATTTTCCAAGTTACGGTATAAATAACAGGAACTATACCAAATTCAGACAGCTTATGTTCGTGTATATCGCAGGTACAAAACATCCTCGTATTAAACGCAATTCATGCGCACTATTATTATATTCGTAACACGTTCAATTGTTAATATACGCAATTATGTAGTTGTTAGGATATTTTAACATACACCTCTCGTACCTGTTTGTTATAATTTTGTCTTTATCATACGCTTCCAAACGAGTTTACTGTATATAGGGTGACCCAGAGAAGACGGACGATTTTGTTTTTTGAATAAGGCAATTGGTAACACTGGTACAACGCAAACAGCGTGCTCCACGTTTAGCGTGTACACGGGGGATTCATTTTTGTCCAGTTTCAGTCATTCCTATAACAAGAAGGAGCGCGACGTTATTTTCGGCGTGAATCGATCACGACAGTGGAGATTTAAAGAATTCAAAGTTACGGATTTTTTTTATGATACCTTAGGAACCACGTTTACGAAGTCCACGAGAATCTGGAAGATCTGAAAACTCGGATTTCTGAAGAAATTTCAAAACTTCAGCGACCTACGCTCGAACAAGTCTTCGAGAATGTTGTAAAAAGGATGAATGTACTGTTGCAAATAGCGGTCATCTGAACGATATTGTGTTCTAAAAATGATTGTAATCTAATCACTCGTTTTCTTATTTTTAAATAAAATTTCATTCAAAAATTTTTGTTCGAGTAGTTTTTCAGTTATTCAAAAAACGACAAAACTGTTTGTCGTCTCATTTATTTTCTTAGTTATTATTATTTTTTTTAAACTGTTTTAACTCTTAATTTTTATCTTTGTATCATTAAGTTTTTGTCTTTTTTTTTTAATATTTTTTTTTTTAATTGTTTGCGTGCTTTTTAAATCCCCCCGCTAATTCGCGTTTAACTATATATAGTGTTGTTAATATTAATACCGCGGTCGAAATATGAGACTCACGTCGGAACTGAAATTTAATCAAATATTTTTTTTTCCCCGGTAATAATTAGAACATAGAAATTAAGACTAGTACCGTACACATACGATTGTAAACGATTCGAAATAAACTATTATTTTCTTCTTCTAGATACAAGAAATACAGAATTCAGTGTTCGTGTTGTTCATACAACTTTGCCAAAACGAAAAACGAAAATCCCAAGTGTTTAAAATGCGGTCACGTTATTTGTGACAATTGCAATCAGGTAATATTCGTTATTTTTAATTTACATATTATATTTTTCGGAGCACTTTTCAAATTTCATCTAGGGAATCTTTAAAATTAAAAACGTATATATAAATAATCTCACTACCATAAATATTTAATAGAACCTATCATCAATTTCTTACAGCATTGGGTGAAATAACTAATGGCCATATATATTTAGAAAAAAATAAAAATCTCACTACCGGGAACTATAAGCTGTTTCAGCGAGTTATCATGTACTTATCTACGTTTCCTAATGTACACAACTAATTTTATCGATAATTTTACTTTACAAAACAATAATAAAGCCAATTTGGGGACGGTACAGAGCTATGAGGTACTGCTGCTAAATCCAATATAGCTTTTATGGTAAGAACACGAGCAAAAATCCTACGGAAAATTGTGAATGCTCCTTGGTTTATACGAAATAATGACATCTCGAAGGACTTGAAGATCAACTCTGTTAAAGATGAAATCCGCAACTTAAGATACAAAGAAAGATTAAACCAACATTCAAATATGCTAGCAAAGAACCTGTTGTCAAACTGCATTCAATTCAAACGAATACACAGATTCCATCCTCTCCAACTTCAACATCGATCCTAATAATCTCTTACTCTTAAAAATTGTAGAAAGTATTCATCAATAAATAGGATCAGCACCCATTTGTTTGCTATCCTCCTTTTGATTTTTATATTAACATGTCTTCACTGATGCTTATTATTATTAAATACAGATTGCATGCAAAATTTGAAAAAAAAACAACGATATCTTATATACTGTTTCAGAATTTTATTTTTATTTTATTGTTGTATTTAAATTTATACTAAATATACTCATTTTGAAAATAACATCACGACATGCCTATATCAATCCACTGCTAGATACAGACATTACCAGAACTTTTCCATCTGTGCGACTCGGATCTAACTGATTTCTGTCCATTTAACATTATCTCGTTACATAGCCATAGAATTAGGCAAACACAAACGACTCACGAGAGAATTATCCGAACCAGGCTCAAAGATCGCAACACGATTATATGGATTAGAGAACAGACGAAATTGATAAACGCAGTGGAGCGGTTCCCCAGGCTAAAATGGAAATGGTCTGGACATTTGGCAAGACAATGAAAAATGGACGAAGCGGATATTACAGTGGTGGCCAATTGGAAGCCGACGTCCACGAGGCAGACCATGGCTAGTTGGCGAGATATATATTATATATATATTATATATATATATATATATATATATATATATATATATATATATATATATATTAATATATATATTACGTATAGTCCATATATTGGAGTTTGTAAAATTCTAGGATTTAATTAAGTTTTTCAATACGTAAGATAAATATTTACGAATATATTTTGAAAAATGCTTAAATAACGGAATATATTGTTTTGCACATTAAAAAATTGTAACACGGATAACCATTTTATCAAATTTATTATTTATAGGTCGAATAATTTAGATAAAGTTAGTCCACTGCTGCCAACAATGATTATTATATATATACAATATATGATATGTTAGTGTCGCACTGTAAGCCTCATGGTAATCTATGATTAAATGCTACAAAATTAATCAAACGTATAAGAATACGATTTAATCGTCCGATTGCACAAAATGCCGCGGATAATAATTAAAGTAACTTCGTTCGTAACCCTATATAATCTTCCATCGATATTATATTTATATTTAACACGATAATAATTATAAGTTAACGAGTATTTATATTCGATTATTCACGTATATAAACATCTATTGTTATCATAATTGTTATTTCTATTCATGTATAGATATATTGCTATAATAATTGTCATTTCTATTACGTAGAACTATGTAGCGGAAAAGAAAAAATGTCCGGTATGCAGAAAACACGCGAATTCTGAAGAAACGAGAAAGATAATTTTGCCAGAAATTTCAACCGAATAAATAAAATAAATAACTGTCTAATATTGTTATCAATTATTTAAAAGAACGTTCGATTTTATTTAGAAATTTTTTCAACGATGGAAATTTTCGTCAAACTCTACCATTCGCGATTAGTGAAATTACGAAATACGAAACGACGTTTCAACCACTCGCGTAATTACGTTCGAACGTGTTTCCCGTAAAACAATTATATATTTGTTCCTCGCACAATTCCAACACATAGCCATCGATATTTACATGAAATCTAGTAAACGATATTCAAATAGAATTATGAAAAAACATTAAACGAATACATGTGAAAACTTCAACATAATCAAAATTATTAAAACACGCGAAATTTTAAATCGTATTCTTTAGAAAAAAACAAAAAATCACACAAGATAGGATACAGCCGAAAATTGTTAAGAATTGCAGTATCATCGCTTTTCAGTTCAAGCTTATGTATAAAAAGCGCGTTATAATTTCGTAAATGTTGAATATACTGGAGAGTAGTGATTTTATTAATTAATAATAAACCGAACAAAATATAACACAATCACTAAAAGTTTTTTTAAATCGCGAAGCTTTTCGACAGTTACGTCATTTTTCAAGCACGCACCAAAATTATTACATAAAAAAGATGTAATATTTAAATTATTACATAAAAAAGATGTAATATTTAAATTATTACATAAAAAAGATGTAATATTTAAATTATTACATAAAAAATATGTAATATTTAAATTATTACATAAAAAAGATGTAATATTTAAATTATTACATAAAAAAGATGTAATCATTTTGGTGCGTGCTTGAAAATGACGTAACTGTCGAAAAGCTTCGCGATTAAAAAAAACTTTTAGTGATTGTGTTATATTTTGTTCGGTTTATGATTAAATAATTTCGTAGATAAAGATCTTGCCTGAAATAAAAAAAAACTATTAATGACCGATTGTGGAAACAATTGAAAATAAGCGAAATATAAAATATCTACTTTAGTTTGTTCATTTCTAAAATCTATAAAACGTTTTAGAACGTGTGTCCTATTCGATCGTTGTCGTTAATAAAAAAATTCGTCTAATCGAAAAATGCAATAAATATCGATAGTAAAATAATGTGTATCGATTGTATTCACGCAAGTGCGATATTTATTTAGTAATTTATAAAAAACAATACGGCGTACACAACAGCAAAACGCCAATTACAGTGTAAGCTCTTACAGAATAATTATAAAATAATAATATGAACAAAAATAAAAATGAACCACACTCACACAAGACGGCTAATTAATATAAATAATCATTAAGGATGGAAAAAAAAATTACTAATACCAACGGAAAAATGATAATGTTTCTAGTGAAATACAATACCTATAACAGAAGATCCGAACAGAACAAAAAACAGAAATACCAATCACACATCCATACTCTCATGTAAACAAACTCTCTATCGGGGGGACACGCACATATGACTAAAATAAAACAAACTTACTGAAAAGTAACAACTGAAATACAGAGTTTAAAAAAATTTATTATATACAAATTTACTATCAACATGAATATCTAACTGTGGATGAATGTTTAGTACGTTCTTATATAGACGTAAGGTGGATAGAAGTGATAATCTAGATATGTACGAGCATGTGATTCATCTATGTGACCTACTACTAACACTGGGGATCATAAATAAGATTGTAAATAACAAATAATTGTCATTTATGCGAGCGTTACAAAGATCATGCAGGGACCTCAACTTATCTAGCACTCAAGGATTTAATACTTCATCAAATATTATAACTCAAAAGTGTAGGATAGACACCAGTTTGACGGTAATAAATATACCTCAACAACTGAGATTGAACTTTTTCCACCATATGAATATATTTCGCGTAGAAAGGACCCCAAACCACAGATGCGTATTCTAATTACGATCTCACAAGAGTGTTGAATACTAACAGAGGAGTCCTAGGATCACGAAATACGCATGAATTTCTAATAATGAAACCCGTAGTTCTGTAAGCATTTTTGGTAACGTTAGCAATATGAGTTGCAAATTTCAGCTCGTTGTCAATATAAACCCCCAAATCCCGAACACAGGTTACATTATAAACTGAAATATTACTCATAGAGTGATCAAAGAAACATTTTTTTTGTACGACAAAATTGAATATAAACACATTTCATATAATTAAAAACTAAGTAATTATCGTCGCTCTCCATGTCGCCAATCTACACAAATCATCTTGCAACAATTCACAATTAGTAACAATTTTATTTGATCTAAATATTTTTAAGTCATCAGCAAATAATAGAAATTTTGAACGTAAATTCCTGTATCACTTATGAAAACATTAAATAATACTGAACCCAAATTAGACCCCTGTGGTACGCCGGAAGTAGGAGTATATCGCTTGGACTGGTATCCGTTAAATAATACATAGCACACACGCGAAGTTAAATATGATCTAAATAACTGTATATAATAGTCAGAAAATCCGTAATTATGCAACTTAACCAGAATTAAACTATGGCTGACTTTGTCAAAAGCCTTACTAAAGTCCGCATAAATACGATTAACCTGTAGATGCGGCTCCAACCAGTTTGTAATTAATTTTGTATATGTAACAATATTAGTTGTAGTCTAGACCTTAAGAAACCACGATATTTAGAAAGGAAAATAAATAAATATATAAATAAACCTGTTCAAGTGTCCGATATTTATTTAAAAATATCTTGAATGTAATACGATATAAACAGAAAACTTAAATCGGTTTCGACGTCATAATCAAGTTCACTTCCCACAAATCTGTCGCCAATTGTAACTGCGTCAAAAAAAATAAAAATAAATAATAATAATCAAATAAATAAGCAAAAAATTAATTGTGTCGTGCAAAAACATATTATTATGGCGATTTGTTGCGTCAATACAAACATTAACGATGTACTCCACGTATAATATGTTTTTGTATTTAATACAACATTATTCCATCATCAGAAATAAATTCGAAATAAATTATATATACATCATATATATATATATATATATATATATATATATATATATATATATATATATGTGTGTGTGTTAGCGTGTATACATATTTTTCTCCACTTTCTAGTGATAAGAAAAATAATTTATTCTGAAACATTATCATATTCTTAAAACATGTATAATAATCGCATATGACATAAAAGGTCATATATATATATATATTATACAGAATATATATCTCCTTGCTTATTTATTCAATCATTAATTTATCCGTATACGTACACACATATATCTGAGCAAATATATATACTAACAAACATATATTTTAAATTTTATATAGATAACTTCTATGTAGTATTATGACCTTGTCTGAGATTTTTTACTATTAATTTGCTATTTAATTCCATACAGATCCTTATATTATAAATCACGATAATCATAATGTGTATCCATTGTCGACGAAATTGCTCTTTTCAGTTACATGTATCATTATTGCGTCGGCTAAATTTTTATATGTCAATGACCTGGTAATTTTTGAATTCTGTCATTTATTATATTACCGTTGTGTTCTCTTTTTCCAGTTCATATATGTAGAAATGCGAAAGATTGATGGTGAATATCTAAACCACCTCAAGTTTGCAGATTACATAGTATAGTGCAAACGCAAAAGAATTACAGACGATGGTGACAGACCTAAATCTACATTCCAGCAAGATAGGCTTAAAAATAAACCTCCAAAAAACAAAAATAATGACCAACACAGGGAAAACAATAAAAATAACAATAAATTCAGAGGAAATAGAACAGGTAGATAACATATATATATATTTAGGTAAAAAAATAACAACAAATAAAGAAATGATGACGAAAACAGAAATTGCCAGAAGAATATCTTTGGCTTGGGTTGCGTTCGGGAAATTAAGCGTAATACTTCGAAACAATAAAATGCCAATTAATCTGAAAAGGAGATTATATAATCAGTGTGTAGTCCCAGTCCTTATATATGCTGCAGAAACATGGCCATATACGAAAGACTCGAACTGCACATGAGAGAATGATGCTCAACATAAGATTATCGGATCGATACAGAAACACACAGATACGTGAATTAACGAAGTTAGATGACGCAGTGGAACGAATATGGTTCAAAGCGGGTCATACAATGGTGGCCGATAAATAAAAGAAGACCCCCAGTGTAGACCGAGGACTCGATGATATTATCGAAAGTAGCCGGGAAGCAATGGTTACGAAAGGCATAGAACAGAAATGAATGGAAAAAATTAGGGAAAGCCTTCATTCACGAGTGGATAGATGAAGGCATATCGTGATATCTAATCATCGCAGTCATATTATTCGTTTCCGGCTAGTTCATTGTACCTTATTTTTACGAACAAAGTGGACTAACATTCGAAACATTAATTATGTGGACCGTGTCGACAGTTAGTTTATTCATTAAAATCCGTAAGATCGTCCGATTTTGCATTCGATTGTTTTTGTTCTATTTTTTAATTTACCTGTTATTATATCGATTTCCGATTATTCACGGAAATAATTTTTTCGAAAGTATAGTAAATTTTACATATCAGAACTTATACTATCATACATATGGTTAATCTCCCTCTCACTCTATCTATCTATCCATCGCATTATCTCTTTATCTATCTATCTATCTCTCCATCCCTCTCGCTATCTATCTATGTTGCTATTTATCTAACTCTTTCTCTATCTACTCGTTACTCTCTCTCTCTCTCTCTATCACTCCATCTCTCTCGCTCGCTCTATCTCTCCATCTACGTACTTCTATCTATATCTTATTCTCTTTCTCTCCCTTTCTCTATCTCTGATATATATATATATTAGTGTGTGTAGGCGCGTGTAAAATAAAATTTAAGAAAATGAGCAGGACACAACTTACTAATGCTGACATATCAGAATGAGGTATATTCGATATTCGTACAAACCGAGGGTAACGTAGTATAAGCAATTGAACGGCTGCGACCATTTTCTTCGGGATAATGAAAAATTTCATTTCTTCACCTTGATACTGTTTAGAATTTTCCGTACTGTACGCTAAACGATATTCGACTTTTTTTCGATCGTCAATTACATTTACAGTTTTCGACAGTCTAAATGCATACATTTAAATACGCCAATTATTGGATAAACTCAGATTTATGAAACCGGTTTTAATTTTATACTGATAATTTTTTCTAAAAACCATTCAGGTTTCTTTGTTTATCTTTGAAATCGCATCTACGGACATCATTAATAATTTCGCAATAATCGAAAATTCTGCGCTACAGTATAGCCGAACAGCATCCATACAAGAAAGATCGACATAGAACTAAATGCAGTTTTAGGTGTGATTTCTGGTTCAAATAGGTCTCGGCTATAACGTGGTGTAAACTCGCGCGTTCCTAAAATTGCAACTATTTTCTTCATCTTGGAAGGGAAATTTGTGGCGTAGTGAACAAACAACTGAGGAGGAGTTGAAAATAAAGTAG
Source organism: Coronaproctus castanopsis (assembly GCA_032883995.1). NCBI lineage: Eukaryota > Metazoa > Arthropoda > Insecta > Hemiptera > Monophlebidae > Coronaproctus > Coronaproctus castanopsis. The sequence goes on from CM065052.1 coordinate 140,528,880, forward strand.
TTGAAACTATCCTCGTTACCCACATTTTCTTCACTGTATAAAGGACTAAAACGATATTCATTTTTTTTTTTTAAATTTCAGTACTCAGTTGAGGAACAATGAATTTAATTAGTCTCCATTTTTGGTATTTGATAATCATTCAAATACCATTTTCATAACACGCGCTTTCTGTTTCATGCATTGTATGGTCGGCAAAAGACCTAGTATGCTGAAGTAGATGATGTTATAAAATTATTATTAGAAACTGAGTAGAGATTAATATGATTTATATTATCAGATTGGACAGATAAAAGACAAACTTGTTGTGGTATAGGGAGGTTATCTGGAGACACGTAAGTAGTTGCCTGAGGAGGAATAAACCGCAGCGTTTGTAATAGCTGTCGTATGTGGTGTGGTATTATGTTGAATCGTTAATCAGAGGGTTAAATAAAAAGGGTTGAAATTAATTAGTTTTGGTTGGGCCGGGAATATTTTTCTTAATTTTATAATTAAAATTATCAAAATTTGACTTTTTTAATTTTTAAAATTTTTTATTCAGTTTGTTTTTCAGAGAATTTTACTAATTTTGTTACTTCTGATTTTTTATGAATGTTTTAATATTAGATTTTTTTATTTTTTTTAGGAAAAAAATATTTTATTTTGTTTTTTCCCTTTATTATGTTTTTAAATTATTTAGTTTCATCTTTCATTAAAATATAAGAAAAACTAAACAAATAACTATTAATATTATGTAATGTAAAAGTACCTGCAGGCGAAGCGACTTATCAATCGTATTTTTGTATACGAATGCAACGAGCACCGCGACAATTTACCATTATTTATCACAATATCAGTTCCTAATTGCATATTCATCTTGTCCTCTGCGAATAAAATTAAATTTACACGTATTAATAATAATAATAGTAATAAAATAGGAATGTTGTTCTTGTTTTAAAAAATAAATTAAATAATAACATTTATAATCGCACGAAAGATACATGTGTTAATAAAAATTACTCAATTTCTTGAAAATTTCGAAACAATCCAGGTTTAGTGAAAATGTACACATTGACACCTGTACATAATGATAGAATTTTCTTTAGAAATTGAATTTAAATAAGTTATAATTAATCATTCCACCCGATACGAATATAATCTCAAGCTTTGTAGCTAACGATGATAACGAATTTGAAAAATGCAGCCGTTTTACGTTAAAACGACAACGTAGGTTTTCCGATTTATTTAACACCGAAGTCGCTATTTTATTTATTTCCTAATTTAAACAGTGTTGAATGTAGCGATTTTTAAAAAATAAATAACAAAAAATCGCTCAAAATTATTTAAATAGTTCGCAAAGCTTTTCGGTTATTAAGCCATTATCAGATGGACATAAACAAATGAAATATAAAAATATATACAATTTATAAAAAAATAAAATAGTACAAAAAATAACAAGTAAAAAAATGTAGAAAATAATCTGATAGTGAATGTAATCAAAAATTTTATTTTGTTTTTTATTTATTAATTTCCGCATTAATGTTAATCCGGAAACCAATTGTTTTCTTTCATTTTTATCATATCGCAATGATGTGATTTGTCTGTATTTTCTTCAATAAATTTCTGGCCATCATCCGAGCTAATCAAACGTTTTATACTCTCCTGATCATAACTCGGTTAACTTTTCTATTACGTAATTATATAATAATTCATTCAGTCTAGTGGTAACTGTCTTATAAGAAAATATTTAAATAGATTTGTAACCCGAATTTCTTACGTTTTGAGATTAAAAGAAATAAAATAAAAAAAAAATTATACCTCGTGTGAGAAATGGCGGCAACGAACTGTGTACAAAAGTGTTGCCAATTTCGTCAGCTACTTTATCGATATTCACGTAATCGGCTAATTTTTCAGTCAAACTTTTAACCTTATCAATGATCGTATTGCGAAGTTGGCTTAAATTTTTATTTCTAACGCAACCAGCAGCTTGCAAAAAATTTAACGGTAAACCATTTCTATAGTTTACATCACGTTTCCAGGCTTCTTTTAAAGCGTGCGAGACGGCCTAAAAATAGAAACGATATTATTTCTATAACGAGTAATGTTTGGACGCGTGACGAATTTATTTCGCGAAGGAGTAATTTAGTAGTGCGTAAATCTACGATATCCCTTAGATGGCGATTACGTGCGAATTAAGTTTTGCTAGTAAATTTTAATGTATGTCGGAGACGCGAAAATCCGTCTATTTAAATACCGTAATTATTTAATAAAATATAAATCAATTTAAGAATATATTTTTACGCGATTTCTTTTTTTATTTGTTTAGATCGTTGCATTATTTCAACGAAACCCAACCCTTTGAGACAAATGATATATCAAGCTTTAATTTTACCACGATCACATTTCTTTTAACTCTTACCGATTGAGCGTCTAAATAAAATTAAGGATCATTAGCATTAAGTAATCAATTACAAAATGCATTTTAAACTATTCGAGTTATGAAACTTATCATGTACATTTCGCTTAAATTTTTTTTAGTAAAATAATCAGAATTTCAATAAGTAATAATGACGATCCGATGTAATTGTTCTCGCGGTTCTCTAGGTTAACCACAAATATGTCATCGGGGTTCCTATCTTAATACTATCAAAAAAAGTTGATTTACACTACTGAGGTTATACAATTTGGGTTTTACTCTCCGCTAGAACTTACAGAACGCTTTAAATGGTATAAAAAACTTGCGTTCCAGAATTATCCCCAATGCTCACGAGTACAAAACAATTCAACCGAAGAAACCTTCCAGATATTCACTAAAATAAAGTATCAACAAAATTTTACGATAATTATAAATTTCGCGATAACGATTTAATTAACATAATCGGTGACTACCATACGGTTTGTCTATACACGTAACAAACATCGTCGTATTAAACGTTTGCTTTAATTTGTTATTGTATTTTCCTGATTTAATGATTTTATTATCACTTACAATTATTATTTACTACTATCGTCAGTGAGATTTTATGACTTACATTCTTGTATGATGTCGGGTTTTCTCGTTATTTTTTTCTATGACGAATGAATAATTCAATACTTTATAATTAGGTAACTTTGTAATTTGGGCTTTATCGATACTAAGCCATAAATTTTATATGTCGTTTTACATACGAAATAATTAATAAATAAACTTTTTTCTGTTAAATAATAATAGTTAAAACGTTAAAAATACTTTTTCCATTAAATCAATCCAAGCGTTACACTGATAAGCTGATACAGTGATATGCAACGAATGATATTCCTTATCGGAAAAACACTGATGAATATAACCACGCGGTAAATACAAAAAATCGCCCGGATTTAATACTGCTTCGAAAGATGGTTCACCAAGTTCGTCGCTTTTAAAATCTCTACTCGAATACCGAGGTAACTTCTGATCTTCAGTTCTGCCAAAACGAAAATTAAACGCGTTTCATAAATCACAATAAATTAAATTAAAATCACGCGATATTTATCGCATCAACCACGAAACGAACGAATATTAACGTGGTTGCATGAATTTATGTTATATTCGTAAAACTATAATATGGATCCATACAGAGTGAAGTCCGATGTCAATTTACTGTGGTAAAATTAATTTAATAAAAAATATAAAAAATTATGAAGTCATTGTAAAAAATGATAATTTTGAACTTCTGTTTTCGATAAACATTATAAGCCTCATCAGCTACTTATACTATACGCTGGCAATCGCGTACATCGCCCATTAAATCATTCTCTCATTGATATTTTACGTATGTTTTTACATTTGTACTCGTTCATTTTGCCATGTTGTCCAGCCAGCACGTTTATCGCATCCACTTGTCCTCGAAGTTAATATTTACCTCTTCTGATTACACGATCGAAATAATTTATTTCCCGTGTATAATGTGTTTATTCATTTTTATCTATATTTTTGAACAAAATCAATAGCTGATCTTTAGGAGCAGCTGCAAAATTTGTTTAAATCAGTTGAAAAAATGAATTAATTATCCCCGGATAGTTGAACCGATTCTTATTAAATAATTAGTAATTACCTAAAAATATATATATATATATATATATATATACAATTAATTGGTGACCCGGTATAACCGTAGTGAAAACTATTGATCGTGCTATAGTAGATAAATGAAATAACTTGTAAAGAATAAATAATGGCGAAAGTTAACTCCATATTCGCCAAATCCAATTAAACGACTTTCGAAAAGTACGCAATAATTATAACGTACGATTCTTTAAACATAATAATAAAAAACGACGCCCATTAATCAGATTTTGAACGTAATGCCGTTTATACAAGTAATGTTCGCGGAATTTTAATAAAGGTATTTTTGTAAACGTGCTTAAATAAATCCAGAAATACCAAACACGTAAACTTCGTTTGTATCGAACTAAAATAAATGTTCGTACAATTTATCGTAATATATATTAAAATTCTCAGAAAAAATTTTTGATGAAAAATCGTATCCGAATAATTATATAGATAACGAAAACTAATAAAATGTATGTAAAATCTGAGGAATAAAAATAATATAATTAGTAACACAGAACAAAATAGATCCAATATGATGTAAAAAAGAAAAAAAATAATCCGTATAATGATGCAAAAATAAAAATAAATTTTAAACATATTATAATCACTACATACGGATTTTACAGGCGGTATTAGAATATCGAGATGAATAAAAAATAAAATTTCCACTTTTTTTCGAAGCGAAATGAACATTAAGTTAAAGTCATATTACAAAGAATTACACTTATGCACGTTTATAAAACCATTTTAAAAGAAATTGTTAGTACCAGTTTCTTACTTACGACACAAATACGCTACACGTTATTTATATTTTAAAAATAAAGAACTAAAATTGAAATTGTTAGAAATTTTCATGAGATCATAGGTAAAATAACAATATTCTAAAAATAAGGAATACAAAAGTTTTAAATTTAATAATTGTATTGACAATTCTTTTCAAAGAAAAAGAATACAAATAAAATTGCGTATAATGTTATTTCGAGTCTGCGGCATATATAACATTAAGTACTAACAAAACTTTACATATTATAATATATATATATATCATCGCAATAAAAATGTTATCATTTACAAACCAAGTACAGTTCGATACGCAGCGAAGAAGTTCGTAAATATTACCTTACGCTCATCGAATACGATTTTCAATAATATTTGCAAAGTGACGCGAATAATTACTGTATAGCAAAATAAATCAATTTCAAATTTAGGAATAAGAATGACAACGTATTTTGTGTAAAACAGTTTCTGCAAGAAATGTCAGAGTCTGATGTTAATTTCGGGATGAATACGTTATAAAGAACGACACGAAAGTAAGAAACATTACTTAGACCTAATCGTTTACGAAAAGCCTAGTAAACATTTTCAAAGGCTAATTTTAACAGAAAATAGTTAAAATTAATGAATCTAATATTTTTATGCAATAAAAAAAAAAAATCTGTTCGCAAAGTTCTGTAATCGGTACGTAACAAAATATACCATTTAAAACAAGAAAGATAAAAAGTAGAATGTGTTTTTTGAAAATGTATTCCACCCAACAGAAAACTGTACTAATAAGCGACACAATTGCATATATTAATACAACTGTAGTAAAATCAACGGTCAAAGACAATTAATAACTGTCCGAAATATAAACAAGTAAGCACGTGTCAGATAGTTTAAAATGATTCCGTTGTCTAAAAATTATTTATATAAAAAGTATGTTTTTCTTATTTATATATATATATATAACGCCCATCGTTTATTGAATGTGAGAATAAATGATAATCGTTTCTTGTAATATAAAATATTTTTCTATTGATAAATAAACTTCTTTGGATATTGAACGTACTCAAAAAGAATTCTTCTGACATTAAAAAATAAATGAAAGAAGTCAAAAATTTGCAACTAAATTAAACTACGGCATACGACAAAGTGCGAACCTCAAGTGATTATTAAAAAATACGATTCTGATGCACCTCTTCGTATTGAACGCAACCAAATTTCATTCTCTGTTAAAAAACGAGTCTATGTATATTATTTTTGTTGTAGGAAACAAAGGAAAACTAAAAATTACACATTTAGAACTCAAATAACAATTACCACTATCACACAATATATATATATATATATATATATATATATATATATACATATGTATATACATATATATATATACATATACATATATATATATACATATATATATATATATATATATATATATATATATATATATATATATATATATATATATATATATATAACTAAACCTTTATTTCATCCAAAAACACAACGAAAATAATGACAATAATATAACTCGATCAATTCGTAAACATTTAAATTACAGCATACGTTCAATTTAATATAGCGTATTTTCTTGCATATTCTTATATTATGTCTACATAATCGAATCGGATGTTATCTACGATGCTATTCACGCTGATACGCAAGCGTCTACTAACATTTCGTCTACCTTCGCCAACATTTCAGATATACGTAATGGTAAATATAATAAAACTATTCCGCCGATTATTGTCGATGGTCAGTTAACGAATCATAATCAGACGGTAAATATAATAAATAAAGAATTAAGTTCTAACGTAATATTAAAATCGAAGCCTAATAAAACTATATTTTATACACATAATATTATTGACTTTGATAAACTTAAGAATATATTAAAAGAACAAAAAGCCCAATTTTTTTCTTATACTCCTAAAGAACGTAGACCGTTCAAAATGATACTGAAAGGTCTACCAAATAATATATCAATTCATGAAATATACACTGAATTAAAGACCAAAGTCGATGTAGATAAAATTATTCAATTTGAAAGAAAGAATCCGGATTCTACGATAACCCTACTTCCCATCTATCTCGTTACTTTTCCTTCCCAGCTTGCCTCGCAACAAGTTATGAATATTAAAAGTTTGTGTTTTTGTCTTATTAGATGGGAGAAATACAAATCAAAACAACCTGTTGTTCAATGTCATAGGTGTCAAAAATTCGGACATATTTCATTAAACTGTAATAAATCTATCACATGTTTGAAATGTAGTGGGCCACATCCTAGCAGCCATTGTACAGCTGTAACTTCGGAAACTTTTGTTTGTGCTAACTGCAAGGGAACCGATACTTCAAACTCTAAAACATGCCCTATATATATCGACAGACTACGTAAAACAAACCTAGCAAAAAATAGGAGGGTTCCGTCGTTCTCTACTCCCCATGTAAATGACTTGCTTAATAGTAATAACATTAATATTAATCATAACTTTAATACTACTACTAATAACTTAACAAATAATAGTAATAATAATATCAAAACTCGACAGAAAAGCTACTCTGAAATAACTCGATGTAATAGTAATTCATCCCATGTTAATGACTCATTAAATCACACCGACTCACCAGACCTATCATCCATTTTATCATTATTTAAGGGCGCTGATTTTAATAAATTAATGATTGTTATTAAAACTATAATTACAAAACTAAATGCACTCGCGAATGCAGATAGTTTCACAAAAATAGCGGCTATTTTAGAAATAATTGTAATAAGTTATATGTAATTTTTTTTTTTTTATATGTAATATGATTAAGTTAATTGCCTGGAATTGTAATTCTATAGTACACAAACTAGCTGAGCTTTATGAATTTGCTATTTACAATAGTATTGATATCATTGCTTTATCCGAAACTAAACTGAACAGTAACCTCACAAACTTTCGATTTTAGTTCGATATTTACTAAATAAACATAATAACGAAAAATTTAGTAAAATAATTTCTAATCTTTCTGTTAAAAATAATAGCCTTTGGAAGGTATGTAAACAATATACACAACACCATGAAGCACTTCCCCCAATTCATGACCCTCATACTAACACATATGCGTATAATAATATCCATAAAGCAGAATTGCTTGCTGCACGCTACCTTGAGGTTCACAGCAGAAATATCCATTTAGCTTCAAGCTATCAGAAGAACAAAGTATGTAAAATCAACAAAGAAGAAAAACTCGGTAGGTCACGATGGTATCCAATCTACTGTCATTAAAATGCTACCTCAAAAAGCCATCGTCCAGTTAACTAATTTGATTAACGCAATGTTTAAATTTGGGTACTTCCTTCTAGTCGGAAAGTGGCTAAAATAATTCCAGTACCAAAACACGGTAAAGATTGCTGTCAGATAGACAATATCCGTCCAATCAGCTTGCTTAGTAATCTTAGCAAAATTGCTGAAAAAATTATTCTGAAAAGATTATGTGACTTCACTAACTCTAATAATATAATACCCAGTAGTCAATTTGGATTTTAACCAAAGCATTCCACAACACAACAGATAGCGAGAGTTGCCGACTCTATCACAGATAATTTTAACTTCAATAAACATACTGGGATGGTATTATTTGATGTGGCAAAAACTTTCGACACAACCTGACACGACGGTATTATCTATAAAATGATTGTTACCAGGTTTCTCAATTATCTAATTAAACTGATTAATAGTTACTTAAGTAATCGATCATTTTATACCATTATAAATAATGCGAAATCAAGTAGTAAATCCTATTCTGCCGGCGTGCCTCAAGGTAGCGTGCTGGGGCCATTCTTATTTACATTTTTCATGCATGATTTCCCGCATATAAATAACATTGAGGTTGCCTTATACGCTGATGACACAGCGTTGTACTGCAGTTCCTACAGGCCAAGTACTATCAGCAATAGGTTACAATCCGGTGTTGATCGTGTAATTAAGTATTTTTCTAAATGGCAAATTGCTCTTAATCCTTCCACAACGAAAGCAATTTTCTTCACTCGTCAAAGACCGTTTTTACCAACCAGACTTCATGTCAGTGGCGTTGATATAGAATGGTCTGACCAGATACGCTATCTTGGTGTCATTTTAGACAAGAGACTAACGTTTTCTAAGCATATTGACCATGCATCATTGAAGACAAACAGAGCAATCTGTTCAATTTATCCCATTTTCAAACGTAAATCTCACTTAAATATTGATAATAAATTAATAATCTACAAGTCAATCATTAGGCCTATTTTAACATATTCTTATCCAGTTTGGTCTTCAGTCTCAAATGCTAGTTTTAATAGACCGCAATTAGTCCAAAATCGATGTCTTAGATGTATCCTCAATGTCCCCGTATACACTAAAATTTCATATATGCATAGTGCTCTGCAGATACCATATGTAAAAGACTATATCCTCAAACTATCCCAAAAATTTTTTCTCAGTTGTAGTGTGCACCGTAATAATTTACTTCCAGCAATAAGAAATTACGATTCCAGGGAACTAAGTATTAGATATACTAAGTATAAGCATCGACGCATTAAATATAATGTATTATTCTCATAACGTTATAATTTGTTTGCTTTCGTTTCCATTACTTATGATATTACATATTCGTTATATAATTAAACTTATATTTATTATTTTTTAAATTACCGCTTTTCATTTGTGATGGTTTTTTGTCTTCAATACTATTTTTATCTTGTATATTTATTATTTACCAGTTTATATTATTAGAATTTTTACTTTCATAAATGGAGAGGGCATTTGTTCCGGTACATTTATTAAATATTATTATAACTTTTTAATATAATGCCAAATATACGCGTTTTACATTTACATTTACATTAAGGGGTTTCGTTCAAATCAACTACATACACGAATATTATTAATAATGATATTTAATTGAAATAGAACACCGTAATGTCGGTTGTTATTACGGTGATACATGTTTTAAAAATCATATAATGTTAAATATAACAAAATTACAACTTTATTGATTATTTACAATATCATATTTCTTTTACGTCGTAATAAGTACAAAATGTGGAAATTAACGCTTAATTTTTAACATCATTTATTGCAAAATAAAGATGAAATGTTACATTAATCAGGGTTTTTTTTTCGTTCAGTATAGATTAAATAATTATCCTAACCTTTTAAATCGCATATTATTAGTTTGTTATATGGTGCGTATAATTATTGAAAAAAATGACTTGAGGAGATGAAATCATAAAGTAATATTTTGTATACTTTTCAGTGACAGTATTATAGAAATATTTAACATTCTATGTCAACAAAATGTCTTTTTTTATTATTATGTAAATAGACAAATTGTTTAGGATTAAAAGTTTTACGTACCATATAGAGGGAAGATTATGACGGAAAAGGATTAAACGAAAAAATCAGTAATAGAAAAATAAAACATTTACTTCGGTTCGTAAATTTTCCAATATTTTCGTCCTTCTATTTGTAATATAAATGCTTCTATGTCATCATAATGGGCGGCAAACCCTTGTGAATTGGGCGGTGTAAGGTAAATATTAGCTCCGACGTAACAACCGAAATAATCTTGAAGTGTGACATTGATGAAATGAATGTTGGGTAAAAACATCTGAGGACTGGACAATCGTAACGTGCAGTTATTGTTGTAGTAATCCCATACAGCATAAGGCTGAGCTTTACCTTCGGGACTTAAGGTTTCACGATTACCATCTACACAAACGGCCACATCTAAGTGTCTTGTGTAATAAATGTCATTATCTCTTAATATTCGATCAATGTCGATAAACTGTAATAATCCTGAATAATAATTCGAATGTTCCCGTTTTATGAATAGTGGCGATTTTTCCCAGTTCCATCTAAATTAAAAAACAAAATTATATAAATTAAAAATTGGAAAACGAACAATGTTTGAAAATAACATACCCCATCGGTTTATTTTCGGAATCGTTCCTTTTCTTGTACAATTCTTTAAAATTGAACACATTAATTCGCATTTATTTTAAAATTTTCAGCATATGGAAAAAATTTCAGAAAAGTAAAAAATATTAACAACAAAATAGGAAGAAACTAGTAGTTAATAAAAAAATACTGCATGAAATTATTACGAGCTCGGACGTACGCTATTTGCCGATAATGTATGCTAATAATAAAATTGCGTAAAGATTCGTAGTACGGACTATTTTCGAAAGCTTTCGTGAATAAAAAGTAAAACAGTTCCTAAACCAGCTTATATCCACTAACAATAAACATTCCATGTTGATAGCTATCCTTCGTTATAATATAGTTATACACTTAAAATATATATTTATACATGTATTATACATATATATATATTGCACTTAAGAAATTAATACCATTAACTGTATGGAATTATAATGCACATTATAAAATGGTTTTAAATGTACCCTTGTGTTGTTTTTATATATTTAATAAATTATTCAAGTAATTAATATCTTGCATACACAAATCTACAGGTATTACTTTTTATGACGACCAAAAATATAAGTAGTTCCTTAACACAAATTGAACTATCACTATACAACGATGACGTTCACATACATATGAAAGAGGTTAAATTCTTATTAATAATTCACTAATTTAATTAATGAAAACTTTAAAGTAATGCTGATAGTGTGAAGATGTATATAATAATATACAAATATAAATCTTACCGCATAAAAGAATCAACAGTTTTTGGATACATCATGTACGATAATAACTTTAAAGCATTATCCGTATGATTAGAAACAGGAGTAAAGATTCTTTGACCATCGGCATTTGTTTCGAAAAAATAATCAAAGCAATCATCAGGAACTGGGTTTTTCAGAACGATTATATTCAAGTCGTTATTTTCATCGCTATTACTTAAATTCTTTTCAATAGTAACATGTTGAGAAATTATTCCGTTATGCACATCGACTTTGCCGGAGCACAAAATATCATTTTTCACATTGTTTTTACGATCATTACTCCGCGTAAAATTTCCATGTATATCTTTTTTAACAGATATATTAATAGAAATAGGTTGATTAACAGAAATTAAATCGTTTCTGTTTTTTACACTCTCAGTAAGTTTACCAGCTTTTTTTACGTTTTTTATTTTATTAATTTTACCTTGCTCATTAGAAGTCACAGTAAAATCAAGCATTTTGTTTTTAACTTGCTTGTTTCTTCGACGCCCTTTATGTTTTCGTTTAAGTATACCACCTTTTCTTTTTGCAGAAAAAACCATAAACGCTGAAACATTATTATTATCCATGATTAGTTTAAAATAAAATTAACGAACAAAAATAAAATTTGACCGGGTCACCATGTACACAACAGATATAAAATAAAGACTGTTTTAATATATTAAAATTATCTTGAATACATTAAAAATGCACAGTGAAATACTACATTCACGCAAAATATTTTAGATTAAATTTATTCACTCCTAAAAAAAAAGTAAACAGTAAGCCGGCAGGGCAATGCTACATTCGCATATGTTTAAAATGATATAATTTTTATTGAAATTTACAAAATTAATCAAATAAAAAAAAAGGTGACGTTATATTTTAATATTTTCTATATTCGTAAGTTTTAAAAATAGTTTCAACAATAAAATTCAACCTGATTAGTTTGAAAATATTTGGTTGATTTCATCACGTATTTACATTGTTTAGTTTTAAAAAATAACTCAGATAAAATGAAATAATCTTACAACGTAAATTTCTTTAGGTGTACATTACGCTGTTTTGCCATCTTTTACCACAGTTCATAATAACGAAGGTACATTACTATTCCTACTAATGATTTTGATAAAAAATTCAATATTTAATTTACTTACCATTACGTGATCACTATTTATTATTTATCAGTATATTTTAGTATAATTGTTCTTTCTTTGTTGGTGAATAGGTACATAATATTTAGACTTCTTTATGAAGGATTGAAAATGTGGAAATAATAAAACATAAGTTTGTGAAGCAATATTACTGTAATTTGATTTTAAACATGCTGTTTACCATAAGAAAAATGTGAAAGACTATCTTTAGAAACAGGAGAACTTTTGCGTATCAATCTGTTACATGAAAAGTTAACTAATGCTTTTTTTTTAATGTACTTTTATGATGTATTTTTAATAGTACGATCTTATACTTATGTATAAATTAATACTAGAGATAGAGTTATATTCATGTAGAGAACGAAAGATATGTACATTTACACAACTGTCGAGGATTACATATAAACTAAGGTGCGTTTTTAATTAGCCAGTTGATACGGTTTCAATGATGAAGAATATAGGAACGATTTTCGAAGCTTGTTTCATCTTTATTATGGCCTTAGTCAAATAGTAAAATATAATAACAAAAATGATCTTATTGCGTTTTAATATGTACTGCATGTAAATAGTCTAGCCTAAAATTCAATAATTGATTCAGGTCAATAGATAAATCAAGTATTTAAAATCGGCTCGGTTAAAATTAGCAACCTTTTTCTTTTTGTTAATGTGTACTAAGTTTCACATTTGCTTGAATTCAGCAGTTATAAATTAATTAATACCATCTTATTTTTGGGGGAATATAGATATAACTTTATTAAAGTTAGAAATTGCAATTTTACTGTCGTGTGGTTTAAGTATAGCCCGTGATTAATTCTGCAATATTTATACCAAGAATAACGCACATGGTGAGACTTACCTTGTCAGTTTCCTATAATATTGATCAACATCTTCTAATACGTTTTGCATGCATCGTAAAATGTTTGGGATAATTAAGATTGAAGAAACGTTTCAAAATAAAACAGTAACCACGGCTGCCTTCCTTGATGTGCATCAGGCTTTTGACAAAGTTTGACATCCAGGAATTCTTTACAAGTGTAAAAAACTATTGCCGACTCAGTATTTCAATATCTTGAAATATTATTTAACAGACAGGTATTTCCGAGTGGTAGTAAACGGAACTGAATCACAAATACAAAAAATCGAGGCCGGTGTACCGCAGGGAAATGTACTCGGTCCACTATTGTATCTACTGTTTACCTATGATATGCCAGATGCTGATGATGCACTAACAGCAACGTTTGCTGATGATATGGCAATTATGACAACATATGCGAACCCACAAAAGTCCACAGAAAATCTACAAAATAATTTAAATAATATCCTGACATGGTTGTATAAGTGGAAAATTTCAATAAATGAAAATAAAAGCAGCCGCATCATTTTCACAAAGAAGAAAATTGAACGTAATAATTACCATATAACTATAAATAGCAAACAAATAAACAAATGTTCATCTGTTAAATATCTTGCAGTACACCTAGATGAAACACTTACATGGCTGCAGCATATTAAAACCAAATTAACAGAGCTCAATCTAAAACAAAGCAACTCCATTGGCTGCTTGGACCGCGCTCTCAATTACAGATTGCAAACAAAGTGTTATTATATCGCATGGTGCTAAAACCAATATGGTTGTACGCAGCCGAACTATAGGGATGTGCGTCCAAAAGTAAAATTAGTAGAATTCAACGCTACCAAAACAAGACGCTGAGGTCGCTGGTGGGAGAGCACCTTGGTATGTATCCAATTATACGTTACATCAAGATTTACAAATCAAGTACGTTACAGAAGAAATAAAATTAGCTGCCGCCAATCATTTGTCGAGACTGGAAGGACATGAAAACGTTCTTGCACTAAACCTTTTACATCAAGCAGTAGGACGCAAGAGATTAAAAAGGAGAAACGTTGTTGATCTGGTGTGAATGATTCAATTAATAAAATCGAGATCGTGCTGATGGGCTGATCTTGATAATCATGATCCTGCCATCACTACTATCTAGTAAATGACTATATTAGTCAGTTCCAGATGTGAAGAATTTAAATAAAAAAAAAAAAATTATTTACATATGAAAGCAAATAATGCATATCAGTAAGTTTTGCATACCTGTGCCGATTTAATATTATAACTCTGCAACGATGATTTTGAAACAGTTGAAATTTTTTTTGAATGTTCTGTTGAAAACTGACCATCACAAACAGAACAGGCATTAGTCTGGATCGAATATTAGATGCACATAGAATAGTGTCTTATTAAACGTCGATAAATATGATGAATGATTAAAACTTGGTGAAAACGTAATAATTTTGCACGTACTATTAATTAATAATATTAAGTGTTAAACGAAAATTCGAGTGACTAAAAATAGCGAACTCGTAATTCCCAGTGAATACTGTTATCGTTATGGTAATTTCCGCTAGGCGTCGTAATCACAAAACTTAAATATAGTTCTATCAGACTTTTGTAATGTGTTACATTAAAATATCGACTGCTCACTGAAAGTAAGGTACCTTAGGTAAATTATTTATTAAAATGAAAAATAGATAAGGTCCTAGTACCCTACCCTGTGATACACTTGAGCGATAAATTTTGACTTATGTATGAGGTGAGTAACGTAGAGATTTCTATCGCTTAAATACGATTTTATTAATTTAATTAAATATAAGGGGAATTTTAAAAAGTTTTTAAATAATATCATTACACCAAGCCGAATCGAAAGCTTATTCAGTATCAGTTAGTAATAATCCTGTATAAGTATTAAGAATTAATGTTATCGGTTATATAATCTGCTAGTCTGGCCGCTTGTACAACGGAATTCCCAGCTCTAAATCCAAACTATTCGTCAATAATGACGGTATTATTAGTCGAATGTGATTGTAGCCGATATAACTTTTTCAATTATTTTCCTAACAGTTCTTAGCTAACTAATAATATAAATATTAGAAAGATCTTTAACGGGTTCAAGTAAAATTATAATTTAAACAGTTTTCCTGAATGGCTAAAACGTTACACGAGAATTTCGTGTATAACGAAAAATAATAGAGTGAGCCGTGTGTGCGATTTAGATATGACAATTACAAATCTATGAAACTACGTTCCGTTCGAACAAAACTTGTCATAGTAACATAATGTCGTTAGTATAAAAATGAAACATATTTATTCGTCACAGTTGTGCACGATACTTTTTTTTTGTAAATCATGTTTTTTCGGGAAACATATTTAGATACGAAAAACATAATATTAAAAATCGTTACAAAATTACGGGTAAAACAGTTATGGATACGTGTAGAATTTTGTTTCACATATTTCAGGAGTTATAAACGAAAATATCACTTTTGACACGTGTTAGAAATTAATGTTTATTTAAAAAAAAAATTAATTTTGGAATGTTTCAAACATATTTAATAATTCTTTATATCACACAAGATGAAAAATACGCGCCGTGTACTGCAACATTGGCCAGAGGCACAAGTAGATGGGTTCAGGAAATTTGTTTAATTGATGGTTCAGAGAAATCCTCTGACTTCGTTTCATTATTGTGCTCTACTGTAGTATCTGGTGAATTCTTCGTTTTTCAATTTTTTTTTTAGAATCAGTTTTTGCTTCGTTTTGCAATTTCCTTTGAATGTAGGGGACTGTGTTTGAGAATTGTTGGAGCAGGACGCTGAAAGGTGAGAATTGATTTGTAATATCTGGATTATGAGTATTTAGTTCATTGTTAGATTGTTGGGTGAAATTAAGTTGCTTAGTGCTGGATTTGAGTCTGGAATATCGTGGTAAATCTATATTCAAATCTCAATCATCATCTTTGTGCCCAGTTTCGTGGCATTTAAAGCAGACGAATTCGTGACAGGTCAAAAAGATACGATAAATCATTATAGTGGAGAGTAACAGATGTTGGTAGTTTTGTGTTTTCAGGGGTGTTAGCGTATACTTGTCAACGCCAACGATATGACTAAATTCTTCATGATGAGGTTGTATTCTAAGTAGATAGATGTAAGAGGCTAACTGAAGATTTAGAGGTTGTGTTTTAAAAAGCTTTCTAAGACACTGTTTGGAATTATTGGGCTAACGTTAGGTAGGATTATTTTTGGAGAGGTTGTACTTAGTTTTCGTGCCTTAACCAAATGATATCCGGTTCTTATTCCCTCGTGGACGTGGGCTATTTCACTCGCAATATTTTTACTCGCAAGAAATATTATTATTTCCTAGTTGACTCGTGAAGATGCTAAAATGTTTTTCGAATCTTTATTAATGGAGATTTTTCAGAAGAACATAATATTTTATCATCTGTACCGCAGGGTAGTCTACTCGGGCCTCTTTTATACTCGGTCTACACAGCAGACATACCAACTAGCAATCAAACCATCTTATCAATCCAATTCAGAAGCAATGTATTCAAACATCGCGGTTCAAAACCATCTGAATAGATTGGTTCAGTGGGCACAAAGTTGGCGTACGTTGTTTAATCCTAATAAATGTCAGCACGTTGTATTTACAAATAAAAAAGTTAAGTGCCTGTAAGAATAAACAACATACAAATTCCTAAAAGTAATTCAGTACGTTATCTCGGTTTGTACATGGACAAAAGGCTCACGTGGCGACTACATGTGGCACACACTAGAATAGCCATTATTAATCGTGTAAAATCACTACGTCCGTTGTTGGGACAGAAATCGGTTCTAAATCTAGTGACCAAACCGATTATCTATCTTGCGGCAATCGCTCCCATTTGGCGGTATGGAGTTGTACGGCAGTACTTGCAAGAGTAATCTTCGAAGAATACAGCAACAACAGTTTAAGATACTCCGTATTATTACGTCTGCTCCATACTATGTTTCTAATTTGACACTGCATAACGATCTCAAGATTCCGTATGTCAGCGATACACACGTCATGCAGTATAAGAGATTATTCGATAAATTTGAAGTCAGTAGCAATCCTAATGTTCGCAGAATGCACTCAGACAGTCTTCCAGACAATCCTCCAAGGCGTCTGCGAAGGAAGTAGTGCCGAGATGCAATTCCAATCACTTAATAAACCGGGTTTTATTCAAAAGACAAAATATTGTTTTTTTTCTTTCTAATTATTATATTTAACCATTCCTATACCATTCCTACATATATTTCATTCTCATCATTTTATTCCTTTTCTTCTTCATAGTCTATACTAATTTACTACTTATGTAATCACTGTTGTTTGCAGCAATTAATGCTGGTATGATGTAAAAAAAAAACATTAATATTTTGACGCAGGATAGTCAATTATTTTGTTTCATAATTTCTTTTAAGGAATCCTCCTTCTTTCCAGCAATTTTTATTTAAATAAAGAAATAAGTTCATTCATTTCCATACTTGATTCCGCCGTTTGTGATAAAGAAGTTTCGAATTCAGGCAACAGGAAATTATTAAAAATGAAATTACCTGCTTCATCTCGATAAATCTTCTCTACTTCTGATGAAAATTTCACATTGACTTTTCTATACTGACCTCGGGACTTGATAGAATTAACCATACTCTTGATAAAAGAATGTTCTGCTACGCTCTAATTCATCAGGAAAGCTGAACCAAGTATCACCATCTGCTGCTCTCATTCTTTTGAGTTTCAAAATCGTTGTTTTATCAGTAGCACTGCTGGCTTCTGCCACAATAAAAAACTGATACACCGACATATGTACAGTTTTTATTGTATTTTCGATTTGTAAGATTCACGCTCGGATTTAATATTGTATTTTATTGCAACTTTACAGAAGAAATCAAAAATACACGATATTACAAGCTAATAACATACAAATGACGTTGTTATCTAAAGGACGATCTAATCGTACTTTACACACACATATATATGTAGTCGTCACCCTGATTAATCTTAGTCCATCGCTGAAGCAATAAATGTTCGCCAAATACACCGATCTGCCGACAGTGGTGCTCATTCCACAATTGGAAGTCCTGTTCTTTGTCGAAAAACATCTGTCCATCGTTTCGTTACACGTCCTGGTGGTCGTTTACCATTAACAATCCCCATGATCATCAGCTTCTGTAATCCTTCTAGTCTCCGCATGACATGTCCAAAGAATTTGGAATATATATAATGTGCAGAAGTGAACTTGTTATTAATATTTAACAACTTGAATGCCATGCTATTTTTATGAAAAGTTCAACTGAGTGCCATGAGATCCATTCCTGAATCACCACAAAAGTTTAATTGACTGCCATGAGATTCAAATCTGGATCTCACATAAACCTGATGAGATCTCAATATGGGTCTATTATATTGGGATTTTAAGCGCATATTTGAATTCACCAGCGTTTTTACTAAAAAACGGTATTTTTAGCCCATTTAAATTACTTTTCATCCCCAAGATATTTAATCTTGTATTTATACTATGATTATATTAAATATATTCACATTCATGAGAAATTTTTTAAGAATTATATAAATAATTATACCATTTTTACAAATTTTGCTGTGAAAATATCGATATTGATATAACGATATTGTGTATTACTGTTTTTGTTTTGACTTTTAAAAACAACATCATCTTATAGTAGTGTTGATTGTGAAGTTTCTGTGTATAAAGTTCCATTTTGCAAAGAAAATTAATTTCATTATTAGAAATGTCAAGGGATACATTAAATAATAATATAATAAATGAAATACTTAATTCGGAATATGAATTCTCTGAAAGTGATTTAAATTTAGATGATTCTGACATAGATCCTGATTTTATTCCAAATGAGAGCAGAATGATGGAAGTTTCAGGTAACTATGCATAATTTTATGTATGTTTTTAGTTTATCATATTTTTATCAATTTGAGTTAGCGATTAATATATTCATTTTATAAAAGCTAGTTAATTTCTTCTTTATGTTGCAAATTAAAGTAAACTGCATTGTTGCGGTTTTAATTTTTTAAACCAAAGTTTATTATTTTGAGATACTAAAACTGCACTATTTTTTAAAAATTTGTAGAATTAGAGGATTCTGAAGAAGATGATATTGTGAATATAACAGTTCCTTCAGATATAATACCTGTTAGAACATGGCATGCTGATATGTTCAACCCAAATTCCAATGATGTTGGGTTCAATCCAGACCTTTTTGACTCAATGTTAGAATGCCAGCCGATCGATTTTTTCAAGTTAATAGTAGATGACCGTATTATTAACAAATTAGTGGTTGAAACTAATAGGTATGCCAAGCAGAAAAAATTAAGCTTATTTAAAATGTCTACAAGCAGCCGACTTAAGAAATGGACAAATACTACTCATGAAGAAATATATAATTGGTTTGGACTGGTGTTATGGATGGGCTTGGTCCAAATGCCTCAAGTTAGTTTGTACTGGAGTAATAGTCATCTGTTTTCTACAAATTTTGGCAAAATAATGAGTCGGAACAGATTTCAACTACTGACAACCATGATTCATTATGCAGATAATGAAACAGCTAATAAAGAAAATAGATTGTACAAATTAGGTACACTTTTTGACGATGTAATGATAAATTCATCTAACTGTGTGATTCCTGAGACTACACTTTGCATAGATGAATCAATAATACCGTTCACCGAAAGACTTCTGTTTAAACAATTTATAAAGAAAAAGCGTCATAAATATGGCATAAAATTGTTTAAACTGTGCACACCGCCACATTATACCGTTGCTGTGTTGCTGTTAAAGTTTATGCTGGTCGGGAAGCTGTTGCAGATGGTAATGTAGCTAAAAAAATTGTTTTAGAATTAATGGAACCTTATTTAGATTTTGGACGAACATTAATAGTAGACAACTGGTACACAAGTGTAGAGCTGGCCGAAGAACTTGGTAAAAGGAGCACCTAAGACAAACGAGGTATCCTTATTTGCAGTACAAAAGACACCAATGAAATGATAATGACTTATACAAATAAGTTAAAACCGAAAGTTATTATAAATTATAATAAAGGCAAAGGATCGATAGATCTGGCTGACCAAAGAGCAGCCTATTCCAATCCTTTAAGAAAGTCCCTGAAGTGGTACAAAAAGGTATTTGTTGACATTTTACTTAATGTGTCGGTAATTAATTCCTTGACTTTATATAACACAATAACATCGAGTAATGTAAGTATAACCGATTTCCGCGCATCTTTAGTTGAAAAGTTGATTATGAAAAGTATTATTATTGAAAATCCGACGACCATAAAACATAGTTTGCAAAAAGTTGGAAGGAGCAGATGTTCAACTTGTTACCAAAAAATGGTTAAATTGAAGGGAGAACGTATGCACAATCTCATGCAACAAAGGCCCAGACTAAATGTACAGCTTGCAGTAAATATTTGTGTCAAATATGTTTTAATACATCACATAGTTTTAACAAAGTACTTTATAATTAGTTTAATTTTTACAAAGTTTTGGTTTATATGTACTAATTACATGACTTTTTCCTGCTCAATTTATATTATTAAATATTTAGTTGCATTAACAAAATTTTCTTTTTTATTACACTTATTAAAAATAATCACACAACATATAAAAACTTTGTTATGTTAATTCTGATTTTGAGATCTAGATTTGTGTCTCACTAATGAAGTATTTTGTTTCTATGAGTTGCGAGCGAGCCTGTGGTGCCATGAGATTTAAAATTGTGTCTCACTTCAAATATCAGTAAAAATATGTGAAAACAGTTATTTTCATTACTATTATGGCCTATGTAAAATTTGAAAAAAAAAGTAACAACTTTTTTGTCATGGCAAAAATTGAACATTTGACAAAAATATATCTGGCAAAATTTGGAACACAGCTATGATCCCGAATTGGATCTCATGGCACTCAAGTTGTTAAAAAAGAATTACCTTTAAATAAAGGGTAAGGAGAGCTAATCTTTTATTTATGTATGGTTTTTGTGCTCAGCGTAATCCAGATGTTTCTTAAAAGTTTGCGCAACACCGAGATAAGTGATTTGTTCAGACCAGCGTACACTTATATTTTTAATATTTAATGAGGGAGGTAAAACTGGCCTATTATTTGCGTTTGCGAAGGATTAATTAAAATTTGTTAGTAAAATAATTAAACGCCGCAACTATAGCGGGAATCTATTAAATGCTTTATTCGTATTTATTAATTCAGCGATATTTTTCTTTAAAATAAATAAACAAAAAAAAATATTTAGTAAAATTTATATATAGAAAAAGACCACACTGTTATTAAACCGTTACCGAAGTGGACGTAAATAAATATAAACATATATATATATATATATATATATATATATATATATATATATAATTCATAAAAAGCATAAAAGGGAAAACAAAACAAAAAGGAAAAGAAAATACTTATATAGATGTACAACAATGCCAAAAAAAAAATATATATATAAAAATGATAAAAGTATTTATAAAATAATCCGATAGCGAACGTGGTAAACGAACTTTAACTACCTACTTGGATGTTGTTCGTGATATCTATTAATTCATAGAAAAAAAGCGCATAATATGACAAAATTCTCTTTTATTACGGCTATACGACGGAATTAGGAAATAATTTTGATTTGTGCCCACCCGTCGTCACTTTATTCGAATACTATAGATAGTTAATCGTGATAATTTTTTGATTTATTTATAAAATGGCGTATCCAATTTTCGAAATTCCGTAATGTGTCGATCGTTATAATATAGTGATATCATTCGGTAGTGGATACTATTTGATCGATAAAATAACTTCTCGCAGTAATTAGGGTAATGATGAAAAAAAATCTAGAATAACGAAAAAAGAATTTGCGACGTTTATTAATAATTTGACAGAACACTCCGAATAATTTCGTACAGGTGTGTATAATTTTTTCGACTTTTTATTTTAAATAAGGGAAATTGAAAATAGAACTTCGTTGATTAACAGGTGTTTCGCTGTTCGGAGTAACGGAACGCTTTTTCACCTTTGAAATATTTTCGTCATTTTCTCCTTGAAAAGAACGTTTCACTCGACCAAATGCAAAATTTCATCCTATAAAAGCGACCCATTTAAGAATTTTCATTACTTTATACCGATAATTCGACGGATAACTTTGCTTCAACTTTATCGGCGAAAATTCGGTATGATTTATTTTATAATTTATTTATATATACAAACCACCGCGCGCAACACCATATATGCGCTAGTAATTAATATAATAAAAGCGCGCGCTGCTGCTTTGTGTCTCGTAAAAATAAACGATTACAATCGGTTATCCCGTACGTGTCTATCTTAACGTCGTACTATACAAAATATGCATAGGTATGTTTTAGTCTGTCTCCGATACGGAGACGATACTTGATGATGCTTCGAAACGTTTTTTTTTTTTTTTTTTTAATTATTTCACATTTTTACTTACACGTAGTTGCGATAAGTAGATATGATGAAAGAAACAGGTACACCCTTGATTGAAAACAACTTAAGAAATATCTTTCTCTTCAATCGACGTGATGAAGCGTGTAGCGTATTACGCGTTGTCAGTTGCAGAATAGCCGGATTAGCGGCATTTCTCAGTCCGCTGAAAAAGAGCTCGTATCTCTTTTTTCGGCTACTTCTGAACCAGTTGATATCTGCAAGTAGGAATGTATTGATTTGATACGAACCAAGGAGTTTCTATAATCTGAAGTAAGATTTTTCTCTATTTCACCGACTGTAAGCGACATATGTTAACTGACTTAGCGGTGCAACATAGTTCAATGCCGTAAGTCCAAATGACCGAGTTGTATGACTAAAAAGGTAGTAGAACAGCCTATATACGCGCATATCCTTAATTTTATTACTAATGTATCGACTCCAGGTAAGTTCTCGACGTGTGAAATATAGGATTATGTAACCATGACTATCGTTAACAATGTTTCGTCGATTATAAATTTGATTAAAGACGATATATAACCGTATTATTTTATCCGACATTCTTCTTACACTCAATAGTTGCGGATTAGCAACATTTTCGGGTATATATTTCGAGGTTATCATCAATTATAACATCGAACATTACCGATTAAGATGGAATTATGCGAATCGATTGCAACCGTGGGAACAATCAAATGAACACTTGAACAAATTACTGAACAGAATGAGGACTAAGACAGGAAGAACGACAAAAAAAAAAAGTGAAAATATGAAAAATTACAGATGACGACGGATCTGAATGCATGGTGCAAGATTCAGAGCACCTACACCCGATCATTAGTTGATGCAGGATGGAAGATATGACCAGCATGAATGTAATCCCGGACGAGATGATTAGGATTGTTAAATATTCGAGTGGAAAAGAGACATATAAGCTTACTGACACGATAAGAACAATACGAATTAGAATCAAGACGAACGAACACATTTTGGAAATACTTATATATATTCCGTCAACTCAATCCTGACGATCGAAGATGTTTCTCTTTCCCGTATTATTTTGTCTACGAATTTTACGCATATTCCCAATTCTAATACTATTCTTTTATATAATTTATTTTTTAATTTCGCTACATTTACAGATGTATTTTTAATCCTTTTTTTTTTTTTTTTTTTTTGGACGGGTACTATGTACTGCTGCTATGGCCAGAAGCACCCGTATGGAAAAATGAATGTTAGATTAGATTGATCATGCCTATAGAGAACTTGAATGAACTACCATTGAAGTTTTTTGGACGGTATACGGAATATTGTGGGCAGTCAAAGAACAAGTGCCGGAGTGTTAAGGGGGTTCAGGGGCAATGAGCGCACAGAGGTGGATCTGTTCTACTTAGAATATAACCATGAGTCAGTGCAGTGTGGCCAATACGAATACGGGAAAGTACTACCTGATCCTTTCTGCTTTGCGCCGAATATTTCCAAGGAAGAGGAGAGGAGCGAATGGATCTGAGATGATTCGTTGGAGGAATTGCATTCCACAGATCACAAAATAATTTATTTGTTATATATTTGATACTGCATCTGCCTCAGGTGTAGGTATTAAGGGATAAGGTTGGATTCGAGCTGCCTCTTTAGCTGCTCTATCAGCTAATTCACTTAATGTGAAACCTGTGTGGCTTGGAATCCATATTAGGGTTATTTTCAGAGTAGGGTATTAGTCTTTTAAAATGAACCAAATTTTAATATTTTAACATTACATTTTCATTGGCACGATTTATTTTCTATTCGAACGTAATTTCTTCAATAATATTTATTTTCTAGAACTTATTGATTTTAATTAGCATATATGTATATATATACATATAATTTATTTTTCTATTTTTTTTTTATTTTGTATAGGAATTATTGCTTATAGACGTGATGGGGAAGCATAAAATATTAACAACATTTTGTTTGCTTACATTCGCAGCAATGATTACGAAAGTATTTTGTCAAAATAATAAATACGTTACGCAAGGTAAGGTTAACTAATTGTCATAAAGGCACCGTCTCTCGTTCGGGAGATTCTGCGTCGCGAATGTTATATTGTCATCTGGCTGATTTATTTAATCGAGTGTAAAATCCGTAATCTATTAATTCCGTTCGTTTTCTTCACGTGAGTGAATTTTTACTTGAATTGTACCAAGTGGTACGAGGTAGTTAAATTCTTTTTCTTCACAAGGAGATAGGTAATTCAGAATAAGAGGATCAATAGATGGTTTAATTGTTGTTGCATCGAAGATTGTCTTAATCTATTTCGACTATTTCGATTTTACCATCTTCATCGGAACTAGTTCGATTTCGTTTTTCGCGCGTCTAGACTGTTAATATTTACTCCTTCGTCCGAATAATATCGGCCGTTATGGGATAGAGCGTAGAAGTTTAGCGGGTATAACGGGTCTAATTTATACGATTATAAACAATTTTTATTAGCTAATATAATTTAGTTTTAGATTTTCTCGAAGTTTGTAAGAATTCCATTATTTCTTTTTCCAAAAGTTAGTTCACCCGTCATACTTACACAGCGTCGCTGAGACATGAACAGTGACGTATATGCATGCGCTATCGACTAAACCCTACGTTCGAGTGAATCGTGAAAAAACTCATTGATATATTGAAGATGATTCCGATCGACAGAAATGACTTACCTATTATAAGCCAATTGTATTGGGGGACAAACAGCGGAAGTAAGAATCGAAGGAGTCAAATCTGAAAGTATAGCTGTTAAAAAAGGAGTTCGCCAATGGTGCATACTTTCGCCCTTGCTCTTTAATTTATGTACAGAGAAAATGGAAGTCCTGAATAAATATGACGGAGGAATTAAATCAAATGGGTACACGATTAATGGTATTACGCAGACGGCAGATACATAATAGCGCATAGTCGGGACGGACTATAGGAAATGGTAAATAAACTTGTTGTTCGTAGCGAACCTTTTGGCCTCTCAATCAACGAATATAAAACAAAAATGGTGGTATTTTCCCGGTAACTAAGAAAATGCCCGATATAGCTGGAAAAAGTTTCAACTATTAAATACTCGGGTACCAACCTGAACGATAGTTGTAAATCGATAATGATCGCAAAAATTAAAAATGTGCTAGTTAGGAAAGAATTAAATCTGGATTTACGATTAAGAATTTACAAATGTTATATCTTCTCGGTTCTCTTATACGGCTGTAAAAGTTGGATGCCGGATGCTGGATGCTAGCCTTGAAAAGCGCATCGAAGCTTTTGAAATGTATCATCCGTTTATTAAATTGCGTTACTTGGGACAGCGCATTTTCAGAGGACCAAAGTATTGCGAATTATTATAGAAGACAAAATCGCTGACAAGAGATCAGTGGGACGTCCTAAAAATTCATGAATGGGATCAATTACTTCGGACTGCTGTGTCAGACTGTAGCCAAGTTGATCGCCGACCTTCGAAACGGAGATGGCGGATGAAGAAGAAGATATAGAAAATTAAATCTGCTACAAAAAGAAAAAAAATTACCAAGTTATTTTGAATTCGTCCTGTAAGATATATTATTTTCCGCGACAAAAAATTGTTACTCTATGTTATATTTTTAATAATTTGGTTTTACGTTTCTTCCGGTATATTTTATCTATTGCGTGTAATTACGTTTTTATTCGAAATATCCCTAAAAATCGCGAATCATATGATGACGTAGTCATTTCGATAAAATACCGTTATTATAAAAGTATATTATATCTTATCTCCGCAGGTAATCAATCCAATTCATACTGCACTTCTAAAACGTGCGAACGAGCAGGTAATTAACCGATGATATATATAACAAATATTTTATATATACAAATTTAGGAATATTAATCACACAGCCGGTGACCCGAAAAATTTATATAAAAAAAAAATTCAATAGAAGGAATTTCTGGAGAAGGAAATAAAGTAAAATTTATCACCACGAATGTGAACATATAATCGTAAAAGCAACAACTTTTTTTTTTTACGATGACTCAGTAAATAATTGTAAATATAGATTGAGGAAAATTTGTAATATTACATATAATATGGAAATAAATTTGATTTGATTATTATTATTGTTTACGGATCTTGCCCAGTAACGCTCGGTCCGCGAGGGCAAGTACGGCCACTCCCCTCATCACTCATATCGAAGCGCATCAATTAAAAGGTATGAAGGTTAATAATGTTTATATTAATAGAATTAAAGTTAAAAATAGACTAGTTAAAAATAGAATGATTAATAGCATTAAAGTTAAAAATAGAAATGGTATAAAGTTAGGTGAAAAATTGATTAAAAAAAGGACAGAGGTTAATAAGAAAGTTTTAAATGTTGCCAGTTTAAATGTTAGGTCGTTAAGAAGCAGTGAGAGCTTAATCGAATTGGAGAATGCTTTTAAAGAATCAAAAATAAATATATTAGGTTTGTCGGAAATAAGGAGAAATGGTAACAACATGGTGAGAATAATCTACTATATTATATAGGTAATGATCAACGACAGAAAGGAGTAGGATTTATTATAAAACGAGACTGTCAAGATAAGTTTATCGAATTTAAGGAGGAATCTCTGATAGATTAGCGATAGCAAAATTTTGTACGAATGAAGGAAACAAAAGTAATCAGCATCTAACTCTAGTTCAGATCTATACGGCAAATTCCGAAATTAAAGAATGCGACGAATTTTATCAATATATCGCAAATATTTTAAAGGTTAATCCAAAACATCGCTTGATAATAATGGGTGATTTTAATAGTCAGATTGGCCAGAGAAGAAACGAGGAAAATAAGATATTAGGGCCTCATAATTACGGTAGGAGAAATGAAAGAGGATGAAAACTTATTAATTTCTGCATGGAACACGAATTAAAGGTAATAAATACTTTATTTAAAAAAAAAAGGATAGGAAGAAGATGTGGACATGCACCAAATCAACAATACAAAAATCAAATTGATTATATGCTAACTGCTGCGAGAGAAAATAAAATAATAGATTTTAACGTAATGCAAAATTTTAAATTTTATTCCGACCACAAACCAGTTATGTGTAAAATAGCTCTTTATAATTGGCGTTTCCCGATATCGAAAAAAACAATTGTTAAAAGTATCAATAGAGACAATAGTAGTGATTATAAGGCAGAACTAAACAAAATTTTAAAAAATACCAACATTCAAAATATATCAAATTCAGAACTATTATATAGGAAAATAGAAACTAGCATAAAGGAAGCGCCAGAAAATAATATAGTCACAAAAGAAAAAGCGACAGAAATTCCATTAGATATAAAGCAATTAATAAAGAGAGGGTCTAGAAAGAAGAAGGAATAGAACAATTAATGAAAAAATTGAGTTAAATGTTATATGTAAGTTGATAAAAAGTAGGCTAAAAACATTTAATGAATATTCAGTCAGTATTAGAAAGTACAAGGAGCACAAATCTAATAAAGAGATCATTGGGGGAAAAATGGGTTAATTATCTTTTTGATGTTCAGGGTGATAACATATACAATAGGAAAAAGATAAATGAATATTATACAGAAATATACAGCGATAAGGAAACTTACACTATGTAGGTAGTCCGGAAACGATACAAGAACCGTATGTATTAGAGTCCGAGGTAATAGATGTGGTGGCAAAGTTAAGACGTTATGCCACTCCAGGTCCTGATAATATAAAAAATGAGCAAATACAATTTGGAGGATTGCTTTTAATAAAAAACTTGACAAATTATTTAATACGATTCTAGAAGGACAAAAAATTCCGCGTGAGTGAAAGAAGTCGAATATAATTCTGCTTCGTAAAAAAAAAAGGAAATAAAAATAAGATTGAGAATTATAGACCAATTAGCTCGAGTCCCACAATCTCAAACAATTTTTCGAAAGTAATATTAAGAAGGATTGTAATTTAAAATATCATTTATCAGTTGAGCAAGCAGGTTTCCGAAAAGGATTCTCCACTATAGATCATTTATTTGTTCTAAATCAAGTCAAAGAGAAATCAAGAGAACTTCAAAAAGCTTTTAATTCACCGAGACACACATTTAGGTTAGGTGCACTTAAAAGCCGAGGAGTTCCTCCGCTGACATATCAAAAGATAGTAGCAGATATGTATACAAATGTAACCCTGTATCACCGTTATTATTTATATGTGCACTTGAAGAAGTTTTAAAAAAACTAAATTGGGAACAAATGGAGAAATTCTAAGTAACTCGCGTTTTGCGGATGATGTAGTACTTATAGGGAATAATTTGCTATAGGTTAAAACATGTTAACGGAGTTAAACGAGATTGCTAATGAAGCGGGTCTATGTATAAATATGGAAAAAACAAAAATGATTACGAGCGTTAATGAAAAAATAGAAATCGAAATAGACGGACAAAGAGTAGATTAGACGAAATACCTTATTTAGGACGAAGAATATAACTTAGAAATACAACGAAAGGTGAGGTTCATATGAGAGCACTAGCTTGGAGGGTGTATTGGTCGCTTAAAAGTATATTTAAGGGACCGTTTGGGATCAAAAATAAAAGTGATGTATTTAATAGCTGTATTGTTCCATCGTTGACATATGGCTCACAAACATGGTCAACAACCAAAAACATGGTCAACAACGAAAATAGACGAAATTAAAATAAAGAGTAGCCAAAACAGTATGCTTAGGTCCATTTTAAATATTAGGTGCACAGATAGGATTAGGAACTCGCTTATTAAAGGAAAATTTAAAAATATAATAAATTTAGTCAATGAATATAAAAAGAAAAAGTGGAATTGGGCGAGACATGTTGCCAGGCTATCGGATAATAGGTGGACATATAGGATAAAAAATTGGTATATTGAGGACAAAAGAAGAAGAGGGAGACAGTTTCTGAGATGGGAAGACGGAATAATAAAGTTTATTCATAATAAACAACATGAGAGAATTGCTCAGGACCGTACGGAATGGGCAAGGTTGAGGGAGGCCTTCGCCCAAGATAAGGACTTTTAGTTTTTTAGTTTTTTTTTTTTCAGTTAAATTATTTGTTTTATTTAAGTTAAGTATATATAACGTTAATAAGGCTATAATATAATATAATAATTATTTACGGCTTTGACGAAGTACGTCGTTGTAATTTACGATTAATACCAAGTATATTAAAATTAAATTAAAGTAGATACAAATTGAAAAAGAACAGTTGACCGAGCATAAAATATAAATTAAAATTTAATGAAAAAAGAAAGGCGGGAAAAAAATTGGGACGGTTTTGCGGTCACGGTTGATTCACACACACACACACACACACACTCGCGAACATTAAGCCGTGCGTGCGTAAAATAACAATTATAATCGTTAATTTCTGTACAAGGCAATTAAAAATTTCCAAATGAAAATAACGTACACGCGATATTTATGAAAAACATCGCATGTAAATATACGTCCTAGTATATGCCTGCCATTCCAAAAAAATTTATAAGGGAACCATCTAAGTGCAGCTCTGTGTTTTTAATTGAAATATGGCAGTTCCACCCTACATACGGAATTATATAATTTTAATAAATGAAGAACTGTCCCAGGTAAGATAAGAGAATTGAAAAATAAAGAGTTTCAAAAGGATTATTCATTCACCCAACGTCTAAATATAATAATAATAATAATAATAATAATAATAATAATAATAAATAATATTAAACGATGCACGTCAATTTCAGCTGTTTATTTAACATTTTAGCTAACATGTTGCGAAGTTCAATAGATATGACGGTAAATCCGTGCGTTAACTTTTATAAATTTGCGTGCGGTAAGTATCCGACATCGTTCCCGCTAAAACCGAACCAATCATCAAGAAGCTATATATCGGATTTATCCGAAGAAATTGAAAACAAAGTTCGCGGTAACATATTTATGTATTTTCATTTGCAATTTATCAAATTACAATATTATACATTCTTTCAATCGTCTTCTTGTTCTTCACTAGTTTCCGCACATCGTGAAACTGATATTGCCTACCTGTAACATCTCTCGTTATATCTGTTAATTTTTTCGCTTAAATCCGCTATTTATCATTTCTAATTGTTTCCTGCAACCGCGGGCGCTTTATATTTGATTTTGTTACGTTTAACACAAAATCATCGTGAACTGACTTACGCTAGATCTGATCGATTACTTTTCGCCGATTACTATCATCTCTCCCTAAACTTTCGCGGTTTTATTTCCATTGTACCGGTCGGCAGGTTACGGTTTGTGCACATCATTTGTTACCTGATCATGTCTTTTCCATACGCAACTTTGAGAATGTCCCCTGTCTCCTCCAGATTATCATGTTTTTTTTTATTAAATACTCCGCTGTGGCGCCGTTAAATTATAGAAGATTATTTGGCGTAATGTAAATATTCGTCTCTCTCTCTCTCTCTCTCTCTCTATATATATATATATATATATATATATATATATATATATATATATATATTAATTTGTTAAACAAGGAAAAAGTAGTTAAAATAACAATTTTTTTTTCATAATACACAAAAAAAAACACGAAGCTTTTCGACATTAAGCAATTATCGAGTGAACATAAAAATTAAACCTAAAATTAAACACAATTTATAAAAAATAAAAAAATAACATCGTGTTTTATAGACTACGAAAATGCTTTTGACCGAGTAGTTCATACAAAATTAATAAATTATAGAATTATTATCTAGACGAAAATAATGTAAGGCTCATTAATAATCTCTCTATTGTCAACAAACGGCTAATGTTAAAATTAAAAATAATTACTTCAATGAAAGGTGTAAAATACGTAAAGGGGTGAAACAGGGATGCCAATTGTCACCACGGTTGTTCAATGCATACGCCGAAGAAATAATAAAAAATGATGAATTAAAGAAAATTGGTTGAAAAATAAAGAAAGAAAAGAGGTTCGATATTATTAAGAGTGGAGGAATAAATTGAATTGCAATAAACAGAGAGAAAACGAAGATAATGAAATTCTCGAAGGCCCCTAATAAGGATATAAAAATAAAAATTAACAAGATAATAAAATTGGTGACAAGAGTTCAAATACTTGGGCGCAATATTCACACGTGATGGCCGGGAAGTAAAAGAGATAAAAACGCGGATAGCGTTGGCAAAGCATTTACAAATTTGGGACAAATATTACAAAACAGAAAGATGAATTTGGAGTTAAGAAAAAGAATAGCGCGTTGTTACGTATGGTCGTGATGGAATATACAGCAGAATCTTGGACAATTAATGCCGAAAGCGAGAGAAGAATAAACGCATTGGAAATGTGGACGTATCGGCCATTGCTTAAGATACAGTGGACCGATTTCGTTTCGATCAAGAACGTCCTACATCGATGCAACGTCGACAAATTGACAATCGTCGAAAATATAAAAGGAAAAAAAACGAAAATATATCGGGCATGAATTACAAAAAGGAGGCATTTTTATCTTACCGGTGAAAGTGGCTTGGAAAGGCAACAAGAGGAAGGAAAATGATGGAGTACATAACGAAGAACATACCGATTGGTAGAGCTTACGAAGAATTAAATTCAGCCAGATACAGGAAGATACGAGATGGCTAATCTTGATGTGCAACCTCTTGAAAGAAGATGCAACAAAATGATGGTGATGACTATAAAAAATAAAAAAATTAAATATGAGAAAATACTTTAGATATACGATATTAAAATATGTATATATATATATATATATATATATATATATATATATATATATATATAATAAAGTGAAAAACTAGTTATTAATAATATAATAGTGAGTGCTAATTTGGTCATTTCTAGTGTTGTTTATTCTCTATATATTACACACGATATTAGTATACCTTGTGCGGAAACTTCAAAAACCACACTTAAAATCCAGAGCACATTTAAATTAAATATTCTTATCATCTACTACGAAAAGTAAGAGCGTCGAATAATTCTCGATTAACCGTTTTAATATAATTAATGAATATGAGTGATCGAAAGAATATATATATATATACACATATATATATATAATATATATATATATATATATATATATATATATATATATATATATATATATATATATATATATAATAATTGTTATAAATTACGTAAAAAATAAAAAATAAAAAATAAAATGTAGTTAAAATCGCTAAAGTTATTTTCTTTATGAACAAACACAAAGCTTTTCGACTATTAAGCCATTATCAAGTGAATATAAAAATAATTTTAAAAATTACAAACTTATTCACTACATTACAAAACTTTATACCGAGTTTAACGCCTGGTCATACTGTGTGCATCTCAATAATAGATTTAATATAAGTCATCAAAAATTATTTTACATGGAAAATGGGCCCGTAGTGATCTAGAAAAGGCCGAAGAATTCGGGAATTATTTAGCCGATGTGTTCCGGACAAATCCTGGAACAGAATCCCTACCAACACCGCTGGATGAAGTAGATCAGAAGAATACTATTAAATTTACAACTTGCTGGAGAAATCGAAACAATAATTCAAACTACGAATCCGAATAAAGCCCCTGGATACGATTTAATTACAACCCGGGTTTTAAAACAATTACCACGCAAAGGTCTTTTCCTATTAACTTATATATTTAATGCTATACTTCGTTTACGATATTTACTAATTCAATTCAAATTCTCGCAAATTATTGTAGTAAAGAAAGCAGGAAAACCTGCTGAGGAACTAACATCATACCGACAAATTTCTCTGCTTCCAGTTCTTTCTAAAGTAAAAGCTAATACTATAAAGAATGAAACTTTTCTTAGAAAGTAAAAACATAATACCGGAACACTAATTTGGTTTTAGAGTTGGTCATGGAACTGTGGAACAAGTCCACCGTATAGTCAATATTATTGAAGTTTCCTTGGAGTCTAAAAACATATGTGACGCAGTTTTTCTCGATGTTAAACAGGCTTTTGATAGAGTATGGCACGAAAGATTGCTTTATAAAATTCGGTGCCGATCTATGTCAGTTTTTTGAATTATTTAAATCGTACCTTGTCGAATGATATTTTGTTGTAAAATATGGAGACGAAGAATCTCGATTGCATCCACGCATGGTAGTATATTGGGTCTGATGTTTTACACAATTTATAAAGCAGATATACCTGTAACAACACAGAAATCGATACTTTCGCGGATGATACAGATATTATTTGTTCCGACTCGTCTTTAGAAAATGTTGAAATAAATTTACAATCAGCAGTTGATACACTTTCAATATGGTTCAAGCGGTGGCGTATAGAAATCGATGAGAAAAAATCAACCCGTGTAATATTTACAAATAAAAAAAATTCTAATATCAAAAATATTAATATCAACAATGCGATAATTCCAGTTAAAAAATCAGTAAAATATCTAGGATTTGGATAGACAACTACCCTGTAAAAGCCACATAATAACAAAACGTAATTAATTAAATATAAAGTTTAATGCTTTGGCTTATCGGAAGAAAATCCGAATTATCGCTGGTGAACAAGATATTATTATACAATAAAAATTCTAAAACCTATACGGGCTTATGGAAGTCAACTTTGGGGCTGTGCTAAGCAGAGTAATATAGCGATAATACAACGCTTCCAAAATAAAGCATTAAGAACTATCACAAATGCACCGTGGTATGTAAGCAATCTTACATTGCACACGGACCTAGGTGTTACACTCGTGAAAGATAAAATAGAAGAAGTAGTCAGTGAATATGAACTCTCTTATCACACAAATACTTAAGCTGTTGCTCTGCTGGATAACTCGAAATCAGACGATTAAAACGGACAAAACCTACGACGGATCTATTATGAATAATCAGCAATAAACACAAAACGTATTAAAATAGCAAAAATCCTTATCGCTGGATAAGGAATTTCACAAGTCAATCGCTGTTTTTTCAAAACTTTGTTAGATAGCATATAGTGGCATAATTGCATAAATTTAAAATATATATATATATATATATATATATGTATATGTATATATAAGGAAAAAGTTACAACTAAAACCCTAGTAGCTATTATATTTTAACTATAACGCAGTGTAAATCTATAACTTAATATATTACCTATTTAAAAATTACAACTTAATCATATTCTAAATCGAGTAGCCCAGTTTGAAGAAGTAACTGTTTGATGTCCTTATGCTTATATTTTTTTGTATACGAAGGAGTTAATTATGTGGTTGCCTATTTTTCTAATAAACATATAGAGACTGGTAAGGCATTTATTATAAAACTTTTTTGCCTATTTTCTAATAATCTGCGATACGTAAGGTCTTGCAAATCATATACTTTTGTGCGATACGGGTGATTTAATATGGTTCGCGGATAATTATTCCGAAATATTTTACAGATTATTAAAGAAGGTTTTATTTGCACTGCTCCATAATTGGAGACGAATATAACTCAGAGAGGAAGTATCTAAGCTTTGTAAATTGAAAATTTATTACTAATATAGAGTTTCGTTTATCGAAAATTTTACGAAGTGTATATATAATGTGGACTGTGCTTTATCAACGACACGGTCGACACACGTTTGGAAAAAGTTAATGCATTATCAAGGATGAGACTTAAATATAAGGTACGCTAAGTAATTATTTTCTATTTTGAGATTGCAATTTATAAGCGGTCTACGTTTGGTAAAAGTAATACTTCCCGTTTTATTTTTATTTATTTTAATTTTCTACTCGTGTAATGTTTGTATATTTTGCGTTAATAAGGAATTTTTAAAAATCCATTCTAAGCGTGTGTCGATAGGACTACCTAGACCGGAATCTATAATAACTTTTTTTCAGAACGTTGAAATATGTTTCATTAGATTGCGGCTTCTAGGGATCTCTGAACATACCTAATGCTTTTCATCCCTAAGATATTAACCGCTACATATATATATATATATATATATATATATATATATATATATATATATATATATATATATATATTACGTGAATGCTCGTATAAATATATATTATTATTTTTAAAAAATAAATAGAGTATTTATAAAGAAATATTTTATTTTATATTAAAATAAACTATTATATATTTATTAATGAATTAGTTATAAAAAATAATAATTTAAAAAAAAAATTTACTTGACCGGAATTACTGCCCAACCATCCTTCATTTCATTTTAACCGCCTTGATCAAAAAATTAACAACTGAACTTTTAAACTGAAAAACTAAAACTCACTTGAAAATAAACAACCATCCCTTTTTATACCTTTTTCTTAAGCCTTGTTAAACAAAAAATTACTCGATACTCTTCATTATTTACTGGCTAAATTAATTTTTTACTGGCTGTATTAACTAAAATTATTTTTGGTCAAATTAATTTACTGGTTTTTTCTTCTTGACTAATCAAAATTAATTTTACGGGCTAAACTTTTATTAACGAATTAACTATTATTATTGTATAACAATAGTCTATCCACTACAAATCCGGTTTTGTTTTACTATAATAATTTTAATATATTTTACTTTCATTAAATAAATAATTATATATATATATATATATATAGTTTTATTATATTGATTAAATTAAATATTAGTTTTCCACCTTCAATTTAATAAATTTAAATTTATTATAACGTGAACATACGACGATTGTCGTAATATGTATATATGTAATATTCTATTTATAAAATTAACGATTCGGTTTTATTCTAGACTATTTAAATCAACCTTATTCTAATAAAGATCCGGTGCTAATAAACGAATTGCGGAATTTCTATCGGGCTTGTTTGGACGCTGGTAAGTGTTTTAAGCTTTAAACATTTTTCCGATAGTTGACGCCGTATCGATTTTTGAAGTGTACGTTTTTAAACGATTCGAAATGTAAACGACAAAAAATTAATTAAAATCATCGGATTTTTTTACATATAGACCACGCAGCTTTCCGGCCTCTGTTATAAGGGATGCGGAAAATGTAAAATATAAAAATATACACAATTTATTACAAAAAAAAAAAAAAACTAAAATAAAATGTAAGAAAATAGATAATTTGGATATATGAAATTACGAAAAAAAAATAACCAAGTGAAAAATAACTCCCTGCCTCGCTGGCTATCCGTTATTTCCTTCGAATCTTCGCTCCCTATGTGCCTACGCGTATAAAATAAACCTTTAGCTCACGGTAAATAGAATACACGGTAGGGATCACGCGCAGGCTGCTTAGCAGCTAATACGTCATTGGTGTCCAGTCGAGCTCGACGATGTACAACGTAAACGCTACTTTACTCTAGCTGTGATTATATTTACAATTTTACATTCCTCTCTTTTCGATATAATTAATTTATTTTAATTTTATAACAATTACATTATATCTATTAACATTATTTAACGAAATTAGTATATCGCTGTTTTGTTTTTCAACTTGTTTAAACGCAATTTAAAAATTGTAGTATGAGGCAAGTTTCATTTAAATTTTTGGATATTTTAAATAATACCAAAAATATGATAAAAATTTATTTATATAAGCAAATATTTCACTCACTAAATTTTAGTTATTCCAATTTTATCAATTTATTCCTTTTTTTTCGTCCATCGTTGGTATTTTTTGTTCTTTTACTGGACTTCTTTTTGTTTAGCGTCTTAATTCTGATGAAGTTCTGACGAAACAGGAAATGGCGAATTCATCAATCCCGATGCTGCTGTATCGCAATTTTAAAATGTTGATCAATGTTTTCATTACCTCTGAATTCCTATTGATGTTATCACTGCCCTGGTAATTGCTAAAATTTTTTTCCATATTATATACCATGTCTGTCCACTGCTCGGTTAGATTCATTAACGCACCCCTTGATATTGTTGCCAGCCAGTCTGTTTGCTTAGGTGGATTTATTTTTGTTGGATGCCCGTACTCAAAAACAGTATCTAGTCCTTTTTTTTTACACGATATGCAATGTAACCAGCTAGCATTTTTAACAGATCTTTGTTTTCACCTTCTACTTGGCCCGACTTTTCTTTATCATCCGATAATGTTTCGATCACGCGAGTAAAGTCATTTTCTTCTTCGTGAAAATTTATATCTTTTTCTAATTCTTCGCATTCCGATGATTTACTTTCGCTACCTTTTTCAATTTCATTTATTACGTCGGCGCTTAATGTTACCAGCGCTTCATTCCACGAATTAGCAGTTTTTATTATCGAACCCGCATTTTTACTAAAAAGAAGGTACTTAATTCTTTGATTTACAGCAGTTGGCGAGGGATGATCATAAAATTTACCCAAGCCTCTAATCAAAGAAAAATAAGATTCAAGAATATCTTGGCTGCACCACGCCGACATTATGTAAGAATATCCTTCACAATATAATTCAGAGAACATCCGCTGAAGACTTCGAATAGAAACTTGAAAAGCGATTTGAAATGGTAACAAATTTGATCTACCGATTACCCTCATCGATGTGCACAAATTATACAATTTTTCCAATGTCTCATTCTGTTTCACTAAATTTTTACCAAATGCGTTTTTCATTTCATTAGTTAGATGAAAAGGAATTCTCGAATTCAGCACATCGAAACCGTCATTAATTGTTTTTAAGAATTTTACAACATGATCGTTGCCAGGAAGTGTATAACTAATAGCATCAGCTACTGTTCTTGAAAGTAACTCAGTTGCTGACCGGACTTTTTGTCTCTCGATCCCCGAAAGAAGTAAATGATTTTGATTAATCTTATAAGTAAATTTAAGATCTCCTTGTTTCTGTAATTCAATTAATTTTAGAAAAATATCTTTAGTTACAATTTCACCGCTAGATAATTTGTATCCTTGATCAATAATATGATTTCTCAACAATTTCAACGCATGAGGAACATCGTAAAAAGCCCAGATCTTACGATTTTTACAAAGCGGATGCGTAATATTTGTTTTATCATTATTAACACCAAGGTCGGCCATAAGTTTCCTATTTGATGGGCCCATGTCACATACAAACGCACGAACTTTTTGAATCCTGTAGATTCTATCATTCTAATGACTTCAAAAAATAAATTTTTATCCACTGCACAGTCAAAGTTATAATATATGGGTTGTTTCCATTTTCCAACGAGGCTACGAATAATCATAACATGCACGTAAGAATGAGGACCGCGGATTATATCCGAAATGCTGTCGTAACATATATCAGATTGAACTTTCATTTCATCGAATGAAAGTACAACATATTTTTCAAAGTCCGTAAATACTATTGAATGTGATGTCAAAATATTCAAACTTAAATTTATAAAACCCGGGGCAACTACAAATTCGCTCAAACGACGATTTATAGTCACTTCACTTGGAATGGGATACTTATAGGCTTCTTTTACGAAGTTGAAAGATTTTTTTGAAATACACCTTAACGATATTGCCTTCGATATGTCGTCAGAAGACCAGCTGGAACATTTTCCACTAACGATTACTTGTTGTTGACACTTCGAGAAAGTTCCTTCAAACGCTTTTAGCCGAACTTTTAAACTCGTAATTTCAGCCTTCGCTGTCTCCAAATCCTCTTTAAAAGGCTTTCATTAGTTTGTTTTAAGGAATTATTTTCTAACTGTAATTTAATAAATTTATGATTATCGCTAATATCAGAGTTATTGGATGAACAAATTTCATTATTTGTTAAACCTATATCTTTAGCGTTGCTTCCTAACAAAGAATTTACAACTTTTTTAGACTCACGTTTGTTATACCTTTCACTTCGTTCATTTTGAATATCTGACTCGCATTCAATTAATGTTGGTATTCGCAAATGAGGAATCGAATCCTTTTTTAAATTTTTCTGTGGTTTATACCCAAGCAATTCTGATCTCAAATCACGTTCAAAATCATTTTCATTAAAGTGACGAGAACAAACGCGGGCAGTTTCAATATTAAAGTCATCAGCTCTTTTGCTCATATGTAACCACTGTTTCCTTACAGCTTTATCTTTGGGAAACCGATGAAAACTGATTCCTAATTTATGAGCGTTTCTGTCATGATTAGAACACCCAGCGATGCCACAACAAGGCATAATCAAAATATTAATAATAATAATAATATAGTATCAAAACGATCTAACCATTTCTATGTTGATGACGTAATATATGTATGAAAATTGATAACATAGGCAGT
This sequence comes from Coronaproctus castanopsis, assembly GCA_032883995.1. Lineage (NCBI taxonomy): Eukaryota > Metazoa > Arthropoda > Insecta > Hemiptera > Monophlebidae > Coronaproctus > Coronaproctus castanopsis. The sequence continues at coordinate 140,568,974 of CM065052.1, forward strand.
ATTAAACGAAAAAAAAAAAACATAAATTGCATAAGTTAATTTGTTGACCGTAATAAAAAATAAATAAAAAAATACTCGAACAAGCGGCGACAGAAGCACGAAATAATACGGAAGACACGCGAAACAACGGAACGACTACTACAGTCGACTGTCTGAACTAGTGGGCACCGGTGACGTCAAAATTTCGTTTGACTACTGCGCAACTAGTTCGTGATACCTACCGTATATTCTATTTACCGTGGAAATTACTATACTTACTAGCCTGATAAATATGAATCACGGAAAGAAATCTGAAAAAAAAACCGCTCCATAAAACATTTTGTATCACATTAAACATACAAAAAAGTATATTATTCGATAGAAAGCAATAATAATAATAAATATATATATATATATATATATATATATATATATATATACAATATATACATATACACATATAAAAAAGAATGTTAGCAGATTACATTTAATAAAATATTAATAATTTACAGTATATTTTGTTTAAGACGTCTATGCTTATACATCGTGTACATAAACTGTAGCTGCCTGAAATCGTAATTTTCGATCGTTGAGATATACTGATTTTCTTGCAACATACAATTATCGCAGAATTTACGAGTTATAGTAAGAATATAATCCCGAATAGAAGCTAAACTTAATATCTTACGCATGTCCACTAATCTGGTATACCTTGGTGCTCTTAATGCGCATCTCAAACACCTATTTTTTTATTAATTCTAATTTATTAAGGTTCGCCTTCGAGATAGAAGACCAGGCGGGACAAGCATAAGTCATCACAGGACGAATAAGCAATTTATAAATGTTGAGATTATTATTAACATTAAGGTACGATTTACGATTGAATAAACTGCGCTTACTGGTTTATTTGTTTTTAGAGCTGCGTAAATTACATGAGCTGAGAAGGTTAGCCGTTAATCTAATAAAACTCCAAAACAACGTACACTCTCGGACCAATTTATAATTTTATTGTCGACTAAGAGATTCAGATGGCAAAATTATTCACAGACGAGTGAAAAAGATGGCGTTTATTTCGAATTGCCATTTGCGATAATATTAAAACACGACCTACACCGATTTCTAATTGATTTTTAATAGCAGTTGATTTGTAAGAGCTGCAAAGTATCGCTATATCATCCGCATATAAATGAACCTGCGTGTTTGACAATTTTGGAAAATCGTAACAATGTGAATAGAAACGAACCCGAAATACTCCCTTGTGGAACACGTGCGGCACAAGTTTTCATAGACGGTTTTGAATCTTCTAATATTACATAAAATGTTCTATTGCTTAAAAAACTCTGAATTAAAAGTACGATTTTTTTTATTATTATTTTTTTATATAAAATATATTGTCATGTACGATCTTAATACTACTATTAAATAAGTACATATGTTAGTAATAGAGACAAAGAAAATAAAGGTGAACATGTATGGGGTTATACACCTCTTGTTCAGTGAAAACGTTAGCTGTTTACTCTTTTTCATGTTGATTTTAATTCCCCCACTGTGTAAACCGTATAGATATTTTATCTACATATTATTGCACAAGAGAAGATGCATGTGAACAATCATCACGTGCCGTTAGGATACAAATATCATCAGCGTAGGTCGCCAGCACGATGGTATAGTACTGGAATGTCCGCTGGTACATAGTAAATAGAGTAGAGATCCAAGTATACTTCCTTGCGGAACCGAAGCTCTGCCATCGTACTTTTCGGAGAAGACGGAGTTTATCTTGACTTGGAATGAGCGATTTGATAAATATGAACGTAGTAAGCAATAGAGATCGCTGGGCACAATACTTTTCAGTTTAAATAAAAGTCCGACATGCCATACGCGATCGAACGTTTTTTCCATGTCTAGGAAAAGCACAATACAGTACTGCCGTCTTTTAAAAGCAGCAGATATCCGATCTGTAATTCTGTGTATTCGGTGTACCGTCCAGTGATCCTTACGAAAACCAAATTGATGATCAGGAATTCATTTATCGTCTATAGCTATTTTCAAGATTCGATCTTGTATCAGCATTTCAAAGATTTTAGATACAGTGCTCAGCAGGCTAATTGGTCTGTAAGGTTTTAATATAACGATAATAGTTGATTCTTTCCAAATTTGTGGATAATAACCTGTACGAAGTACGGAATTGAAAATGTAAGTTAGTAGGTATATCGATTTGTACGGTAATTTTTTTTTATATGTCACCAGTTATCATGTCTTTGTTACACTGTACCTTTCTAGGAGATATATGTTTTGTTGGAAATGACAATAGGTGACTGTAGAGAGTTCATGAGGTTACGGATGTGTTTAGAATCAAATTGAACATCGTGGGGTTGGAAAACGTTGTAAAAGTGCGAACGAAATGTTTCTGCCTTTTCATAATACGGTTGTTCGGGATAATTTCCAAATTTTGGTGAACCCACATATTTTTTTTTTCTACGAGCTACAGGTCTTCGCAATAGTGCTTTAGATGTTGTTGTCCTAAAAAACCATAAGCTCTAAAATGCCGATATCATTGGACTGTCTTCCAACCATAATCCTATGTACACAGTTATTCTTGCCAATAACGGTCGATAACAAATCTCATTATGATTTTCGAAAAGCCGAATGGTTGCATTTTCAAGAGTATGTCATGAATACTAATTTGTTTATTTCAAAAAGTCCTAATTATACTGCTAATTAAATTCATTGTTCCTAAAAAAAATATGTTATTCGTCATTAAGCTTAAAAATCACATCAGAAAGAGTCTTAACCAATGTAGTATTCGTGGCAATAAACGAAGCCTTAAAAGATTATTTAATTTTTTAACTAACTTCGTTTTTAAATTATTAAGCGAGTACAAAAATGACAAATTGAATCGTGCACTAGTTAACTTGTCATCAACAATTGATAAGAGTCTTTGGAGAACATGTAAAGCTCCAATGCGACATCATCATAATACAACGTTTGTATTTATAAATATTTCGATAAAGTGCCGGCTACACATTATTAAAATATTCAAGCCTATATTGTGAATATAGGTAGCAAATATCGAACTGACAAAGTTCGGAAAACCATTGAAGAATTTTTAAAACAACGTCCCACCTCGTACAACACCACTCTCGTTACACCGAATGAAATATTTTCCAGTAGTCTCATTACATTAATAAGGAAATTAGTGCAATTAACCCACTTTTTCGCAGGAAATCATTTCCGAATCTGGAAAACAAATTAATTCTTTATAAAACTCTTAACCAGCAATTATTGCATATTACTGTCCGACTTGGTGTCATATTTCAAACACTAATTTTAATAACTTACAATTAATACAGAACCGGTGCTATTATTCTTAACGTTTCTCTTTACACAAAAATTAATGCATAACGAACTACGATTGCCATTTATCGAAAATTAAATTCTTCTCCTTAATCGAAAGTAATAGTTCGATACAATTTTTTTTTTTTAAATTATGAAAAATTTATAATATGTACATACACAAAGTATCCTTAAAGTTACCTTAGCAGTTAAATACGACCAAATGACTTTACAAAAATTAAAAGGAAAGTTTTTTTATTCATTTTGTACCCTTAATTGTCATTGGTAGATACGATTGGGCAACTACAGCAAATGTACACTAAATATAAGCACCGCAGACTAAAGCATTCTTTGTCGCGATTCATTCTGCATAATATTTAATCTTGTTATTTTAATGCGGTAGATCATTTTCATTTGTTTAATGATCATTTTATAACATCTTTAATTCAAAATTTATATAACTTACGATTGTTACTTTTTGGTATTCTCCTAATGGTATAATATTTCGGGGAACCACGCGATTTGCCTTCTTAGATTATCGAAGTACTGAAAAATTCCTAAGTGTTTTGTCTTCATTCTTTTCAAATGACCGTAAAGCTTACATGGTATTAATAATATTTTTAGTATGCTCACACATATTTCCTCATTACTATTACTATTTTTAAATCGATATCTCCGACGAAAGTAGGGACAATGTAAAAAAACAATTTTCTCGTCCGTTTAATCGTAATTTTACCGAGCGACGTGAAATTATAATTCGTCATTTTAAATTACGTAGATCGTCAGAGTAAATCGAAATACGAAACTTTTCAAGAATTTTTCTCGAGTGTTGGTTTGCCTATTTTACCGATATTTCAAAAGGACGATGAAATCGATTGGTTAGAAATCGCGGCTAAATTAATTCAAACGGGTGCTTACGAATTTATGTTCGGCGTATACGTTTACAGGCATGCCAATAATCAAAAATTGAATACGGTCTACATTAGAAGGTCTATGCGCAAACCGATAATCGGGTAGGTCGAAACGTTCACAACGAAATGTATGTATACGTACACTCACGTATATATTGTATATCGAAAATTATATTTCGAACATTTAAGGGTCGTTAATTTACAAAATTTTGAGCTTTCTTTGAATTTCAAGTTGGTATTCATTTTCAAACCGGTACGGATTTATGGACTAAACACCTTCCGGTTCTGTCATTAAAATTACTCATCGATTCCGATCTAAAGTACTTAGATACTTTACTCACTCTAGTATATTTAAAATGATCATCTTCTAAGGTAAAAATTACGTTGTGCACATTTTGGATCTTCGCGTTCTCGTGCCGTTATTATTTAGTATTTCGTTTGTGCTGTTATATTGGTAAGGTATAAATTCTTATCGTTATTATTTCGTATTTCGTTATTCGTGTTATAGTGGTGATAAATTGATTAGATAATATTATGAGTTAGCGCTCGTTGAACGGTTGGTTTCATTATCATAGTCCTGTTTACTACTCCACCACACAACAAAGGAAATATATCGTAAATACTGCGAACGCCCGTGGCGAGTCGACCAGCGATAAAGCTAATTTATCTCCATCATGTAGTTTAAAAATCGTGATTTACGAGACCAGTGATCGAATATATTTTCGTCTTCTGATAATGTCAATACAGGTAACACGAGTATTATTATTAATAATAATAATAATAAAACGGCTGATATCACCACCGATTCTGAATCCGAATCTCAAATGGAAACGCCGAAGAAAAGAAAAAAATATGAACATTTTTCTATCGATGTAAACAACAGGGCTATTCGGATATATACACAAGTCGACGAAGAAGTTGGTATGGATGCCGTTCATAACTCATCAACACCGTCTCAGTTGCCACCTTTTGTGCTAAATGGTCCTTTATCGGATCGCAAAGAAAAATTTCGCTATTATAGCATCTAAATTAAATAATGAATATAAACTTAAATATAAAACTAATAACTATTATATATACACATGTACCTTAGAAGATTATTAAAATTTTATATCAACTTTTTATCGAAAATAATATTCTATACTCATACTCCGAAGTATTTAAAACCTGTTAAATTTGTCCTACGTGGTCTTCCTCATAATATTTTCGTAGAAGAAATATCTCAATAAATCTCCCAGCACATTCCGGTTCTAAAAATTCATCAGATGTCTAAATACAACTACTCGTAACAGAAATAGTAAAATTTTATTACCTCTTTTTGTTGTACATTTTATCCCTAATATAACATTTCGACAAGTTCTAGGAATAAAAGTTATAGCACATTTTTCTATTCAATGGGAAACATATAGACGTTCTAATATACAACGTTTCAAATGTCAGTCTTTGGCCACATAGCCCCCAATTGTTTCGAAGATTTGCACTAAGTGCGCCAAGTTATAACACGAATCTATGCTCGGAATCAAAAGTGTGTTAGTTGCCAGGGTGCCCACCGTGCGAAGAGTAACGACTGCCCTATTTTTCTGACAGTACAGAATAATATTAAATTTAAAAATCTATTTCTAATAGTGTAAGAACGAGTCCCTCTGGCATTATTAATAATAATCGGTTTGATCTAAGTAGTAATAAGATTAATGTGTCTAAAGGTAATATAAATAAAAATATTGATAATAATCTTACAAAGACTAGGACGTACATATACACGTGGTGTCTCATCAACCTGAAATAATAATAATAATAATGATTCTAGTCACATTAATCAAAGTAGTACTCTTAATGTCACTGACACGTCGGTTATTAAAGATATATTTTGCCTATTTAAAGATTTAAATTTAAAGAGACTTTTTGAATTAGCTAAAATTACATTATATAGATTCCGGAATGCTGGCGATACATTTAGTAAATTTGCAATCACATTAATAGACTTATTCAGCTATGATTAATTGGTATTCTTAATCACTTAGTCAATTATGTCTAATGCGAATAATATCTTTAACGTCATGTGTTGGAATGCTAATTCCATTAAAGATAAATTTTTAAAATTCGAGTTATATGATAAACATATTCACGTAGCTCATCAGTGAGACAAAAATTAACGTTAATTACAAGCTAAGATGCCCTGGATATAAGGTTTACAGATCAGATCGAAATACTCACGGTGGGGGAATAGCTCTTTTCATTAAAAATTATATCAATCATTTCCCGATTATGACCTTCCTTAAAAAAAAAAAATCGAAGCTGTCGGAATTAACCTTCAAACGCCTTATCACAATTATTTACTCGGTCTATTCCTAAAATCTCTTCTAAAACTGTTTATCATGACATCCATAAACTTTTAACGTCATTCAATAAAGTGTTAATTGTCGCTGATTTCAACGCAAGACACAAAGCGTGGAACTGTTATTCTAATAATTCTTCTGGTAACTGCCTTCTAAACATGTCCGATAAATTTAGTTTTCATAACTCCACCGACGACGCTCGTTTACACCGTAGCATTATTGATTTTGTATTAGTAAAAAATATTCCGGAGGTATCTAAACCAGTTTCTCTACCATTGTTGAGCTCGAATCATAATCCTATCGTTTTTAAAATAAGCACCGCAAGTAATAATTCGTCTGTATTTACTCCTCATTCCACGTATATGTTTCAAAAGGTTGACTGGAATTTATTTAGATATTACCAATAACTTAACTTTACAAGGTCCTTTCAAAACTAAAGAACAACTAGATGAAGAAGTAATTCGCTTCATCAATGTCATCTTTACTGCGGCTGATGCAGCTATTCCTAAAATTACTGTTTCCTCGAATAAGCCTACAAAAATTTCACCTCGACTTATTAGGTTGATAAAGTTTACAAATTTCATTAGACACCGATATCAAAAACGTCGCATTCCTACATACAGGTTATTATTAAAATATTTATGTCGATTAGTAAGTGAAAACTATAATAATATTTGGAGATTTAAGCTGAATTCCTTATCGTCCCGTGATAATAGTCTATGGAAAACAATTAAAGTATTTACTGATCCTCATACATACTTACCTTCGTTAAACTATCAGGGTAGAATTGCGTACTTGGATCAAGATAAAAGTGAACTTTTAGCTAACCTATACTCGGGTGTACATGCTCAGAATTATGGCATGTCCTTATCAGGATGCTTAAGTTAAATTAAACGTCGAAAAATATCTAAGTACTTCTTCTGGTGGAATTCGAGCAGCAGACCTAGCTACTGTTGCCGAAATACGTAATCATGCTGACCTGAACCTCGGAATAACCAGATTGCTCCACCTGCCACGGGATAAGATCCACTTGAACAGCGTGGACTATACACTACGGAAATGGAATGAAAGATGGATTAGTACCGAAATAGTAAATAAACTGATGACGGTTAAAAGCAACATATATCCTCTAAAGACAATGACACAAGAAAGTCGCATATATGGAAAAGTACTGGCCCGATTCAGAATAAACGCATGTTTATATCTTCGGAGATGACGAACCTCCACAGTGCGAACTCTGCGTGAACCCGTGACTGTACATCACCCTGTTACTGAAATGCAAAGAATACGATAATTTCAGAACGCTGAATGATATACGAAAAGAAGATTTGTAGGATGCTCTCCGGGATACCTACAATATACGTAAACTGTACGCGTATCTTATTTGTACAGATTTAATGCGTTGTATTTAATTAATGTAAATTAACTGGTCATAGCTGAAAGGCAATAAATACTGCTGTTAAATAAATAAATAATAAATAAATACCTTTTTAAGGTTTTTACCTTTTGGGGCGGTTAATTCAGGGCCTAATATCGAGTATTCTTAGTAGTAAAATCACCTCCAGGAATGAATCTGTCTCCGATAGATTTCGTAAACTTTTTAAAATTACTGTTCGTTTCACGCGTAAAATTGCTTCTTCAAATGTTTATAACAATTGTTTCTTCGTTCGAATACGAAACGAAGTTTAATAATTAATAATCAAAATTTTCGCAGGTTACGTAATTTTCAAATTAAAATAAAAATAAATATATAATAATAACAGAAGTAATATGTGAAAAATACATACTTGAAAAAAAAACTAACATCCCGAATATCTAGCTGGTATGTTACGTTTCTTGTTATTATATATTTATTTATTATTATTTATAATTTATTTTTTTATGTTAATTTGAAAATGACGTAATTGCCGAAATCTTTATTATTTGTTATTTTAATGTTAGTAATTTTAATTTTATCGTTTCATTTTAATCACGTCCTACGTGTGTGTATCAGTGAAGTGACGGAAATGTTAAATTTTATTTAACACGCACTTATTTTGATTTCGATGCTTATAAATAACAATTTTAAACTATTTTTCGAATTTACGTGAGCGTTTTATAATAAATTTCCTAGATATCAATGGAGCGAAGAAGCGAGTAATTTCGAACTAATGCAGTATATGACCGAAGGTGTATCATTCGTACCATCGAACGGCAATGTGGGAACTCTAAATTTTAAAACTGGGAATAATGATGGCGAAGGTGCAACTGATAAAGGCGACACTGCAAGTAAAACCGACGATAATCATCAGAATAAAGACGAAGATAAAGAAAATAAAGCGGAAGAGCCCGATATTAAAGTTGATACGACGAACAGGCAGTACTTCATTAAATATATGCAGTCCACTATGGCCATAATACGAGATCAATTTCAAATTACTTCCGTTAATCTGGAAGATCCGCAATTACTTCAAGATTTAGAAAAATTATTCGATTTTATTTATAAAAAAATGGTGGTAGGTTATTTTATTAATTTTTTTTTTCCTAAATGGTTCCTCAATCCGCACTTACGCGGTGCGGCAAATGTATTAAATAATTTGTTGTTGCAAATGTGCAGGGAACTAGTGTACTTAATAAATAACTGTGTGTAAGAGTTGTGTAGCAAGAACAAAATAAAAACAACCACTATAGTACAAAAAATAGGGGCTACCCATCGAGGGGTTAAGTATTTAGGGGATGATTATGAACAAAACCAAAAAAGGTTTGCCAAAATCCGACCAATATCTGCAGAGTTATCAATGAATATCCATCTGTGCGTACGTTATCTGTGAAAAAGCGCACCAAACGCTTTTTGCTGCATACATAAAACATTACAGGCGCCAACGGATATGTATGACGAGTAAAAACAAAAAAAAAGTTTATCAAATTGCGGTCATTATTTAAGGAGATTTCCACGAAGACCCAACATTAAAAATTACAGATGCCAGATAGGTTAATTGGAATGTAAATCCACCGATCGAAAAGCCTCCGCAAGTGGGAAGTATCTGTACAAACAACAAATATATATTTATTAGTCGAATTCCCGATATGCCTATCATGGGCATCTCCAAAAACACCATCTCCCGTTTAAAAACAGATGTAACAGAACTTACGTAATAAATGGAGTAGTACTGAAAATGGCAGTCAGGTGCTCCTACGGCATCATTATATAACTGCGCAGATTTTGTTCAAACGCAGCAGATGAAGAATTTACACCAAACAACTATAGCTCATTTTTACAGTAAATGAACAATTTTTACAAATATCAGGTCAGGTTCTTTTACCTTATGTATGCCTCTTGTATTTTTCTCTTAATTTCCATATAAATAAATATTACGCATTAATAAGGTTATAAGTATGTTAATTGTTTACTAAACTGTAAACACCCACTGGCTTCAAGAAGAGATTTAAAAAAATTCGTTTTAAGGGACAGCCGAAGGGACAAATGACTTCCGCCCGATGTGTCCCTTATAAGTGGATTCGACTGTATATATATATATATATATATATATATATATATATATATATATATATATATATATATATTTATATATATATATATATATATATATATATATATATATATATATATATATATAAATATATATATATATATATATTTATATATATAGATATATATTTATATATATATATATTTATATATATATATTTTTATATATATATATATATTTATATATATATATATATATATATATTTATATATATATATATATATAATATGGCGCGTAGACATGATGGCAGATGGACAAAACATATCCTTCAATGGTGTCTATTGTATTCGAAAAGGCAAAGGGGCAGACCAACAACACGGTGGCGAGACGACATTGCCAAACATGTAGGAATCAATTGGATCCGAGTGGCACAGAACCGAAGTCGTTGGAAACGTCTGGGACATGCCTACACCCAGCAGTGGGTCGATATGGGCATAACGTGATAACGTGATATAATAACCTACCAGCGATATATATTTATATATAATCGCGATGAATCCCTGTTGCAAACCATCTGAACGCATTCTGAAAAACGTCCTCCTACAACCGTCCGCACCATGTCTGACCATCTTGCATGAACGCGACCACAAATTATATTTCCTCCTGATTACTATAGAGCAGAATCTTCTGTTCGTTGTGCTAAACTGTGCGTACAATGTCTGACCATCTTGTAGGAACGCGACCACGTTTTCCTTCTAATTACTAATGACCACAATCCAAGTCATCCGCACGCATTATGCAGAACATCCTCCTACTACCGTCCATACCATGTCTCACCTTCTTGTAGGAACGCGACCACATTATTTTTTCTTCTAATTACTACTGAGCACAATCTTCTGTTTGTTGCGCCATTATAATATCTACGGCTACCGAACATGATAATCGCGATGAATCCTTGCTCCAAGCCATCCGGACACTTCCTACAAAACTTCGTCCTACTACCATACGTACCATTTCTGACTATCTTGTATGAACGCGATCATGTACTTATAATATCGAGTAATTCGTTTTTTGCGGATTCTTAACATCTATAAAATATATTTTTGATTTGGAAATAGACATTTATTTAAAATTTATTCACTTTTTGTTGGCCGTATTAAAATTTTAATGTAGAATCTGCCGACCAAAAATCGCTGGAAAACTTTTTCAAAATCGAAAATCAAATTTTAAATTCGCGATTTCTCGCTACCGATAACTTTTGGAAAAAGTTACATTATTACAAAATGATAGATCTCGACGTCTACTTTCGCCTAATGTCAACCCGAAACTTCTATGTATCATAGCACCCTGAAAAACAGTCAAAAACCCCTAAACCCTTTAAGCCCAATTTTTTCAATGGGCATCAAAAAATACGACAATATCATCATTATTTTTTTTTTTTTTTTTTTTTTTTTTTTTTTAACATCGTACCAGCACTTAGTGCTACTAATAACGTAGATCACGGATAAGAGAGGGGTTTAATCAAGTGCCTCCATTAAGGCACAAGACTGGGATGAGGAAGAAGCAATGTACAATATGGGAATGAGAATAATGATAATAGGAATAAACAGGTACAATAATAGGAGAAAAAGACATACGCTATCATCTGGAAGGAGAAGGGAGACTGAAATCAATTAGGTGATAGGAATAGCATCGCGACACCACTTTCTTCTCAAACGTCTTGGCGGATTATCTGGAAGACACGATGTGTGCATTCTGCGGATGATTGGATTACTGCTACCCTCGAACTTGTCGAATAATTTTTTATACTGCTGTACATGTATGTCACCGACATAAGGAATCCTAAGATCGTTATGTAAGGTCCGATTGGAGACGTAGACAGGAGCGGACGTGATGGTACGAAGTATCTTCGATTGCTGCTGTTGTATTCTTCGAAGATTGCTCTTGCAGGTACTTCCATACAGCTCTATTCCGTAACGGCAAATAGGAGCGATCATTGAAAGATAGATGATCCGTTTAGTCGTTAAATTTAAAATTGACTTCCGACCTAATAATGGATACAGCAATTTTGCACGAGTAATGATTGTTCTTTTTGTCTGTGCCACGTGTAGCCTCCATGTAAGCCTCTTATCCATAATTAAGCCAAGATAACGTACCGAGTTTGCTTGAGTAATTTCTTCATTATTGATTTTCAGTGCTGGACAGCTGACTTTTCTATTTGTAAATACAACGTGTTTGCACTTATTCGGGTTAAATAGCAGACGCCAGCTCTGTGCCCATAGAACTAACCGATCTAAATGGTTTTGAACTGCTGTATTTGCATACATGACGTCTGAGTTGGACGCAAGGATAGCTATATCATCGGCAAATGATGCTAAGATAGTCTGATTACTGGTTGGTATGTCTGCTGTATAGATTGTGTATAACAACGGTCCTAGTAAGCTACCTTGTGGAACAGACGATAGAATTTTATGCTCTTCAGAGAAACAATCATTGATTTTAACAACAAATGATCTATCGGATAAGTATGATTGAAGTAAAGCAAATAAATCGGAAGGGAGAATTTGTCTCAGCTTGTACAGTAGCCCGGGATGCCACACTTTGTCGAATGCCTGTGCAACATCCAAGAATACAGCTGAGCATACTTCTTTTTTTTTCCAACGTTGAGGAGATTGCGTCAACCAGCCGATGGCACTGTTGCACTGTAGAGTGTTCAGTACGAAATCCGAACTGATGGTGTGGAATTATTCCACGACTATTTAAAATAGATTGAATACGATTTAAGATTAAATATTCTAGGATTTTTGATAACGAACAAAGCAAGCTAATAGGCCTATATGAAGAAACGTCCGTTTGCGGCTTGCCTGCTTTGTGTATCATTATTACTGTTGATTTTTTCCATGTTGAAGGAAAATGTCCAATCCGTAATATTGCATTGAAAATGTAACACAACAATGTGGCTGATTTCGGTGGAAGATGTGAGAGAATTTCCCCAGTGATATTATCTATACCGGGACATTTCCGTAATGGTGCTTTACGTAGAGATAAATATACCTCTTTTGGAGTAAAGATTTTAGTATATCCTTGTGAAAAAGGTTCATTCAGCGTCGACATTATATGTTCAGTGTGTCTTTTACATATTTCGGGATGCGGAGTAAAAACTGCGTGCAGATGTTTAGCGAAGGCATTTGTTTTTTCTACATCTGTCCTGGCCCAGTTATAGTTTAACTTTATATTAAACTGTTCTTTTCCATGTTTTAGTAGCCTTTTCGTGTTGTGCCACAAGGATTTCGGATCCGTATTCATTGATGTCAAGGACTTTTGAAGAGTTTCATTTTTATATTTGTTGATTTGAATTTTCAATATACTTTGTAATTTATTATAATGTTTTTTCATTGATGGATAGCGATTTTGTTGCCATTTCTTCCTGGCTGCACGGTTTTTTTTTATAAGTTGCCTTATTTCAATTGGTATAAATCTGTCTCGCTGTAATTTGTATGAACCATAATGGGTGGAGTTGTTGCAAGCGAGTGTGATTAACTGGGTGAAACTTTTAACGGCTAAATCTATATCATCTTTGTTTTTTATTTTAATTTTAAGATTTGTATTTTTTTCCATTATGTTTGAAAAGAGATTCCAATTTGTAGTTTTATTTACAAGTCCCTCTTGAATATGTATACTCCTTGGGTGTTCATCTAAGACAGCCATAACAGGAACATGATCGGAAGAAAGATCGATGATCGTTTTACACTCACGATTGTAGTTGTGTAGGCCACGAGTTATAAAAAAGTCAAGGATATCTGGAAGTCTGTTATTATTTGCAGGTCAGTATGTGGGTGTCATTGGTGAGAGAACAACGAGGGAGTTGTTCTGTATGCATCGGTTTAATCGTCTTCCAGGTTGGTTTGTTAAACGTGAACCCCAAATACTGTTTTTTGCATTATAATCGCCGCCGCATATAAATTTACTTCCTAACTTTTTGAAAATGGTGTTAAATTCTATATCAGGTATTTGAAATCCTGGATGACAGTAAATGGCTGCTACAGTGAGTTCATTTTCAAATGTTTCTATATTTGCTGCAATGATTTGATAAGCATCTGTGCCGTATGAAAAATTTTTGTATTGTTTGAAACAACTCTTTACCATTAACATGGAACCTCCATGAGCTGAACCATCTGGATGATGAGCGGAGTATACAACGAATCCGTTTAATTTAAAGCTGTTGCAATTTGTTAGGTGTGTTTCAGAGATCAGTACAACATCAATGACATTTTGTTGAAGAAAAATCTCCAGTTCATTTTTTTTTTAACAATACCATTAGCATTCCATAACATGATCACTAGTGATTGTTGAGTAATAATTTTTATATTCCTTGTCATTAAGGTAGTAATTTTTCAATGACCTTTGTTAGTAAGGATATCAACGGAGTTATCACACTTTTAAAATCATTTAAAAATGAGGATAACATTGATGATAAGTCAGAACTATTATTATTACTACTACACTTATTTGTCATAGTAGCGATACCATTATTACTGTTATTACTATTATTGTTGTTGTTCCAATGAACTTCCTTGAATGGTGAGTTCTCATCATTATTTGTGCTTGTGCCAGCTTTGGTAACGCTTGCATATGATCTGTTGTTTGCTATTATCCTAGGGCTACTGTAGTTTGCATTGGAATTGCTGTAGTTGTTCGCTCTAGTATTAGCATATGATGCACGTATATTATTATAAAATGTAGTCTGTTGCTTATAAACAGGGCATCCCCTGTAACTTGCTGGATGGTTTCCATCACATAGTGCACAGACTGCAGGTTCAGCAATAGCTTTAGAGCACAGCTTACCAGCACATTTAACACACCGAGAAGGTAAGTTACAATAATTGGCAGTATGGCCAAAAAGTTGACAGCGCTCACATTGTTTTAATCGTGAGTCTCTCTTTGGCTCTTCTACCGTAACTACTGTGTTTAATAGTCTTGTAATTTTAAATATTTCATCATTCTTAATCGAAGGTTTCAAATCAATAAAGAACATCGGTAGTGGTTGCCTAGTTTTATTTTTTAATATGTTAGTAATACGAACTACATTAAAACCTTTTGCTTCCAGTTCTGCTGATAATTCAGCGATATCAGTGGAAGAGTGAAGGTTTTTTAATACTATCCTGAAAACTTTGTCCTCTTCTAATGAGTACGTATAGTATAAATAGTTATTATCTTTCAAAGCCTTTATAAGGGCACGATAACTATGTGGATTTGACGGTTTAATAGTCACTCCTGACAACGTTGATTTCAAGGAAAAATCTATGTCTGGTATACGCAACAGAAACTGTCTAAAGTTATTATAATTAATAATATTTTTTACCATTATTGGTGGAGGAAGCTTAACTTTTATGTTGGGATTTACAACATTAGTCGAAGAATTTAAGTTTTTAGTGTTTTTAGTGTTGGAGCCAATTGTTATCATTTCGGCATCTTCATTATTATTATTGATATTACTACTACTACCATCGTTATTGTCATTGATATTATCATCGTCATTTACGTCTGCTAAAAATTGAAAAATATTTCGTTTTTTATAGATTGGTCTTAAATTAACGGAAGGAACAGATTTTGTGATCTTAGATACGTTTTTTGGCTTTTGCCAGATTTCCTCACTTTCGCTATTAGTGGAGTTAGAAAGTTGTCTTTTAATTGAATAAATACCGGTAGGGGCAGATTTTTGAATATGAATGGGACTCACTGATCGGTCCGACCTTTCTTTGACACCAGTAGTCTTTTTTTCATTTTCATCTAATAAATTGCGGTAGCTGTTAGAATCGTATCTATGTAAGGCCGATTTATCATTGCCGGTGGAAGTGTTAGCAGTACTCTTGACAACGTGTACATCGGCAGAGAGATGTGTAGACGTGTATGCCTGATGAGATGTTTTTGTAGTGGTTTTTGGCGATGAAGCCCGACCGGCCGTGGAGGGGCGACCGACCATCCCGTTAAATAATGTTCGTTACTACGCGTAAGTAAGAGCGGCAAACAACGAACACGTGCCGCAGACTTAAACGCGTTGTAGAAGAGCAATAGCGGGGAGGATGGGCTAGCCCCACACGCATACACACTTCGACAGCAACAGTAATAATACGATAGTTGCGATATCTATTATAGAATAACAATAATAATAAACAAGCGAAACAAACAGAATAAATAAAATGAAATTGGTTCAATCTCACCGATTGTACGATATATCTACTCCGATAAACGCCGTAATATACTCAACGAACGAACGCTACCCGAGATAAGGAATTTTAACTGAACTTATAACACGAACGCGAACGCAATTGTTAACAATCTATCATCATTAGTTTAAACAATTTTTCCAAATTTTGAATCGGTGGCGATCTATAGCGAAAAAATCGAATTTTGGAAAAACCTGTCGAAATTTTCGCGTTTGGTTTGAAATTTTTTTTACGTTTTTTTTTTGCTTTATACGATAGACGTTACATAGAAATGACAATTTCCGCAGTACATGGTTGAAAATTACTGGCTGTTGTAAAATTTACTATTTAAATTATTGGCTACTATAAAGTTTTTCATATAAAATTTGTATTGTGTTTCGTTCTAATTACAAATTTCCCGCTCTAACGATAAAAACATAATGTATTAAAAACTGCAAGATATATGTATAAGAAGAGTTGAAAAAAATTTTTCGTTTTTTTTATATTTATACGTTACATTTCATATAGTAGTAGGCGTCTATAAAGTTCAAACGTCCTAAAAGTAGATGCAGCCCCGACATTCTTAACTCAAACTTAGGAAACAGTTAACTTTCCGACGTTATTACTCGACGAGTATCTGTGAAATGGGGATACTACTCGCGTCAATTAATAGGTCATAGTATAGGAATTAAACTCCAATTTAGGAATTATGGAAAAAGTCAATGTTCGGAGGTTTGAAAATATTCAACTCGCTCTAAAAATATCAATTTCAATTTTGGCGGTAAGATTCGGTCGGTATATTAATTTAAACCTTTTTTAGTAGACAAATCCTGATTTTCGAGATGATTATATAAATTTTGTATTTTTAACGACGTTTTTTCGAAAAAAAAATTGCAAACTGTTCTAACCGAATCCAGACCATCCATATATCTAAAATATAAAAGGGAAAAAATATCCGAACCACGACTATCACAATATCGGAGAAAAACAACGACTTTTCATTTTGACACTTTACAACTCCATACCCACACGCCAGAACTACACATCTGATAGCTTAGCTTATACATTGTTATGTGCATTATATAGTATAAACCTACCAACAAACAATCCGATCATCCATCGATTTAATAAGGTGAAGTTAAGTAAAAAAAAATTGTCGAAGCGAGATTTTCGTCGAATTTTCAACCCTTAATAATTGGGGGGGGTTTGAACATGAAGAGGAACTTTTTACACGGTTGTAGGTTTGAAGAGATTAAGCGAAATTTCCTTATTATAGTTATTATTATTATTATTTATATATCCCCATATCCCTTTATAAAATCCCCATATCCCTTTATAAAATCCCAATATCCCCATATCCCCATATTGAACCGCTATAAAAGTGGAGTTTTTTCGGCGCGGGTGTAAAAGATAGGGGTATAATGGTAAGAAGGATAAACATTCGGCCGAGTGTGGTATATATGAGGAATTTCAGTTTCGACAGATCCGATCATCCCTCGATTTAATAGGGTGGTTTAAGTGAAAAAGTCCGTTTTTCGACAGATTTTCAACCCTTAATAATTCGGCGATGGTTGAATATGAGAGGGAACTTTTTTACACAGTTCAAAAGGGCTATGGCTACTTAGTAAAAGCCTCAAATTTCCGCAAAGGGACAAAACACTTTAGGGTTTTTTTCACTACTTTACTATCAGCTAAAGGGTTGTAGGAGTTGCGTAGAGTGTTGGCTGGTGGCTAGATTTGTAGCGACAATTCCGAGACTTTTTAAATTTTTCCGCTATCTAGATTAGAAGAAAAGTTATCGGGGGTTAAAGAGAAAGTGTCGAATTTCCTTATAGTTATACCCCAATCAAATAAATAGAAGTGTGTGAAAGTGCAATGTGTACTTAAAAAAAAAAAAAAAAGGATGGAATAAGAAGAAACATATTAGACCATCAATATTATATGTAAAATGAGTTTGTGTAAATGAGCATATAAATATTAAAATGGGTATTATACAAAGAAAAAAAAAGTATATACACATACAATTTAAAGTGATGAAAATTTAAGATAATGAAAAAAAAATAAAAAATAAAATAAAGAGATTATATATATATAATAGCATAGGGCGGAAAAAATAATTACATTATGAAAATGACTAAAACGAAATAACCCAGGGAATGCAATTGCGTAACAAAATAAACATAAACAAAAATATTCTTAACGACACTAATTGAAGAACGAATGTATATTAAGTATACAAATGGGAAAGAACATCTATATCATGAATAAAAAAATAAAACAGAATTAGGCAATATTATGAAGTATTAATATTGGTAATAAAGTGAATGCAGGCAATGGCCATATGCAAAAGCTGTGGATTCACGGTTGAATTAATATTATAAAGCATAAAAAAAAAAGCAAAAAATTATTAAAAAAATTTTATTCAATGTTTAATTCTGGCATATCATATAACATTTGAAAAAAATTTACGGGGATAATTTTTAAATAACTATAATTTCCTATACGTTTTACGTGACCATACACAACACGCATAAACTTACCGAGGTTGCGTAAAAATAATGTTCTAATGGACAATCAATTTTGTTGTTAATTTACTTAATTGAGTCACTTTCTCACCCGACTGGCAACATAATTATCAACCACCCCTATGTATGTGTGCCTGAATACTAATACCGCATACGTGTACCGTGCACAAAAACATATATGATTGTAATTACATTCGAAGGAATTCTGTTTAAATTCTCTTCGCATTTAAGAATTTGTATATATATTTCAGAATTACACATTTAAATCTAATTCTGCAAGACAGGGGAAATTACTTATTACGCCTTTCTTTTATAGGGTGACAAAGAGAAGACGGACCGTTTTATTTTTTCGAATAACTCAAAAACCTCTGTGCCTAAAGTTTCGAATGAAATTTTATTTAAAAATAGGAAAACGAGAGATTACCTGACGATTATCTACGAAACTCAATATCGTTCAGATGACCGCCATTTGCAACAATACATTCATTCAGTCTTTTTACAACATTTTCGAAAACTTTTTCAAGCATAGTTCGCTGAATTTTCTTCAAAAATCCGAGTTATCAAGTTTTCCAGATTTCGTGGACTTGTTTCGTAAACGCGGTTCTTAAGGTATCTCCGCATAAAAAATCGCGTAACTTTTAATTCTTTTCGAAACTCTGCACTGTCGCGATCGATTCACGCTGAACATAACGTTTCACGCAAAACGCGCGCTTCTTCTCATTGTAGGATACCATGATTATCAAAACTGGACAAAAACGAATCTCTCGTCTATACACTAAACGCGGAGCACGCGGTTTGCGTCGTAGCAGTCTTAGCAATTTGTGGTATTCGAATAACAAAACAGTCCGTCTTCTCTGGGTCAGCCTATCCTCCTTAGTTTCCCGACAGCCTGGTGTAGACGATAATTATGGTAGCCTGTTTTAGGTGAAAGAACGCTTATGTAGTTGACCATTTCGGGTTTCACGTTTATTTTATCTTCCGAGGTGACCGATTTGTCGAGCTCCTTCTGTTACCTTCTCCCTATTGGTAAGCAAACTATTCATATCGCTGCCATTTTGCTCTTTCATCATCATCGAGATACGCGATTGATTTTATTTATTAGCTGACCCGGCGAACTTCGTATCGCCCCACAATCAATAAATGTATTACTTTATTAGCTGAATTAAATAAAGCACAAATACCGATGTAGAATTAGGAATTATACAAAAAATTAAAAAACAAATTTATAACGAAATTTAAATGATATGTCGATACTTTTTAATTTTTGTAGATTTATTGAACTTAAATGCATTGTAGAATCGGCCGACCAAAAATCGCCGGCAGAATTTTTAAAAATCGAAAATGAACTCGTTACCGGTTAATTTTTAAAACATTTACCTCATAGTATAAATTATAGATCTCGACGTCTACTTTCTTTTAAGCCCAACCCGAACCCCCGATCTATCATAGGGGCCTCAAAAAGAGTTCAAACCCCCAAAAACCCTTCAAGCCCAATTTTCTCGACGAGTATTCGATATAAAAATACTGCAATACCATCGTTAGACGGGTATTTGAATGACAAATAACTTTCGTGTAAACAATTTTTTCAAATTTCGAATCGTTCGCGAATTATTGCGAAAAAATCGAAATTTTGAAAAAATCGAAAGGTGTCCTTGAAATTTTTGGGTTCGGCTTGAAATTTTTGTTCGCGGTTTTTTCGCTTTATCCTATAGATCTTATATAGTAACGACCATTTCGAGAAACGGAATAGTTTAAAAATATTTACATCGCTCGCTATGCCTTGCCAAAGGTGGCAGGTCATCGATTTTCGAAAATTCGTAGCTCGAGACCTATCGATCGTAACGAAAAACGGGTTTCTGTTTTGAATTCGTCATTTTAATATCTATCATATCCATATCGATTCAATCGAAATTTTTCCAAAATCGAAATTTTAATGAGTCACGCCCCATAACTCCTCTGGGCTGTTTTTAGGGATTTTCCGGCAACTATTCGAATTTTTCTCGCCGTCAAAACCATCCTTGAACTTCAACGAACATTTCAAAAAGAATTGGCCAAATTGGTCCAGGAGTTGTTGAGTTACGCACTTAACAACACATTTTAGCGATTCATTTTTATATTATAGATTTCATCATTTCGTTAATTTTTCTGCGATTTAACATGTGTGAAAAAAATGTTCATTTTGTTCAGATAGAAAATTTTGTTTATTTGGATGGTAGAAGGCACGAAATGATGGCGATACAAAATCTACAGAAGAAAACTGATAAAGGAGTGCGTGGAAAAACCAAGGTGAGTTTCTTTAAATTGTATCTAATTATGTATTACAACATATTTTACATGTTCCTCTTACTGATTTATTTTACTCTCTCGCTCTCTATTATGTGCTCACAAACACACAAACACACACATATATTATATATATATATATATATATATATATATGATTTTGCAATATGGAAAGGTGGATGTTAATAAATCCCGTGCAAGTCACGTTGTTCGTGTATTTAATCTGTTGTTTATTATTCTCTTTAAAATGCCAAATCACCGTGTCAAGTTTGACGGTGTTAAATGCTATACAGCGGAGATATTCTGCAACAAACGATCTAAGTCTGAGGTTATCTCTCGCAGATGTAACGCGGATTGAACCAGTCGCAGGTCTATGCCAGTAAATCGCAATCGACCAATGCTCTTTGAGTCAAAATTACTTGTGCTATCGCTCAACTTCTGAGGCATTTCTACGGCATAGTCGCTGAAAATTGATTAGACGCAGACAAAGAATCGGTTAAATGTTATCCGGCGTTCGGTAGCGGACGCGGTGATAATAATGATGATCATCTATAGTGTACTTTTTTTTACACGATTTTTCATTTTGACTAATTTCGTCCTTTAAAAAATAATGATCGTCTTTTCTCTGTATATAAAAACTAATATCAATTACCGTACGATTTTTTAAAATATATATCATGCAAAGATAAATCACATTTTAAAGTAGTCGTCCAGGTATCGCGATAGGAGAAAATAATTTGGAGTTTCAACGCATGTGAAATAGAAAAATCCTAAGGACCACCCAGCTAGTTCGTATGCTGAAGTAGATGTTGCTGTAAAATTATTATTAGGAAATATGACGTATATTATCAGATTGAACAGGTAAAAGACAAGTTTGTTGTGGCATGTGTATTTCGGTTCGTCCCACATTGTGAAATGAATTAAGTGTAAAATATTGGCTCATAATAACAATTTTTTATATAATGTGGAATGTAGTGATTTTTTATAAAAAATCAATTGAAAATTAGTTAAAATCACTAATATTTATTTTCTTAAGGAAAACACAAAGCTTTTCGGCATTTACGCCATTATCAAGTGAAAAATTTTAAAAAATCAATTTTAAAAATATAAATTAAATATAATTACTTAAAAATATGTGATGGTAATCGTGAAAATATGATCCAAAAACGATGTCTGCTTCTGTCGGTCTATTTTTTTGATTTGTTGAAATTTAATATCAATATATTTGTTTATTAATTTAGTTTTTTTATATTAATTTTTTCTTCAATATTATTTTCTTGATTCTGTAAAAGTTATCACATTTTTAATATTTATTTTCATTTTATTTCTAAAATTGTGTTTTTTAAAAAAATTTTGTGGTTGTATATTTTTATATTTTATATTTTACGTTTGGACATCATACATCACAATAGTAAATGAAAAATTTAAAATTCCAACAGTATACAACTTTTACAGAATCAAGAAAATAATATTGAAGAAAAAATTAATATAAAAAAACTAAATTAATAAACAAATATATTGATATTAAATTTCAACAAATCAAAAAAATAGACCGACAGAAGCAGACATCGTTTTTGGATCATATTTTCACGATTACCATCACATATTTTTAAGTAATTATATTTAATTTATATTTTTAAAATTGATTTTTTAAAATTTTTCACTTGATAATGGCGTAAATGCCGAAAAGCTTTGTGTTTTCCTTAAGAAAATAAATATTAGTGATTTTAACTAATTTTCAATTGATTTTTCATAATAACAACCTATATATATATATATATATTTTTTTTAGTTATATTTATACAAATTTTTTGTGTATATAAAGGGGTAATGAACTATTAATAACAGAAAAAAAAAATTAATGAAAGGTAAATTATATAGTTAAGCAACATATATCGCTTGTAAATTCATAAACATAAACAAGTATTTCAAATGTGGGTATAGTAAGTCCTTTGCGAGTGTACTTACATTTAAGGGCAACAGCCAGGATGACAAAACATACTGCCAGCCATTACCGTGAAATGTGTCATATGTACAAAATTTAAAGAGGGGAAAAATAGCAAAATTAGACATTATTGTAACATGATATATTAGCTTCACTATAATTAAATTATATCGCGAAAGTTTCTGCTTACATACAGCGTTAGTAGATATAAATTAAGATACAAGATTTAAATCTTAAAAAACAATGTATAAATAGTTAATAAAATTTACCATTTACACATACATGCACATATATACACAGATCACACACATGTATATATATATTTGTATATATTTGTATACATATATATTAATATATAAAAACTGTAGTGTCTGTGAATTTTTCATTATAATCACCGCAGCTATTTTTATCACACATAAGAGAATCCATTTTTTAAAATTTCATCTTTCTGTCTACTCCGACTTAACTCAAAAACTATTAAAGCAATAATAATGAAATCCACACAGCTTATAGCCTATATTATAGGATTCATTGTAAGTATTGTTTCACATTGATATCGAAAATAAGACAGGAATTAAAATAATTTAAAGTTTTAAAAAATACTAAACAGCGATAATTTAACACGTTTTCCGTTTCGAATGTACCTTCACTACCTACATACGCAATACAAGCGGATATGTATGTATATATATATATATATACGTATACTATACTGATATATAAACCTGTTAAAAGAAAGAGAAACGATATTGTATTTAAAAAAATAATTACACAGGTGAAACAGTGCTTAACTTCTAATATATATATATATATATATATATATATATATATATATATATATATATATATGTGTGTGTAAAGAGAATTAAAATTCCATCGAAGGAAAGCAAAAAGCAAATACCGTACGAAATTCGTTTTCTTTAAACGTGCATATTTTGTATTATTTTGTAACCTATTTATGTTTACGCGTATCTGCAGGTAAATTGGAGGAAATATTTAAATGCGGTTTTTTCGGGCAACCTCAATCAACCGTATGAATTTGACGAAGAAGAAACAATAGGCGTCAGTGATTTAAATTATATACGAAATGCCACTTGGTTACTTTCGAAAACTGAAACGAAAATTATCGGTTAGTTAATACGCCATTGGTGATGTAGATTTATTACTACTAAACAGTTGCTAGGATAAGAATTTGTGTCCAGATAAAATGCCTGACAAAGAAGCGATAAAATATATAAATACCCGTATATATATATATACAGTCAAAGCCGCTTTTATTGGACGTCGGATAAGAGGGACAGCCGTTTCTTAGGGACAATCAGTAAAACCCCCAAACAAACGTATGAAATGAAGGTTGTTTTAGTTCGCTTTAGTGGTACAACGCGTCGGTTTAAAGGACAAAGATTAATAGACTTTCAAGGCAATAAATGGCGATATGCGCGGCGAGTTATAAAATGACATTTCCAGTCGTAAAACGAAAATGTTCACATAAACAAAAATTGAATGAAAATGACTGAAATATTTTAATTTTTACAATTCGTTTTTTGTTTATGTGAACATTTTTGTTTTTTCTTCATTTTGTTTGAGATGTCCTTGTGCTGACATTCTTTCATTGACGCTGTATTTTGCTCTGTTCGTTTATTAATTATGCTCCATTATGTTCTTAGTTCAGTTCTGCAAAAACTGTAGTGCATCGTGCGGTTTTATTTTTTTTCCTTACGAAAATTTTCTTTTCTTTTTTTAGTTCTGGGGAATTTTTTGTATGAATAAAATGTCGCGTAAATGTTTATCATTAAAGGAAAAAATTTCTATTTCAGACAAAATCGAAATTCAACCTCCCAATATGCATTTTCGGGAGTTAGCAAAAATCATGGGCGTCTCCAAAAATACCATCTCCCGTTGATCAGAACTTACGTAAAAAATTGAATAGTACTGAAAAAGGCAGAGTCAGGTGGTGGAAAGGAAACGGAAAAGAGAAGGTAAAAACCCAGAGCTTGATGAAGCTCTTAATTCATGGTTTAGCACGGTAACACAACGAGGTGTTCATGTCAGTGGGCCAATGTTGAAATTAAAATCTGAAGAGTTTGCGAAAAAAATGAGTTAAAAAACTCATTTTGACAGGAGCTAAACAATGGAGTTCAAGCAAAATTTTCATATTCCTTCAAAGTTACAGCCTGAATGACATTTATAATGCGGATGAAACTGGTTTATTTTATCGAGCCACTCCAGATGGGTCATTAGAATAGAAACACGAACAACTTATTGGTTCAAAAAAAGCTACGGATTGTATCACTGTGCTACGTTGTTGCAATGCAACTGAAAGTGACAAAAAAAACTTTTAGTTATTGGTAAAACTAAAAAGCCAGGTTGCTTTAAAAATCTCAATGAAAGTAATCTGCCAGTAACATATTAAACAAACAAAAATGCATGGATGACTGCTAATATTTTTTCAAAATGGTTAGAAGACTGGGATATAGAATTACAGAGAGATTCTAGAAAAATTTTACTCCTTATTGACAATGCAACTTCGCACCGCACTATCGTTAAACTGAAGAATATTCAAATTGAATTCTCACCTCCAAACACTACTTCAATAATTCAGCCACTTGATATGGGTGTCATAAAAAACTTAAAAGTGCAATATAGGAAGATGTTTATGCAGCATATCTTAGAAGATATTGAAGACGACCTAGTAACAGTTTCTACAATGGCAAAAGATATCAGTTTCACAATAACAATACTGCAGGCTATATAATTTGTTGCTGCTAGATGGAGAAAAGTCACTTTTATGACAATTCAGAACTGCTTTGCTCGTTGTGGTTTCAAGGAGCCCGATTATGAAATTGTTGAAATGGAAAGTAATGAAACACCGAATGAATTACTATGTGTGACCAACTATGAACAATTTTCAGATATTGACGGCAATCTGCCATGCTGTGACAATAATATTGAACATTTGGATGACGAAATTATGGAAAATATCACAAAGAAGAAACAAATACAAGAATCAGAAAGTGATGATGACACAGATGACATTTCCTTACCTCCTGTGTCTACTGCAGAGGTGAAAAAATGTATTGAAAAGCTCCGGCGGTATTTTATTCAACAGAATAATGAAGGTGCTCCTACGGCATCATTAGATGTGCAGATTTTGTTCCAATGCAGCAGATGAAGAATTTACACCAAACAACTATAGCGCATTTTTACAGTACATGAACAATTTTTACAAATATCAGGTCAGGTTCTTTTACCTTATGTATGCCACCTGTATTTTTCTCTTAATTTCCATATAAATAAATATTACGCATTAATAAGGTTATAAGTATGCTAATTGTTTACTAAATTGTATATATTCTAACACCCACTCCCTTCAATAAAAGATTTTAAAAAATTCGCTTTTAAGGGACAACCGGTTATAAGGGACAAATGACTTCCGCCCGATGTGTCCCTTAAAAGCGGCTTCGACTGTACTTATAAAGCTGTAGTTTCTCTGTGATTTGTAAGTATTTTCATTATAATCACTGCATTAGGCTATTTTTTTCGAAAACAGAAAATCTATTTTTTTAAATTTTTGTTTGTCTGGCTGGTCCAGTTTAACACAAAAAATGAGTAAATCAAATTCGCATTGCTTATAGACTATATTATCGGATTCGTTCTAAATTTTGTTTCACATGGATATCACAAATAGGACAGAAATTACAATAATTTAAAGTTTTGGAATATCGCTGTCCCTTCCTTTTAACGGTTTTATATATTCGTTTAAGATACATTGATCAAATAAAGCAACTGGTCGGAATACCATTATATCAGTGGATAAGATTAGTCGAAGACAGAGCAAAATGGCGAAGAATTGTTCAGCAGATCGGTTTATAAGACTACCGATGCTCGGATCGAGTGATCGACGAAGAAGAAGAAGAAGAATAGTATCCCTATATATATATATATATATATATATATATATATATATATATATATATATATATATATATATATATATACCTGTTCATTATCGCTCCTAACGCAACAAAACGCCGTTTGTATTGTATTGTGGGTGTTGGTAGTGAAGGTACATTTGAAGCTGAGAACGGGTTAAATTTTAAACGATTTGGCATTTATAACGCTGTTTACTACTTTTAAAACGTTAAATTATTGTTATTTCTGTCCGATTTTTGATATCAATGAGAATCAAAGCTGGCTTTTTTTTCATTTACTTTTCCCCCTACGCTGTACCGATAATTATATGCCACAACCAACGGAGATGCATAGAAGAAGTAGGAAAGATAAAGAAGCGGTAATGAAGGAAGGGAACATAAACTATATACGACTAACATCTCCAGTGAGATAAGTTGGATCGAGGACGAGGTTAAAAAAAGAAGTACAACGAATCTATTGCATTTAAATTAAATGAAGGTGATTCATAAGTAGTACTATTTGGCAATAAAATTAACTATTTGTTTAAGTGATCGGCAAGGTATCACGACAAATTTCCGTTTGATGAATCGCTTAGGAGGGTTATCCGGCAGACTAAGTGTATATATTCGATTGATATTTGGATTTGAGCTAAACTGTAGTTTATTGAAAAATTTTTAATACCGCTGTACATAGACATCGTGGACATACGGTATTTGTAAATCGGAATGAAGCGTCAGGTTTGAGATATATTTCAGAGCAGATGTGATGGTACGCAATATCTGCGACTGTTGTCGCTGAATACGTAGAAGATTACTTTTACTTGTACTTCCGTATAATTCTATACCGTATTTCCAAATTGGTGCCGCGATTTAGAGATAGATATTTCTTTTCGATTTTAAGTTTAATGGTGATTTTGCAGACAATAATGGATACGGTAGTCTAGCACGCGCTATTATATTTTTCCTAGTTTGAGCTACATGAAAACGCCACGTCAGCCGTCTATCCATGTACATGCCAAGGTATTTGACCGAGTCCGTCTGCGGTATTACAGTACCGTGCAATTTTAATCTAGGACATGTAACTTGTTTTGTAGCAAACGTAATGTGTTGGCTTTTCATCGGGTTTAATTTATACGCCAGTTTTGTGCCCATTGCACTGTTCTATCTATATGATTCTGTACCGCTAGGCTAGCATAATACGGATTACTATTAGCAGAAAGAATGGCTATAAGATTAAAAAAAATAATTAAACCGTCGAAACCGTGGGTAACTTCTAATATATATGTGACGCACACATGCTAATGATAAAATCGATACGAAAGTCTATAGCAAATATCGCGTATTAAGCTTAACAGAAATAGCGTGGATTATAAATAAGGGATTCGTAGCTTATTCCATGTTTTCGACCAGGATTCAATGATCGATAGTTTTATAGTGTTCAATTGAATATTAGTTTGACAATAAACGGTATTGCAGATGCAGCCTCAAAAGAAGCGTGTCTAATATCGCCTATTCCGGCTATACAAATTCCAATGAAGGACTTCCTTCACACCATACAATCTAAATTATCCGACAGAGCTAACGAAAGTTTCTCGAATTTGCAGCAATACAACATCAACTGGATGATAAAGTCAAGCGCTTGTCGTAACTGAAACGGAAGAAACTAAGTAGTCCCGTACCGTGTGCGTTCAGATGAACAAACCTGAATAGCGTGCACATATGATTGAACCTTTTCTAATTATCTATCCAGTGTTCGAGAAAATTTAGTACGCCATTTCACGTTCCCGAATTTGTAGCAGTAGCTAATATCGCTCGTAAATATTTACCGATGGATGGTGTCTTATTTTATAATTTAAAAATTAAATAAAATATATACTTTTCTACCGCATCATAGTATACTTAATGAAAACGGCGTACTAGTTTCACTGGTTACAGTATCATCAGGTATGGAGGGAAGAGGATAAGCAATGAGTAATTAACTGTTTGGATTTCGGAACACTTGTAGAGTGGAATTTGAAAAAATTTGAGTTCTGACGATCCTGCAGCTTGTAAGACTAGTAGACAGTTTAAATTATTATCTATTTATTTTTTTTGGCCCAGTTTTCACCCTTTGTCCAGTTTAAGTGGATTGTTCAGACTATAAACTTATATTATTAGCCTTAATAAAATTATATAATCTACGCGCTTCCGAGGAGATAGGATCTAGTTCTTCAGGTTGTATTGGAAGCGTATTCCTTGTCGATAAAAGTTCAGACATAAAGCTGTCTCTTACCGAAGCTTAAGGAAATGTTGTACCGTTCTTTTTAATCATATTTCGAATTTCAAAGCTTGTTGAAAGGTAAAAAATACGCCAATATTCAAAATACAATTTTCCAAGTTTAAACATGGGGATCTTCTCCATAAAGATTTTATATCTGTGTTTGTTAGACTAAGGGGTGGTCATAACTGTTCACCTAGTCATCTTGCCAAATTAGGGATCATCAGAATGGGAGTTTGTGAGATATGTAATATCGAAGATAGCGTCGAACATCATGGGTCCTGCCCCCCCAAAAAAAATACAAAATAGTTTAAATTAAATATATGTATTGCGATGCGGTATAAAAGTATTTTTAATTTATTTAATTTATAAATTAAAAGTATTTATCACCGAGGAAGCGCTACATAAATATTTTCCGATATTATTTCATGTTTATTTCTATGTTGTACAAGTACGTTACATTTATACGTCAAGAATGATGTATTGTTGTAACAGCACTGAACTGCTTGTTTTATAGTTGATATTTATTCGTAAAAGCAATTTTTTTTTCTAAATATTCACGTTTTAACGAACGTGTCCTTAATGAATCAGTTGAATTCGAATAACGTGTTCATCGGTTGACATTCACATAGGTAATCGAGAGTGTGAGCTAAAAATAAATCATCATTTCAAGGGACATAGTTAATAATTTTCAATTTTTGAACATTATTGCTAAGTATAAAACTAATTCATTATCTTCAATGTAATAAGCATATTGAATGTGAAAACATTACACAAAGATATTGTTTTTTCTACACGACCACAGTCACTCGTGTGCATTTCAGTAAAATACGCGCGCACACTCTCATCGCGACCTTTAAAAAAAAAGTAATGCGAACTATTTTCGATTAATGTCAATTTTATCGTCGGTTATCGATTGTAAATTCGACGCGATTAAAAATGTATTACGTCTATAAGTTTATATTTAATTTCAGTCATGGCGATGTGGTTCGAACTTTTAGAAAAATTTGCACCCGTCACGTCAAAAGAGCTGAGAGATGCACTCGATGGCTTACGGGCGGAACTCAAATTGTCTCCAATTCAGCCGCTGTAAGTAAATAATTGATAACAGATTTTTCTTCGTGTTAATTTTTATTGTTCTTATTTTATTAGAACTTTACTTTCGCAGGTAAATCGGAAAGGAAATTTATTACACAACGCATACCATATGTGCGTGTGATAATAATAATCAGAAACACGTAGCAATAAAAAATTCATTATAATTTACACTTTTAAACAGTTTAAAATTCAAACCGCTATTCGACGCTATTGAAAATTTTGCACTCTGCGACTTTGATATGATTATTTTAATTTGCCAAGTTTGCTAAGTATTCTGGTATTTTAATATCGTAGTACTCATTGAGGATGATAGAATCTTAACAATTTTGAATAAATTGAATAGTCGTCACTTCATTATGATAAGTACTAACGATACGGTAAATTTAATTATAAGGTTAATAAATACCACATTAGTTGGAAACCTCAGGTTCCCTGATTGTACGTTCTAATATATTATACATACAATACACACACACACTAACGACTACCTCCGGTTAATACGGTAGTCCATTTGATTTGGACGGTTGATAGTGTAACGCATTTAAAAATTGAACAGTTCATTTGTTTTAAAAGCTTGAATAGAACAACGAGTAACAATAATAATTCTTTTGTGGGACGCATTAATTACGTTGATTCGAAAACATATTATAGAAAAAATCACCATATAAAAAAAAAGGTGTTTGATTTGAAAGAATTTTAAGGAGAGTCTGGAATTCTTTTATCAACTTATATACCGTGCTGTATACTGCTACAGAGACCAGAAGCACGGTTAAAAGTTAGGAGATTATTAAGCAGTGGAAAGTATTTCATTCATCGTGATATGAAAATTAAGATTAGAACGGGAAATGTTGTCGGTAGGACAATAAAACAGAAGAAAGGAAGTTGGATATGCAAGATGAACATATGGGAGGGTTAGTCTTATTTAATATGTTACAATGAGTTAAATTGGAATGACCGGTCGGCACTGTTTTCAGTGCTACTTCTGCTCAACGTGATTATCGACTAAAGTAGATCGCCCTGGTTCCGATTAATTG
This sequence comes from Coronaproctus castanopsis, assembly GCA_032883995.1. Classification (NCBI taxonomy): domain Eukaryota; kingdom Metazoa; phylum Arthropoda; class Insecta; order Hemiptera; family Monophlebidae; genus Coronaproctus; species Coronaproctus castanopsis. The sequence continues at coordinate 140,600,262 of CM065052.1, forward strand.
CAGTAATCTTGAAAATCTAGTCTTAGCTTGTTTGATAGAGTAATTTTTTAGTAGGTTAAGTATGTCACTTGATGGCACCAGTAGAAACTGAACTGGTGTCATATATGAGGCATCTCTGAAGTACTGGTTTACTTCCAATACAGCTGTGTCTATGTATCCAGATTAGATGGACTTCTATTTTTCTTTCCCGCGATAATAAAATAATTTTTCAGCTACACGGTGAAGTATTTTTGATTTGCTGTATATTTGATGAAAATAGAACATAAAGAATTCGTAAATATGGCTACTTTGGCATTGGTTTCGTGTGTAGCCATTACAGCTTGCATAATAGCAAAGAGTTCGCATGATAAAACTGAAAAGTAGCATGGTAGAGGATAATTTGTATCATCGTTATTGTATAATGGCGCGACCACAGCCATTGATGTTTATTGCACCGTCATTGTAGAACAATGTACATCCTATGAAGTTTAGAAGATGGTTCTGAAAAGCTTCTTTTAATACATGTGTTGCGGAGTGGCGGTACATAATCAAATCAAATCAAATCAAATCAAATATATTTAATCCGTTACAGTTTTACAAATGAAGTATGTTTAAATCTAACTGCCTATGCGCAAACATCGCGCGAATGGCAGTGTACAATTGATATATTATATCGGTGTTATTCATGCTCAACTAGGTCGCGTTCCCACACGCGCACATGCTATAAAGAGAGAAACCGCATCGCGAGTTTATTACAACCGCATAAAGAATAAATATATCTCGTGTAAAAAATAAAAATAAAATAATCGACTCGATACATAAGAAACAACACGTTAATCTAACTAACTCACACATACACACACATCTAAAACATTCATATAACATACATAACTTTGTAAAATAATGTTTGCTTCTTACATTTGTTGAAACGTATAAATTATAAGATACTCGTATAGACACGCATACCATATACACACACATATAAATGTAGCAACTTATAAATATATTTTAATTGATACACGATATGCAAGTATGAACACACTATAAATTACACACATGCCTGAAGATGTTGATGTGTAAATACACGTAAAAATAAATCCGAAACCAGCTTTACCACATTAAGAAATACTCTAAATAAAACGCAACTTCCTATTTTAAAACTAGACGAGTCCGTCTTCTCTGAACGTTGTATGCAAGACATTGCTGTTGTATTCTACTAAAGCAGTCTACTACGTGTTTGCTTGTTTCTATCTTTTATGTATCGTGTCAAGGGCTTACGACGCTTTTTATAATTCTTTAGGCTATTTTTTACTACTAACGGTAATGTGTTATAAATTTTAACACCTTTGTAGATAGCTTGTGTTCTAGAATGATATTTATTTAATTTTGGCTCTTGCAACAAACCTTGTCCCTCTGATCTGGTAAAATGGCCACTGGGGTTTAGTTCAGCATATGATTTGTTCTTAAATATGTATTCCAGTAGCTGCAGCTGATGCAGTTCTCGAACATACAAAGGGTGTTCATGCGATACTGCTGTTTTTACCCTAAGGGCAAATTTAAACAATAAATTTTGCAGTACTTGAAGTGGTCTAATATGTTGCTTAGCTGTCCCTCCCCTCAGTGCATAATTCCATAACTAAGAGTAGGCTGATACAAAGCGAAATATAAGCGTTTAAGGTGTTCAGCAGAGAAGTATTGTTTTAAGTAGTAAAAAAGATAATTCAATTTTCTTAATTTTTTAGCCAGGCACAATGTATGTTTATTCCAAGTCAGCTTGCAGTCAAACTGTATGCCTAAATATTTTACCTCATAAGCTCTTTTTAGCTCAGTTTCATTATTGAGTGTAAGTTTTGTGTCACCCCACAACTTAGGAGACTGATGACCATATACTTGATATTTAGTTTTCTTTTCATTCACAATCAGTCGATTTTGTCTCAACCATTCTGCAAATATATTAATATCAGTTTGTGCCATATTCTGCAATATATTCCAGTAGCGAGAAGTAACCACAAGCACGGTGTCGTCAGCATAGCTAAATATTTTCCCTGTAACATTGACATCACACAAGCTAACACGCTTCCCTGCGGTACCCCGAAAGTTTGGGTTACACTTTCACTCTGAATATGCTTTACTTTTGTGACGTAACGCCTATTTACTAAATAAGTTTTAAACCAGTTATACATATTTCCTCTTATTCCACAAGCATACAGTGTTTTCTCAACAAAATATCATGATCTAAGGTGTCGAAAGCTTTACATAAGTCAAAATATACAGCAATAGCAGAGTGCCCGTTCTCAACATTTTCAGTGATATACTTTACATGTTGAAAAATTGCATTATCAGTTCCCTTGTTGGGCAAGAATCCATATTGATTTAGACTAAAGTATTTTAGTTTTTGCAGATAGTTTAAAATAATCTTCTGTACACATTTCTCAAATATTTATACAAATGGGTCTGTGAAGTATCAATAAAAACAGTTTAGATGTACCAAGGAGGAGTTAGGAAAGGATTGATCGGATCTATCGGTGGAATAGGTGTTATATGAAGATTGTTAATTGCATTTCTTATTTTTGTGAAAAATTTGTTAAACGCACGCGGTTTGTAATGGCCATAACATTAATGTCTCGGATCATATGATAAATTAACAAATATTAACGTTTCCGATAAATATGATACGAAACTTCACTACTACTGTCTGTAGATTATGATTCAACGCGAACCGCCTGCTAGTTTGACAATATAAATTTGACCTCGACGATTCTCAGACTGGTTCTGACTCAGATTATATATTAACTCGATACTTGTTATGAACAATTTAAATATGTCAGATACATTAATTTGATTAATTATATTAAAGCTTTATAATTTGGAACGTGTGGTAATGTGTCCTTTTTGTTTAGTAAATGTATTCCAAAGAATAAATTTGTGGTTTAATTAGTTAAACACGCGCTAACTAATGGCGTAGTACTATCTTTAGTTTCTCACAATGTTATCATTCACTTTGTATAACTGGAGCATAAGGATCACTGATGTACACTAAGATCATTAATTCATCACTTCTCGCCAAATGCTATAAACTTTAACTGTTTCTCCCTAAACTTCCGTAGTTTTATTTCATTAAGGAGATTAATCGAAAAGAATTGTACTGATAAGTATATTAAGAATTTGGGCATCATTTATTACTGATAGACTTTACCCTATAAAGAAAGTCTCTTCTATCTCCTACATTCTGAACAGGTAATCTGCAATCCAGATCAGGTTTTTTTTTACTTTAACTTATCTCACTACCTTCCCTATGTGGACGCACAAAGAGGTACGAGGAAACGACATCTGACTGGAAAAACATATTGGCGGCAATACCACAAGATAATGCCTTGGGGCCTATCCTTCATCCTTTACACAGCCGAGACATCTCAACAAACAAACTGTTATCTCTATGTTTGCTGATGACACACAAATTCTAGTTAGAGCTAAGATTCAACAGCGTGCTACTGCTGAAAATCCACAGCTAACGATAAATGAATTAAGTGATTGGCCGAAAGGCAAGTTAACCCAGAAAATCGGTGCACAAAAACTTCACCTTGCGTAAAACAGAAAATATCCCAGTAACAGTGAATCAGCAGATAATCCCACAAAAAGAGTCAGTAAAGTACCTCTAGGGATGCACATCGATTCGCGCCTAAATTGAAATCACCGCATACTGTAGAAACGTTTGGAAATAAACGCAAAAAGAGAAGTATTTATTGGATAATAGGAACGAATTCAACGATATCTATTTTGAAAATAAACGATTATTGTTATATTTAGATTTTTGCAGAATACAATTGTGGGTTTGTACTAATATTTCCAATATAGGTTCCATACAAAGACGCTGAAATGTTGCACTTCGTACGATATAGATTTGAACGCAATAATGACGTACACCGAAACTTAAAAAAATATGACTAGGTTTGCTTGCAAACATGCAAAAAAAAATAAGCACACCAATGCCGAAGTCATGCATCTCCTGGACAATTATGAAGATTTAAGACGACTTAAACGTCGAAAACCACAATTAAGTCGGTATCACTTTATTGGAAGTCTTCACACGTGCTTTCAACTTCGTGATCGTTATTGTCAAAGCATAGTCGTCACAATAATCTTAATGGGAAAATACTACGAGGTCCTGTAATACACGAAGCAAAAGTTTATGTATATATATGTTTGTGGTTGAATATATATACATGTAATCTATATTTGGTTTATTATTTATTTTTAGGGATACAGAGTGCACGAGTACGATTATGTCCAAATATAGTAACGTAGTTAGTTATATGTTTACGAAAGAACCGGACGCCTATTTGAAAAAGTATAAAGTTAGTCTTTATGTTTAAGATATTCGTTGGCGTTTTCAAATCGTGCGTAACTAATAAATGAACTAATTCAGTCGCGATAGTTAATGATAATTCGTATTTTGATCGAACGTAGGTTCAAGTCATGACTAATTTAATACTGAACGTATTCAAGAAGACTTTAGCCAAAGCCAATTGGATTAATCCGAATACGAAAGTTTCCGCTTTGGAAAAAGCTTCCCGTATGAGAACGTATGTTGGATTTGAAATGTGGTTGGGAAGACCGAAAGAATTCGCAGCTATCTTCGGCAGTGTTAGTAATTAATTCGTTCGTTTTTCCATTAGTACATTCAATAGAAATGCATTTGTTATTTGTAAAGAAGACTAATATACCGATTCACAGGGAGAGTTATCTTTGTGACTCTCAAGTTCTCTCTGGCCATGACAATACCATCTTGCCGGTGGCGCGGATTGTGCTTCCACAACAACAATAACGCCACTAGCGCTTTGATGACGTTGAACATTTCACGTTTACTCGCCTGATACTATCCGATTTATGCGTTTTAATATTACTAACGATCAGCCTTTAATTCTTAATAGAAATCATTTCCAACATCTACTCGCGCATATATGACTGGCTACATAGAAAAATAAAACAAAATCATAGTTTAATCATTATAAAAGTTTTTTACTATCGCAAAAGCTTTTCGATAATTACGTCATTATCAAGCATACACACGATAAATCTTACATATTTTTTTTTTTTTTTTTTTTTCATCATTTCCAAATTTGTAACTAGCCAGTAATAGCTATCTAACAAATTGTATCTAAGATTCAATCACCTGTATGAAGGACACACCCCTTGGTGAGTCCTCCTATTTGTCAATGGGCTAAGTCCGTAATCATCGTCCTTTTTAGTCTTCTGAGATCTTGTTGCGTGTGTAGTAGTTGAGCCGCCAGCTCGTTTGGATGATGTCGTAGCCTTTGAAGGTGCCTATTAGCAATTTTACGTATTTCTTCTTGTACTGGATGTACGCCTAGATCTAAGTGGATTATATAATTCGTCATATACCATGGAGCTCGGTATATTAGGCGTAAGATTTTATTTTGCAAACGATGGATTTTATTCGTATTTGTCTTTTTTTCACAACCCCATAATTGCGCACTGTACATCCATATGGGTTTCAGCATGGTTTTGTACAAAAGTACGCGATTACTTAAAGTAACTTCTGATCTGGGTCCTAGCAGCCAGTGCATTTTTCTAAATTTTAATTCTATCTCCCTTTTTTTTTTTATCTATATGAGTTTTCCACGATAGCCGGCTGTCTAAATAAACTCGCAAATATTTAACTTCATCGAGCTTTGGTATTACTTTTTTATCGAGAGATATTACATATAAATTACCTAAAATATTCATATAACGACAACTTATAATTCGATGTACATATTTCACTAGCTGGAGGTAATTTTACTTTTAGATTTATTTTTAAAATAAATTTCATTTATAAAACAGATTTAAAAAAAAAAAAAAAATCTTCATCGAAATTGAAAGAAACCTCCGCACATGGTTCAGGTTCCATTAAATGTTGAAACGAAGGTTTATATCAATTTTTGATGAAGAATTATTTGTTCAAAAATCTGCTATAAAAATGATTAAAGGCTACAATTTTAATCTCCGAAAACCAGTTTTAACATTTTCAATACTATCGAAGCATACTATGTCAGATGATCGGATCGGCTTATATGAACCGTGATGGCATACATTTTGAGGTAGCCGGAAAGATGCAGCAATATTTATTGTTCATTCGTTTATTTCGACGATGTTTTGTACATTCGAATTCGAGTAAAAATTATTTCGCGATAATAAACAATATCGAGCTTTAACGAATTCATAAGGTCCGATTATTTAAAGTTTTACAACTGTACAAAAAGAGATTTCACGCAGATAAACCAGTCTGCAGCATTAGTGAGATACATCTGCTACCTATGAGGCTATTACTACTCGAAGAATTATCGTATACTTAAAGATAGTTCTAAAGTTTAGAATTTATTATAAAGTTTATGAGAAGGATTGTTTACATTCGGGATACATGTTTCCAACTGATTGCAACGATATCGAGTATATTTCTGTCAGATTGCATTTTTTTTTGCCCACTTTTCACCCTTTTTTCCAGTTTAAGTGGATTGTTCAGACTATAACCTTATATTATTAGCCTTAATAAAATTATATAATCTATGCGCATCCAAGGAGATAGGATCAAGTTCTTCAAGTTGTATTGGAAGCGTATTCCTTGTCGATAAAAGTTCAGACATAAAGCTGTCTCTATTTTCGTATTTTGGGCAGGACCAGATCTGATGTTCGACGCTATCTTCGATATATCTCACAAACTCCCATTCTGATGTTGTCAAGATGACTAGGTGAACAGTTATGACCACTCCTTAATCTAACAAACACAGATACAAAATCTTTATGGAGAAGATCCCCATGTTTAAAACAGGGCTCTTTTGGAAAATTGTATTTTGAATAGTGGCATATTTTTTAACATGCTTTGAAATTCAAAATACGATTGAAAAGAACGGTACAACATTTCTTTAAGCTTCGGTATTAACTGTCTCCGTTTTAACGTGCTTCTCAATAGCCGGAATTAGAACCGATCTAGTAATCGCATCCGCTACCTCATTTCCACGGACGCTACAATGGGCAGGGACCCACTTAATCTTCACCTTAGTTCCACGCTTTTTTAGTTGCCAAACCCACTGTCGTATTGATATCTGTAATATACCCATTGAAAATTCCGGGAGTCTAGATAGTTGTAAAAGAACACTCATGGAATCAGTATTAGGATATTTTTTTTCTTATATAATTTAATAAAAGAAACATCCTCGTATATGGCATACATTTCCATAAAAAATAGTACGATAGACCGTTAGTGGTGTACAGCATACTTCACATATTAGCAGTGGTTGGACACAAAGTAGATACGAGTGCGTAACTCAGCGTGTGACCAATATATTATATTCTGTTGACGGCTGTTTTCAACCGTGATGAACAGCAGATTTTACACCAATTTTTAAATGACAAATGGTTATTAAATCCTTCTTTATATTGCCAAGAGTATACTTGGCCGAATATGGGAGCACCGGTTCTACGAGTCCGGGATTTTCCGGCTATAATATTCTTCTTCTGCTAGCGTTCAAGTCAACTTGGGTAGGCTCTTATGCGCACGGTGCGATGACTATTGTTAACGTGAAAGAAAATCATTTTGTTACATAATGATATATTTTTTTTCTTTAAATTCTGAAAAATTATATTTTAAGCTTATAATCGACGAATTACTTCTTAAAAACGGTCGACCATGTTTAAGCGGTAATTTTACATTTACAGAATCAAATATTAAACGGCGATGTTGTAAAAACAATATTATCGTATAACGCACAGATTGCTCAATATAACTTGGGCAACTTATTCAATCACAATAATCTCGAAGAATCCGGGTGCGTATACTATAACATTTTTAATTTATTTCATAATGTTATTTTAAATTTTATTCCTTTTATTATTTACTGCGAACAACGTACTTTCGAATAAATGTACATTCCCGAAATGTAAAGTTTAAACGAAATATTCGTAACGAAATACGAAAATTAAATAAAACACCGATTAAATGAAATCATAGGATAATGTGATATACGGAGATATAATATTATCGTAATGCGATTAAAATGTGATTTTACACGTGTAATATTACGGATTTTAAATTTAGTTATTTTTGTAACAAATATTTGTTTACTTTTTTTTATATCTGTCGATGAATAAATGATTAATTTAACGCATATTTTTAAATCACACAATTACAGATCCACCATGGCTCCTACCGTCGTAAACGCTTGTTATAATCCAAATTATAACTCCCTCAGTATGTATTTGTATTTTATTTTTATTTGTTTAATATATATATATATTTTTTTTTTATTTGAAAATTATTCGTTAATAATTAACGGAATTGTACCTTAACGTACGTATACACACACACTCGTTACTGTATCGTATTAAGGAAGTATAAAAAAACAAATCTAACAGTTAGCAAACCTTACTTATAATTGTTAACTATGAATCGAAATTTACGTTGTTATATTTAAGCTAGATAAGATACCAGATCTACCGAACTTTTTCATAATCAGAGGAAAACGGTTTTTTGTTTTTTCAAGTTGTTAGTCATATTTTAATTTTAAATAAACAAAGTTCATATGTAACTAGTAAAATTAGTGACTGGGAAATATTCATCGAAGAGTTAAACTACTGAATTCGAAGGTAGCACTGAAAATGAGAAATAATATACATCAAACAGCGATGCTTTTTACACCGCAACAAAACATAGTGCGTATAATCGAAATGTCCCGCTGAAGTATTAAATAAGATTAAATAAGAAACATTAGAAAAAAAGATGGCAAAACTCACGTGATAAGTGCGACGAAACAACGAAGCTAAACAAAATAAGTCAAGAAATAAAACAAATTATTAGGAAATTAAAAGAATTTAAAATATATTTAGAAAACTTATCGGCTACAGAAGAACGGAATTATTTATTGTAGAAGACCACTACTAAACGGATCGAACGAAAATTTTCCAATTAGTAAATGATTAACGGCTAAGAAGTAATCAAGATAAGGCAAAGGTTTTTGCGGAATTTCTTAGGGATGCGTTTACGCTTATTTAACAGACCGTTTTCTATTCATAAATACAGCCGATAAATGCTAGAATCCTGCAAGGAACCATGCTGAAGCCCCGATAATGTAATTTATTATACATTATGGATATCATCACAACGGAAGTATTCGCCGCTGACAAAGCAATATTGGCGGTAGAAGAATCGGCTGAAAATTCAACCCAAAAAGCGCAACAACAAAGTCATAAAATGGACTAATTGAGGAATTAAGCTAAATAAAAGTAAATCGGTCCATATAAATTTTATAAGTTACCAACCGATAGTGATTAATGGAGAAACGGTAACCACTGACGCGTACGGTAAGTACCTTGGCATGTACTTAGATGAAAAGTTGACCCGGAAAACCCGCATCAGAAATAAGAAGCTATAAAAATAGTTCAAAAGATACGCGCTTTCGTTAAATAAAATAAACTTTTACTTTATAATAAAATAATAACCTATACGGGAGCTACGGGATGTTAACTGCCCGGTTGCGTTAAACCTAACATAGTATGCAACGAATGCGAAATAATATTCTCAGAAAAATAACCGGCACTATATGTTAAAATAAATAAGTTGAAGGATCGTAAACTGGATATCCTCGGATTAAAACGAACATAACCGCGTGAATTTTCGCCTAATACCGAAGAAAATTAACTTCTGTTGGAAGATGATTTCACTACAAGCGAAATACCAGACAAATGCTCGATGTTCCTGAACAGATGGCGTTTTAATATCGCCAGGTATTTTTCCTTGAACAACAGTTTGAAATAATTTCTCGCGTTTCATCGTATCTTCCGAGAATTTCATTTTCCCCTCCGATATTATTAACAACAGGATCTTTTCTCTTAGTCCGGTCCGTCTGAGCATTTCTCGTCGTTGGTAATTTTCTCTACCCATTTGATACGATGTGGACGACGGTAGCACCATATTAAAGCGTTTATTTTCTTTTTGGCGGATTCCTTCATTATCGATGTCTCCGAAGTATAGCGCACTATGGACTGTACGTAACATTTCAGTATTTTCAAGTGTACATTTATTATGTTCATCCGTTTATCTCTATTTACACGTTCGCGATTAGTAAATTGTGAACGATAACTATTTTTGTTTCAAGGTTAATGATAGAGTGTGTGTGTGTATATAGTACAGATTTAATAAATGTATATGGCATATATTATTATCATCATCGTATATATATATATATATATATATATTAGTATGTATAATGATTTTTAGGTTCGATATAAATAGCATTAGTATTCATGTGTTTAAAGTTGTTACAATTGTAACTATACCACTTTAATCATAACTTGAAGTGATGTATACATCTACCTGTATTTTCGGAATTTTTAATAACAACACATACACACACACATATATATATATATATATATTATATATGTATATTTGTTTATGCATATGTGCATATTAAAATGTAAAGAAATATATACGTAACGCGTATATATAATAAATTAATTGGACGTTATTGTTTCGTCGAAAGAGACTACTCCAATTTATCTCTTCACTTTATCTAATTTTCCATATCACATTGTCGGCTAGTGCGACTATGCAAATCTACAATTGAATCAACACGTAATTTAAAAAATTAAAAACCACGGTATTTTGAACAAGTTAAAGAAATATAAATCATTTATCATGCACGTACACACATACATACATACATACATAATATATACGGTGACCCAGTGAAAACGGACGGTTTTGTTATTTTTTCAATAACTCAAAAACTACTCGACCAAAATTGTTGAATGAAATTATATTTTAAAATAGGAAAACATTAGCCTACAATAATTTGTGGAACACAATATCGTTCTGAAGATCGTTTTATTCGCAACAATTCATTCATTCAGTCTTATTACAGCGTTCCCCAAGACTTTTATAGGTCGCTGAATTTTTGAAATTTCTTCAGAAATCCGAGTGTTTTCACGGCTTCCAGATCTCGTGGACGTGTCTCGTAAACGCGGCTCTTTATGTCCATAAAAAAATTCTTCGAATTTTTTCGACTCTTTCTTTGCGCTGTACTGATCGGTTCACTCCGAAAATAACGTTCCATCTAAAACGCACGCTCTTTCTCGTTACAGGACTAAACAAGTATACAAATCTGTCTTGTGTACGTTAAACGTAGAGCACACGGATTTTGCGTTGTTGTTACCATTTGCGCTATTAAAAAAAAAAAAAAAAAACATCCGTCTTCTTTGGGTCACCCTATACGTGTATACAAGAAGAGAACGACAGAAAAGGATTTACTTAATATTTCATTGTTTTTAAAGTAATACGCGTTATTTTTTTAGCTTTGCCGTACGCTGCATTACATCCTCCGTACTACGATTATGGAATAGAGTAAGTTATTAATTACGCAATCAGCTCGTTTAATGTAATTAAGGGAAAAGTCTTACGACGAGACAATGTTAAAATACGTTATCACCTATGCTAGGAAATGTAAGTCGTCAGAGTGAACTCAATAGTATTCGTCACAATCGTGTAAAATGAATTATGATAAAAATTAATTCGAAAATAGAGGATGTAATAACGACTGACAAAAAAACGAGTGTATCATGAGATGCAGAATTCTAAAAATTGTAAGCGAAAATCGTCAAAAGAGATCGAATAACACGCTACGAGGTAAATAGATGAAATTTGTAAATCCAAAATTTCAAGTATTCCAACAATATCCGGCGAATAGACTCTCTCGACAGGTTTAGCAACATGGCGAGGAGCAGAACGTCCGGGACTCCGAATGAACTGTTCGAATTCGATTGATGTTTGTGTGGGTACGAATCGTTTTTTTTTTTTTGTTCAGGTCATTTTTTCATTCGTTGCAGAAGCTGTCTCTCAAAAGTTAATACCCACCTTAAAACTGAATTGGGAGATGATGCAAGTTTACACCGCGTTCTGAATTCTTCTCTAAACTCTCTTTGCACTATCTTGGTTGATTCACGCCAAAAATAACGTTCCACCATAAGCTGCTTGTCTTTATAGAATGCCGTGATAATTGAAACTGGACAAGAGTCTCTCCGGTGTGTACACTGAACGTGGAGCAGGCGGTTTGCGTTGTAGCAGTATTACTAACTGCGCTATTCAAAAAAAAGTCACCCTATACATATGAATGCATTTAAAGACGAGGTAAATAGATAAAAAATCGCCGACATTTCTTCCAGTAAAGGTTTTTCTGATTAGTGGTTACAAACTATTTACCTATGATAAACGAAGATAAAAAAAAAGTGCACCCTGTGATAATTGATTTTTATTACAAGCTATACCTATGGTGTAGTTTTTTAGTACAAAACAGTTCTAACTAATCAATAACAAAAAATATGTCATCGAATTCAGGAAGTATTTTAAAAGCGATTACGCGATTTCAGGGCATTGAATTTCGGGAGTATGGGTGTTGTAACAGCGCACGAAGTCACGCATGGATTCGATGATAACGGTAATAAACATATTTATATATTATTGCAAAATAACGTATGTAATTTTTAAAAAATAATTTATTTATTTTATTATTCGTGCGCTAATAAAGAGACAAGGAATTAGCGGCTATTAATAAATATATATATATATATATATACACATATATGTATAGGTAGCATATTCTGTTAACGTTAGTTGTAATAAAACATTGGGTATATTTAATATAAGAAAACATTGGGTAGATATATTTCGAACGAAGATCTGTGAAGGCGGGGTAGTCGGAAACACTGTATGTTCAGTGTCGTCTTCGTCATTCTTGTTTGACACGGAGCACCTCGATCCACCCCCAAGATAAAACCTATATAAATAATACCGACAGTGGCTCGTGAGAAAACGATAAAAATTTAATCTTAGCTCCACCAATTTTACTAGATAACTAATGTTATGTAAGTTTATCCTTCCGGTGAGGACTACGCCATCTTTAGCTTTGAAAGCAAAGATGAATCTATGAACCTGATGAGCTGTTTTATAACAGTGTGTTATTACTAAAATCAAATTGTAAACACTAAATATTTAGTAATTTTGTGACATGTAGACACAGTATGTATTCATCTATAATTGAGCTACCTATGAAAAACAGATCTATAATCAAGTTCAGGATTCTTTCGATTCTTGTTCCATATGTACCATTTCATAATTTTCCTCGGACATCTGCTTTTATTAAAAAAAAAACGATTCCACTTCTTGCAACTATTTCGACTATATTACAAAAAAATTATTATCGTTATAATATTTTCTTCAAGTCTTTATATTATTCATAGTTTCATGTACTATTTCGAAGGTAAAAACTACGACGTCGGAGGCAACGCTAATCCGTGGATGACTAAAGACACCACGAAACTATTTCGCGATGGAGCCAAATGTTTCATCGAATCGTACGGACGACTTCGCGTGGATGAAGCGAACGAAAATGTACGTAGGCGTTTACTTATTTCGTATTTGCACATATATATACATAAACACTGGTATTTATATTAAGAACGTAGTTACTGCATTGGGATAAGCACATGAGCGTTTTAGCCAACCATAAAGATAAGTTAATCAACACGTCTCGATGTTGAAAACCGGTGCTCTGTTAATGCGATATAGCTGAAAGTAAAACACGAATGAAATTCCATTTTTACATAAAGCGTCCGATTTCAATGCGACTTTAATGATGCATCTAAAGACGTAAGTATAAATAGCGTCAAAGAAATTAACCGTAGTAGCTCAACAAGCTGAATCACGATAAAATAACGCAGGTGAAAAAACCCCAGCCATAATAAAAAGTGAAATAAAACAAAAATAAAAACTCGCAATTAAGCCGAAGAATTACAATTATATTATTTACTGTATAAATAAACAAATATATAAAATTATAAAAATTAAATTAAATATCGGTGTTTTAGTCGGCGATGTTTATAACGCGCGTATCGATTACGTAATAATTCATTTTCGTGCATTTTGCAATTTTGATAAAATTTTTTGGCAGAAAAATTTGTCGTTGTAGAAAAATAGGCTGAAGGTGTTTAGTTGAGAGCTCGGATCCTAGCGAACCTAGTGGTATTACGCGAGATTCTGCAATAACGGGTTTTTCTGACAATTATAATTTAATATATGCATCGTCGAAATCTTAAAACCGAACCGGACATGCATATGTTAACCGTAATAGTTGTATATAGTAGGTTTTTTTTTATTTGCAACAGTGAGATCGGATCTCCGATGATGAATTACGGGTGAACGAATTTGAATAGCTTCGTAAGCATTATCGGTAGTGCGATTAATATGATTATTGCAGGACAAATGCGAGTCTAGTTTAATAAATGGAATTGTAGGTAAATCATTTATTTAGTATAGAAACAGGTAGGTGCTAACACAATATAGCTTGCGGGATTTCATCCATCGAATCGGTAGATGCGATCCCACCCGCCTACAAAATGTGGATAGATATGAGATAAGATCAAGAAAGAATCTGTGACCATCGCAAGGCTGTCCTCGTAGCGGTTTTGAAAATGATATATCATCGCTATTTATTGTCTCGCAGATTGTATGCAAATTAGTGCTACATCATCTGCAAATATTAGATGGTTATCGTCCATCAGTTCTTATACCCAAAGTGTCCAGTCCAAAGCTTCGAATGTTGAAGAAGACGAAGCAGACAGAAGTAATCATCGTTAAGTGCCCCGTCTCCGTATAGGAGGTAGGCGACTACTTACCTATGCACATTTTGTTGTACGGTGTAAGTAGTGTACAAGGTAATCATAATATGGCGCAGCATAGATAGACACACACACCCACCCGAGAGAATTGATTGTAATCACTTTATTGTCAGGACACAAAAAAGCCCCGCGTACTTTTGTAGTGTACTCTAATATGGTGTTGTGAGTGGCGATACTTTCCACGTGATAATACTAGGATTATTTATATTTTTATTTCAGACTACGCATTTAAAAACCGGGAAATACCAATATGTTTAAAGCTGGAATTATATAATCGGTGTATTCTGACGGTTTTTACATATGGCTCCCTAACATTCACCTTCACCAAAACAAATATCACAAAGATACAAAAGAAACAAACAGCACCGAAAAGATTAATATCAAATGTTGGTTAGACCGAAAAAAATTGGATACAGAAGAAGTCTGAACTTTGTAACGTGTGGTGAGCAGATAGATGAATTGAATTGAACCTGTGCATGGTATATAGCCAAAGGATGGATAATAGGTGGCCAAAACGAATGTTGGAATAATGGCTGCTCTATAAGAGAAGAAATATTGGCAGATCGCTAACTCGATTGTGTGATGACATAACTCTGGTGGCAGGGATGAATCGAATTCAGAAAGTTCAGAACCGATCTATAATAATGTACATATATATATATGTCTGTGTGTGTGTGTGTGTTGTAGAGGCCTCTTATTTGTTACTATCGCTAAAAATGACATTTATTACTTACCAATTTTATATCGACTCCATAACAATTTCGATAACAACATATCATTGCTACTTGTTGTCTCGCAGACAGTTTGAACGTAAAAAAATATGTATACCTATAGTAGAATATCATTTTTTTTTTTACAATACATTAACCGTTTCAGTCACGATGAAATTGCTACATCCATTGTTAGGGCGGAAATCTATTTTAAATTTAGCTACTAACAGGACCATACCTTTCAATGATCGTCCCCATTTCACGTTATGGAATAGAGCTGTGTAGAAATAACTGTAAAGTAATCTTCAAATAATACAACAGCAACAGTCGAAGATACTTTGTAGTTTCGCGTCGGTTCCAGTCCACGTTTCCAATCTTAAGATTCCATATGTCAGTGACATACACACTCAACAGTACAAGAGATCATCATCCGTAGGATGCACGCAACAAGTCTTCTAGACAATCCGCCGAGGCACCTGAGAAGAAAGTGGTGCCGTGATGTTATTCCGATCACGTAACGGAATCCATCTTTATTTCTCTTTCCTCAAATGTTAACATGTATTTTTATTAACTACTTTGCTTGATCGTTCTTATTACTAATTCCGTCTCAATTTCATTCCAATCGTATTACTTCTTTTTTCACAACCTTGTACTTAAATAGAGACGTCAGATTAACACATGTCCCTTTATTATCTGAATCTGCGTTGTTTGCAGCACTTAGTGTTAGCATTATGCTTATATATTTAAAAAAAATTGGTATTTAGGATCCTTAAAACTTATAATAAAATATTCAAATTTCGATAATGCGCACTTCCGAACAAAGGATGTAATCAAATAGGTAAAAGAACATAGATACATAGACGTAATAATAATCATCCTATGTAGGATTTACAAGATATTGAATGAAACGTACAGTTAATATATATTTTTAAGTAATTACGCAAGTTAACCTGTTGAGTCCCGAATGGAATTTTGTTAGTGTTTCCAGAATCATTACTACAAGTTCTGTGTCGACTACCATGTCCCAGGCTATAATGTCACAAAGTCCGGATTATAAATTTTTCATATTTCTGTTAAAAATTACCTAGTTATTTAAAAAAATTTCATTTTTTTTTTAAACTTTGTTTTTTTTGTACTTATATTAGATACACATTGGTTACGGGTATAATTTGTAATTTGTACATGACCTATGTATTTTAAAATTGATCACATACGAAGTAACCGTTCGATCTTTTAATTTCTTAATAAATGGCTTAACCCTTTCAGTCACGATATCCATTATATATGATATATGAAATTTTAATGCCGACAAAATTATTTATTTTCTAGTTGACACGAAAAATCTCAATTTTTAAAACATTTACATAAATACATTGAAAATTATCTATAGTTCATTTAAGAAGCGGTATTATATAGTAGACACCTGCAAAATTCATAATTTTGTATCAAAATTTTATAATATATGACTGAAAGGATTAAAACAACTGTTATTAATTCGATTTTTATATGAACTCTCTAGTGTAGAAATCTATAAAAGAGAGATGACGTCGTTCTGATAATGTCTATGTAGTAAGAAAATTTTTCGACTAATTGGAAAAAAATCATTTACTGCAAACTACCGATTAATAGAATTTTTCGATGTTAGATAATCCTGAATAGGTTTTTACACTGTGGGGATATAACGAATATAATTGCATACGTATATTATACAATTAACGAAGTAACGCATCGTAATGCGAATGAAATTACGTTTATATCAATTTATATTAATCGGTAACTATTGTTATTTCTTATTTTCACTGTATCGTAGGTTAATGGCGAATTAACGCTGAATGAAAATATAGCGGATAACGGCGGTATAGCCATGTCGTTCGATGCTTATCAGATATACAAACGACAAAGACCGGATAAGATTCTGTCCGGTTTCGAAAAGTTCACTCACGATCAACTGTTTACGTTGGGTTACGCGATGGTAAGCATCATCAAGTACAGTCCGAAGACTGGTCCGTTGTCGCGTCTTTCGCAATTGTTTTTAATTCAACGTAGTTCTCTAATCCGAGATGTCTAAGGGATTTATCATAAATTCCTTTTTGCGACTTTTTTCGCGGCTACTTATTGCTCGGATTTATTATATAACGAACGTATAATTAAATAGGTTTTATTCGCAATTCGATATTTACGAAGGAAGGGAAACGTCGAAATAAATTATCCTACAACGACGATCGTATTAAAATTTTAGAGGTCCTTTTTTTTAAAACGATCTAAAACGTCCGTTGAAATCATTTGAAAACATTATGAAAATAAGCGCCACTCAACGCGGAAGATTGTTGAATAAAGAAACATCCGAGAGAAATGCGTGTAAAAATAAAATTCACGATGAAACATAGTGTATAACATAAAAACACAACAACGTTATCGAGGTCAGGAAGAAATCTTACGACCGGATGACGTTATAGAATTGCGTAGTATGATTCTAGACCGAGTAAAATAACGATTGAATGATGGGAATTAGGTCGAAAAAGTAGAAAGAATAAAGCGGTGGGAAATACGGACTATCGGCAGATCCGTTGAAATGTATTGATTAAGAGTATAGCACTTAACAGTCACTCTCTCATTAACATCTACTCCAACGTAGCCCTCTGCTTTTTACTAATTTTTCCTAACAAACCCATCTCTTTTTCCTAACAAACCCATCTCTACCCTTCCATCAACAACGACCAATATTCGTCCTCATTCTCTATCTTGTTTCTTCTCCAACAATCACTCGACTGTTGTCTCCAATTATACAATTCCTTTCCTCCTCCAACCTCATTTATTACATCCAGCAGCTAAGTCAACATTGTAGTCTCGGCAGCTACTCACGCCACTATGAAAATGTAAATAAATAAATAAATAATAACGATAAAGCGGTGTGACTACTGAGTGAGGTGTTCAAAACAACTGCTCACTACGAATGAACTAAATAAACTCTCTCCGTACGTTTACAAATTATCGTTCATCGTTCAGTCGTTCAATTATCCTAGAAGATATATGTATATTACGAGAAGATATGATGTTTTCATGTTAGCGATCTTCACGATGAAGGCACACTCTCGTTAAGGAAATTACATATGGGAAAATAGTACGAAAGACTACGGAAAAGGATAGAATGACGAATCTACAAGGACACATAAAACGGCCAGTGGCTCTTTGCATGTAACCGCCTAACATGGAGACGCAACAAAATTATAACGATATGGAACATCTTGAAAAATACTTTACGTATACAACGAGGATATAGAACAAATAAATTGAAAATAACGTTAATAACAAAAGTAGGAAAAGTCAACGGTTTTATCACGACAGGTAATCCACGTAAAACACTGTGGACCGGAGGAAGCTACAAATGTCGTTACTTGAAAATATTGAAAATATTATACACACGCATATACATATATATATATATATATATATATATATATATAATTAAAGTATGAATGGTACACACTCATTTTTTGTTCGAAGAAAATTTAATCGATGAAATTATTTGACATCCTAACTTCGATCGGTGTTTCTGTAAATTCGGCACATCTACGTACACACAGTTTTTTTCTTTTTTTATAGTACACAAGCCATTTATTTTACTTTTTCCCACTTACAAAATAATACAATTATTACTACCAAACGGGATGATTTTGCCCTCCTTAATGATAATTTTATTGAAATGTATATTATATATATATTTAAAGGAACTGCAAAAAATGCGTTGGCTCAACTAACAACAATATGGAAGAGCCATGACAATACAAAGAATACAAAAATTCGCCTAATGGGTACCTTTGTTTTCTCTGTTTTTCTGTATGCATCGGAATGACATTAAAAAATAATAAATGTCCGCCGAATAGATGCATTTGAAATGTTCTGTTGGAGAAGGATGTTGCCCGTATTGGCTGGACCGAAAAGAGAACAAACCTGTCAGTGTTAAATGAAATCTGTCCCCAAAAATAATACGACTGTGGGAGGTAGTAAGGCAGCGTAGTCACTTACTTCGTTCATATTCTACGTCAGAACAGCCTTGTTAAACTAATTTTGGAAGATATGGTTAAAGGTCGATGAAAGTACATGATACACGGATGCAATAAAATAATTACTAAACACTATATCGATCTAAGAAGTGGTTCGATATGCGGAGGACCGAAACATATGGCGAACGTGGATATATAAAATCAAGGTTTTCTTCTTCAACTGAGGATATAAATTATAATATTATTTCGTTGAAGCAGTTTACTTTTTCCTTTACTCATCGGAGTGGCCAACACCGAAAAATTAACGTGTAATATATACATATTCGAATAAAAAGAGAAAATACAAGATAAAATAAAGATAAAAATAGATAAAATTAAGAATCCACAACAGAAAATTTACTACTAGCGAGAAGAAAATAAAAACGATCTCACCGATAGACTGCCGAACAAAGATCGCAACAAAGTCAACGCGATAAACCCAAACACTCCGTAAAACGATTAACACTCATATATATATATATATATATATATATATATATATATATATATATATATATATATACACATATTTATATATATATATATATATATATATATATATATATATATATATATATATATATATATATATATATATATATATATATATATATATATATACATATATGCATATTTTAGACACAGTGCGGAAATCGATCGCCAAATAGTTTTCCATATTTGCTGAGAGACGAGCATACGCCACCCGAACAACGCATTAACGGTTTAATGATGAATTTCGCCGAATTTCCGAAAATTTGGGGTTGTTCGAGTAACGCGCCTATGAATCCGCCGAAAAAATGTAAAATTTGGTAGAATTAATATACGAATTTCTGAATTTTAAATTCTATTTATTCGTTTATTTTTATTTTCGAATCCAAACGAACTTTTCGTCGACAATGTTATTTATTAATATTTTAGAATATAACGATATTTTTAATTAGAAAACTATTCGCTATTTTAAATGGCGATTTTCTTAAAGCCACGAAATTTTTTATTTAAAAAATTACACGCGCCAGTAATTAGTTAATCGATAAAATGTCGAATATCGTTGACGACCTGATCGAGAATTTCGTAATTTCAAGCGGTTAAAAAATAAAAATTAATTCTCGTACGAGAAACACTTAATGTTGGTAAAAGAACATTTGCACTTTTCTGTTGAGGCGAAGATCCGATTCTGGTATAAAATGCCTAGAATAAAGAAGTTTATAAAAAAAAAAAGTGCGCCTCAGGGCCCAGGCAAGAATTGAAACTTAAAGAGAAGTTTTCTCGAGTAGAGACATTTATTTAGTAAACTCGCGATTTCGTATAAATTTCACAAAGAAAAGAAACACGCTGTCCGCTATACTTAACTTAATGAATAGGTCTGCCTATGTGTGCAAGTCTTTAGTTTTCTCGTTTTACGGGTTATCTCCCCATATACAACGCGCCAATAGAAGTTTCACTTCAAAATAGCAGCACCGACTTTGTTGCGATTCGTACATTCCTTTCGTACACAGAAATGAAACTTACTTCGAATTCATTGCCGTGTCAATGTGGATATAAAAAAACATCGTGTTATTAATGCATAAATACATTCCATAACTCAATTCGGATAGTTACATGGAATGTTAAAAATCTATTACAATCAGGAAAGTATTTAAATTCGGAGAAATGAAAAGGTTGAACTTGATATACTTGGCATTATCCTGAAGGAACACGTTGGTTATGTTATGAACGGGAAAAAACAGATATGGATGGCGGACGAAATTTTAGAATTAATGGAAAAACGAAGAAACGTCATGAATAATCTAGATGAATATAGAAGAATTAATAAATTAATTAGGACATCTTGTCCAGAAGTTGGAGTGAACTATGGCGGACGAAATTTTAGAATTAATGGAAAAACGAAGAAACGTCATGAATAATCTAGATGAATTAAGAAGAATGAATAAATTAATTAGGAGATCTTGTCCAGAAGTTGGAGTGAACTACTTCTTCTTCTTCTTCTTCTTTTAGTGCCTTATGTCCTTGACGAGTTGGCTGTTTTTCTATTTCTTGCTGCTTCCATTAATTCTCCAATTCCTTTTAGTCCCGTCCAATTTTTTATGTTCATTATTCATCCGAACTTCGGCGTTGGAGTGAACAAGGCGCAGAAATTGAAGGGTACCAGATTAAACGCGATCTATTTTGCAAGTAAAATGTAGGAGTCTCGCTGATAAAAAGCGTGTGGTAGGTACCGAAGACAAGTTAAAAGCCTAAGCTTTTCCGACTGTTAAGTTATTATTAAGTGAATATAAAAAACATAAAATACAAAAATATGTACAATTTTTGAAAGTATAAAATGTAAAAAATTACTTAAATACACAATTTACAAAAATTATTATCGGTGATAAAA
The DNA here is from genome assembly GCA_032883995.1 of Coronaproctus castanopsis. Classification (NCBI taxonomy): domain Eukaryota; kingdom Metazoa; phylum Arthropoda; class Insecta; order Hemiptera; family Monophlebidae; genus Coronaproctus; species Coronaproctus castanopsis. The sequence goes on from CM065052.1 coordinate 140,622,095, forward strand.
CAGTATTTTTACATAATCTGATAGTGGACGTGGTAAACAGAACGATCAGCAATCAGCGATATAAAATTTTTGTACAAACAATAAGAATAGCGAAGAAAATAAAAATAAGTAAAAACATACAATATATAAATTATACATAAACACTACAACAGTAAGAAAAAAAACTAAATGGAAATATGTAACAATATAAAAGTTTTTACATAAATAAAAACACAATAGCCGGTAAAGTAGAAATAATAGAAATAATTTTAAAATAGTTGTCCGATATGAAAAATGAGAGTACTTCTTAGAACCTTCATAAAAATTTATCATCGAATTTAATGAATTATTTTTATTTATTTCTTTTATTATTTCCATTTTTACAAAAGTAGTTGTACTATTTTAAAATGTTTTTCCGTGTACAAAATTTTATAATTTTCGTTAATATTATTTATGTTTGGTGGTTAATTCTTTACGACATTTTCCTAGTAATGATTTTTTCATCATTATTTACATATAAATTTAAATACTCTTTAAATCCTGTTGCGAATTATTTCTGCTGTGTATTCTTTTCACATTGATTACAATTTAATTTATATACTCCTGATTTTTTTTTAATGTACGTCTATCTTCTTTTTCTCGTTACTAATCGATTTTAATCAATTGTTTCTTATCGCTAAGTTTATAATTGTTAAATATTTTTATTATTTTATATGTACGACTTCCTACATAATTTATTGAACCTAAATAATTCTTTTTATCTTTTTCCGTATTTTTATTGCACGTTGTTTAATTTGAATGTTAGTCAAAATTATCAAACTTATTTCGTTGTGTGGATAAATAAGTTAACTCTTGCAATCCGATAAAGTCACTAAAATTTACGCGCTGAATGAAAACTTGGAATTATTTCGAATGAATACTAAACTTTAAAATATTAACATGTAAACTTCGTATCACAAAACAAAAAAGTTCCGCGGAAAATGAAAAACCAAAGTAAATTAGATTATTAGTGTAATCAATTTGTGATGCTATTACGTAATGTAGTTATAACGTATGATCTACATCTGCATTCACGGTCTAGTTACCAGTTTGGTAAATATTTTTTGAGCAATTAGAAGAAGGATAAGTAGAATTATCATAATGTCTAACAAAACAGTATTTTAATAACATATTGGAAATCATAAAAATTAATACAGATTGTTGTTTAACATTTTCAAAAATGCCGATATCCGTTAAATAAACAGGTGGAAACGCGAGTAGTTTAATCATAAATCCGCAGAAAGAATTTTTTAACCATTTCAGTCGATTTTAGGGGTAATTTTAAATAATTTTAACGTGAATTCTGGAATAACATGAAGGCGACTTCTATAATTTTTTTTTTTTTTTTACCACGAGCCGGTGTGAAAACCAACTCCCACATAATAAGTATGTTGTTGCAAAGATAAAATGGGAATTCACCACTCTTCGTGAGAGTTCGGCATATTCTTCCTGTCTAGCTGCTCAAAAATTAATTAAAGACATCTCTTTCAAATCAGTTTGAACAGTTTGATCTACAGACACGTGTAGTAATGACTCTATTAATACTCAAATTAGAATTTACGCTATCGGCAGTAACCTTCGAATCCAGCTATTTTCCATGTTATCAATATCTGGAAAACACCTTTTAAGTTCGTCGGACAGCTGAGTGAGAATAATAAAAATTTCAGGCCATATTTAAGCATTCGGAGATAAAGCGTTCGTTGAAATAGATTGATGCAATGAGGAAACCATTCGACGGTGCGTTTTTGAATAGGTATGAGTCGGTTACATCCGCAAATGTGCTGATCACTTTTGTTATTCAGTTCGAATTTCATCCTGATAATAGTCGTTAAATAGGAGGCTATCTGACGGCAAGTTTGATATAGCTGCAGCGGCAACAAAGATATTCAAATTTTGCGTCATTCTTAAAAATTTGGGGGTTAGTTAGCTTCTACGCAGAGGCTTATCGTAGGTGTGATTCTTAATGCTCCTGTCTCTAATCTTATGCCTTAGTGATGCTATCTGTTTTTTCAGTTTTGATCTATTTGCTGAATTATAAAGCTGTGCACCCTAGTCCAGTTTTATATAGATGGAGGACCGGTATAACTGCAATAATTTTGACGGATGCATTTCAAGCGTATGTAAGTTATATGTAGCTTTTTATCCAGCAGGATTCCTAAAAATTTGACTGTTTGTACTTCTGGAACCATATTTTGTCGATTGCTGTTGGTATTTGAAAAGATTATATAGTTTGTCTTCTCCGGCCGATATTTGAAATTAGAAAGCCATGGTCATCGCACCAGGTGTTGATGTTCTTTATCGTTGGTTGTATTATTTGTTTAACGATTTCAATCGATGATGCTTGGAGAGACATGCTGACGTCGTCAGTGAACATTCTGATGGAAATATCATGGCGATGTCGTTTATCGCCAGCAGGAATAAAGTAGTACTCAAGAGTGATCCTTGTGATACTTCGTTAAAGATTTATCATTCTTCCGATAGGATGTTTCCTATTTTAACGCGAATATGTCTGTTAGTAAGGAAGTTTTTGATTATATTAGCTAAATTACCATCTAAAGCAGTTTCATGCAGTTTTTTGATGATAAGGTAAGCCAAATCGTAAGCTTTTGAAAGATCGAAAAAAACTGAGGTAGTAAAATTTGAATTGATGATTGATTTTGTGACATTCATGACAAGATCACTTACTAGCTGTGTTGATCATTGCTGTCTGAAACCATATCGATGTATAGATAGTACTTTGTTGGCTTCGACTGTTCGTGAGAGTCGTTTATTTAGGAGTTGTTCGAAAATTTTACCTAGTACACTTGCGAGAGCTATTGGTCTATAGTTGTTAACGGAAGAATGTAAGTTAGGTTTCATCCATATTCAAATCGGAACTTGAAAGTCACCGTCTTTCAAAAATAATTAGGTTTCGTGACGAAGTTCAAGAAACCGAGCTATATTACGTTTTTCGACAACCGGCATACTTCACAGTGTAATAGTAATAAAATATGTTCACTATGTCTCGACATATAATACAAAAAATCTTGAATTGAGAGGACGTGATTTTATGTAATACGACCTCTGACAGTGTTATTTTTAAAAAGCAAATGCACACTGAGAAAATACATTGAGCGTGGTGGCCGCGCTGGATTCGGTTGTCCACGCACCTGTTTATATAGTTCTTCAAGCGAGCGAACTGGTTCAGGCGCGTCATCAAACGGCCTATCAGTTATTTAATTGCAGCGAATTCTATACCGTCAAAAGACGAACCTGTAAAGGTTTTGACGAAACCCTGTTATCAATCAAATCCCCTCTATTACAAAAAAATTGCAGTTTTCAATATTAAAAGTTAGAAACATTGTGACTGTAGGGCTTAAATTAAACAAATTGCGATGAAGAAGCAATCTTAATAATATCCGAAACCAACTAAAAGGAGCGTAGATACGGTCACGAAAACATTGCCAAAATAAAAGATTCGAAATTATTCTGACAATCTCACATGTTACAAACGATTATACTTTCTCGACGAAGGTGTGGAAAAATTGTCGACAAACGTTGATTTTATCCTTTCGATAATTTATAAAAAACGATTTTCACGCATATATATATAATATATATATATATCGCACTAATAATAGAAAAGTGGGATAAATGTAAAAACAATAATTTTACAAGAGGGACATTTAAATATTTTTTCGTGGTAATTGTACCATAGTCAGGGGTAAGTTAGATTATGGTTACGAATTATAAATCATCAAGTAGATTTCTACACACGCTATAATCGCGCCCTAAACAACTATTGCGTTACACCCGAAAAATTACCCCTTCTGCAAATACGGACATTTTTCTAGAGTAATTATGAAACAAAATTTACGTGTACCGATATATTTATTTATTGACGACAGTAATTTTCTTACAATATAATATTTCATTAGAAAAACGACATACAAATAAGACGCATACTTTAATTTGAAGAGAAATGTCTCATAACTGCTAATTACGGCTGTTTTCTATCGTGACGACATATGTGAGTTAAATAGCGTAATGTAACTTCGGTCGTTTTTTAACAAAAACACAAAACTACAATCTATAGATTCACATTAGTGAACCGTGCGTCACTTTTCTATCCAATTGTTTGTTCTGGGGAAAAAAGGTGTAACATTTTTCTTTGTTAAAGAAGTGTCTATATGGCGTCATAATCGCAAAAATGAAAAATTTTCACTTATTTAATTTTTCTATTATGGATGTGATACATATATATAATATAATTATATGAAATATTCATAATTAATTCGGACAAGTCATACTATTTACAATTAATAGTACTTTAATAATAGTTTGATCGAGTTGATTTTGTTTTCCTTTTGGGTAAGTTACACGAATGAAGGAACAACGTTCAGATATCATTTTCCTTCCGCATCTCTAGCCACTATTTGCTGCATATGGCGAATTAATCGAATTTAATTAAATAATTAATTAAATAATTAATTAAATAAAAGTATATTTCTTCGGAAAAGTTACCATTAAAATAGGAAAAATATGAAATAGATTATTAGACGATGCTTATTTTTTCTTACACATACACACAAACACCCACACCGGAGAACTATTAATCTAAACGTTGAATAATTCCAAGTTTTATATTCTGGATATTGTTATACAGTGTCAAAGACTAGTCAATAACCGATAGAATGTAAGATTATAAATTAAAATATCTCGTCCGTATATATTATCCGTTAATAATATTTGTTTTCCTCATTGGCACCAAAGAAAGATAAACAATGGTTATGAATAAAGTAATAAAAATGAAATTAATTTAACGTCACCAGCTAGACAATTAAATTCTCAGTGACAGAGTACCGTTAAAGTTGAAGTACTGAATTATCATGTTACGGGTAGGAAAAGTAATTTTACAAGCAGATGGCGTGTAAGACTCGAGGCCGAATTGTGTGGTTTAACATCGATTATGTGGACGATACAACTTTCGATGATAATGACGATGCACTTATGCGTTTAAACTCCGAAATATGATTTTTCTCTTAGAACATCACAACATATGCGTCAGATATTGCTACAATTTTAAACATTATACTTTTCAATCTTTTCCGTTAATTTGGCTGCAAATTTAGACGATGTTTTATTCCGTTATTTTTATATATATATATATATATATATATATATATATATATATATATATATATATATATATGCCCCGTTTAAATACTTGCGCGTATTTTCAAAAATAGGTCCCCTAATTGCATACAGCTGGTTTCCATTCGTCGTTAAATTCATCGTTAATTATAAGATTAAACAATTTAAATATATATATATATATATATATATATATATATATATATATATATATATATAAATACTTTCTTCCGACAGATTCACCTTTTACGAGGTGACATTTTCACCTTGGAAACAGTTTTGAAATTTCGACCGAATATCTATAATTATATAAAACGCGTGATAATTTCGCAAAATTTAATCGATTCGCTAATTGGATCTTTTGACGCTTATAATTATATTTCAGCTGATCCCAAATAGAAAAGCATAGGACGACGGTATGATTCAGTCCATATTTAAATTTTACTAGATTTAATAAAATTTAATGAAGTTTTAATAAAAATTTAACTGATAACATTAGGTAATGTTACTTAATTCCAATATTTTTATCTGATTATTATTTTTTAATTGTCGAACTGTTAACGACCAGTTTTCAATTTACGATTACTCTTATTACTAGTAAAGGTGCGTTTTGCTCGGGACGACTGTTACGATAATCGTTGGACGATAATCGTTGACCCCTTATTGCTTTGTGTTTTCTATGGCGCCGTTTTGCTTCGAACGACTACGGCTTCGATCGTTAACAACTATCGTACGGCTTGAATAGTCGGTCAACAGACTGGTGAATATAATCGTTATCGTTAGTCGTTAACGATTATTTGTTTTGTGAACCCGTGTTACGCTGTTTATGTTATGGTTCCTTCATTTTCCGATGCAGACGATGATGTGTCCTTGTTAAGGAAGTAGGAAATCATCCATCGCTGTGGCAGCTGTCACATGTGTCATACAAAAATCAGAGGATCAAGGATAATATATGGGCTGAGATTGCCACAAAACTTGGAAAACCTAGTAAGTTATTTCCAAATTGCTCAACAGAAAGACGAAAGAATTCCGAGAATTTTTGATCATCTTCGCGCGGATGATTTTTTATCAACTTTTGATATAACCCTTCTTCAGTTTTCATTACGAATATAGGGTGCACTTTGTTCCTCTTCATGCCATACATGTGGAGTAATAGTTCATCGTCTTCCATTTCCTCAATCAAAAGGTGTCCAATCATTTTTCTTTTACGTCGACTCAACTCTAAACTCATTATTGACAACTACACAGGTACGCAAATGACGACCGCGAGTGAGAAGCACCGAAAAATATGCGTACTATGAAAAATCAACAGGTCGTACGGTACGACAAAACGTTCCGAGCAAAATGGTCACCAACGATTATCGTTCAACGATTAATCGTAGGGCGATTGTCGTTCGACGTTTAATCGTAACAGTCGTCAAAACGTACCTTAAGACATTATCTAAAATGTACTTCGCGGGATAGAGTTAAATATTTACGCATATAACGAACGGCGATTGACATTTTTGGAAATACCGCCTAACATTCGAATTATAAACGAACGTAAAAATACGGAAAAAGATAAATCGAATTATTTAGGATAAATTATATAAGAAGTCGAACATGTGAAATAATATTAACATATATACGACAAGGATTAAGCAACAACAAATAATTTTTTTTTCCTTTATTTTTAATTGAGTTTAGGTTATAAAATCATTACTACTCATTGTACATATAAATTAATATAAACTAATAACAAATGAGTTATAAAATAGAAAGATAACTAAACTGAGACATATAAGGAAAATACACTATACGAGGATGTAAAGGTTACAAAATAATATTGGATTTATATATATAAGAGGCCATATTAACACAAGAGGATTATTTAAGCATATATGCAATAGAGTACGGAGGAAAGATACCTAACTGTAATAATATCTTGATTAGGGTTTCTCTGTGTGCACTATATAGATTACATGAAAAAATAATATGATTAATATCTGCCGTCAAACTACAGGACTGGCAAGTACTGGAACTAACCAGCCCTATCCGGTGGAGATGACTAGGCAGCAGATTATGTCCTGACCTAATACGAATTAGAAGAGAGAAAAATTTACGGATTGGTATTGAATGAGGAGGCTTAATTAGAAAGAGAGATTGTTTCGGTAAACTTGTTTGAATTTGTTTATAGAAATTATTCTGAGTAGCACAAAACATGGAGCTCCAGCGATGACGCAAATCCGCCTTCACAGACGCAGCTAAACATGTGAAGGGAATCGCCGGGATCAGTAGGCCTCTGGAGGCCCCCATTTTAGCTGCCTGATCACAAATTTCATGCTGGGATCCATGTAAATTTCACATGGACATTCTTTTGTTGTAGATACATTACATTTTCTATTATTGTCAAAATAACTCTATTAGTTTTGAATGTACGATCTGAATTTTGGATGGCCTTAAGCACACTTAAGGAATCAGATAAAATAAGTACATTTGAATGTGTAATATTGACGCGTGCAAATTGCAAAACTTTGAGAATTGCATATCCTTCTGTTATAAACACAATGGAAAAACTCGGTAAACGGTATGATTTGGTGATTGCCAGTTGAGGTATGTAGAATGCCGCGCCTGCGAAGGATAAGGTATTGCTCTTAGACCCATCTGTATAAACTAACAAATGATTCGGCCACTTATGCATAATAGTTGACCTGAAAAGGCTATTGACTATCCTAGAATTACCCTGTCCGATTAGGGAATGAAACTCATTAGTATGTACCTCTGGATCTAGAAGATTGCATTCAAAGGGAATGGAGGCATACTTTAAGGGGACTTTAGGAATGATAAGGTTAATGTAAGGATGCCAATAATTATCCCTCAATGCTAAGAGGGGAGTTCTATGATGAGAAAATCTCCAATTAGTGTAAATCCACAAGAATTTGTTGTATATGCTATCAGGTACTCGCTCATAGCCCTTTAGGATATATTGGTCTGCAAGATAAATTGCCCTCAGCTGTAGAGGGGGGAATAAGAGCTTCGGATTCGAACACAAATTTAGGGGTTGACACAAAGGCTCCAGACATTAACCTCAAACAGGTATATGCAACACTGTAGCTTTCTTAAGATGCGAAGCAGATGCAGCATGGAACAGGTAGATCCCATACTCCAATCGAGAGCGGGTGAGTGAGATGTAGAGAAGACGAAAGATAATTGGATCCCCACCCCACCAGGTTGGACTTAATAACTTCATAATATTTATGATTCTACTAACTTTTGCTAATGTGGCTTTGATATGTGGCCCCCATAGTAATTTTTGGTCGAGAATGACACCTAAATAGGAATGATACTCGACAAAGGCAATAGGCACGTTTTCAAAAATAAGGGAGTGTTGATCAGGGTTGCACCGTTTCAAAGTGAATATAGTAAATACTGTCTTGGTTAAAGACACACTTAAATAAGATTGGGATAAAAAGGAATTAACAGAATTTAAGGAAGATTGAAGAGAAGTAATACAATGGGTGAGGTCACTACCTTTAGAGTATATGAGTATGTCATCTGCATAAGAGAGGCAGTTGGAGTAAGGTTGCAGCTGCGAAAAAAGTGGTGATAGATATAAGTTAAATAACAATGGACTTAGCACTGATCCTTGGAGTAAACCAGTATAGGCCGTCCTTGTAGCACTTCCAACTGCGCTGGGGGAGAAATGAAGAGTTCGATTAATAGATAATTTATATAAATAAGTAGCTAAAAATTTCGAAACTCCCATGTTGAGTAGCCGTGAATAAGGTGGGTATATGTACATTGTCATATGCAGCTTGAATATCAATAAAACAAGCTGGAACAAATTCTTTCTTGATGAATGATGTGTATATATCAGCCGCGAGCTGACATATACAGTCCATCGTTCCATATCCAGGACGAAATCCATACAGTCCACTGGAGAGCTTGTTATATGCTTTCAACCACCATACCAGGCGATTATGGAAAATTGTTTCAAAAACTTTTCTAATACAGGAGGCAAGAGTAATAGGTCTATAAGAGTTGCAGTCTCCTACAGGTTTATTTTGTTTCCTAACTGCTATAATTATAAACTGTTTCCAATCATTGGGAATAGCACCAGAAAGTCACAATTTATTAAAAATATCACATAGAGTATTAAGCGCAGAATTAGAACATTTTTGAAGAGCGTAATAATATGGAATAGCATCCAAACCTGGAGTGGTATCTGGTTTCCTATAGAGTGCTCTAGATAATTCAGGTAGAGTGATCTCCCTAAGCAGTACAGAAGAATTTATGAAATGACATTGATTAGATGGGACAGGATAAGCATATAATTCATCCAAAATAGGGACGTGAGAGGGATACACTTTGTCAACAAATTCGTGGAACCAAGATGAATTGAGGAATGAAGGGCGTACTTCTAAAGAGGAATTGCGAAAACGTTTACATCTGTCCCAAATACGGCGGATTGAGGTGTCCCTATTAAAAGATTTACAATAAGAAAGCCATGATTGATGTTTAATGTATTTCAAATAGCGCCGTGTTTCAGCATCAATTTTCTTAAAATGAAGGTAATTACACATGTTTCTCGACCTATAAAATACCAAAAAGGATTGATATCTCCTATGTACGTAGTCTGTACATCCAGCACTGCACCATGGAGGAGAACGCTTTCGAGAACCAATCTTCCTTACTGGAGTAGATTGCTGTAGAGCATCAGTCATAGCATTAACAAAATAATCATACTGGACATGTGCATCTGTTTGCAGATTCATGTTCTCCAAATTATGATCCAGTGTTGTAGAAAATAATGTCCAGTTCCCTCTCCCTATATTCCATATTCTCGTAGAGTGACTAGGGGCATCACTGCAGGGCAAATTCGTAAGAGTAGTAATGATCGGGTAATGATCTGTTCCCAAGATATCAGGACTAACCATCCAGTGCGCTTAAATGGCCAATGAAGGAGACATAAAAGTAAGATCTATAGCAGAGGATGATTTATGTGGAGTTGGGATTGTGGCATGTTCGCCTGCATTAAGTAAGCACAGATTACAAAAAGATAGTAGAGAAAATATATCATTACCCATGGAGTTAGTACATAAACGCCCCAAGATGGATGATGAGCATTGAAATCCTCTCCAATTATCACCTCACAATCTTGGGCTGATAAAAAGGTGGAGAAGGACTGAGGACTAATTCTTGCCTGTGGAGGGCAGTAGATGGAGATCATCCTAATCCACTTAGTGTTTAAAAACACCTGTACACAGACCCAATTACAAAGAGTATTATAGAACAAATCAGGTGGAGGGGAGCAGTTGACTTCAGAATATTGGATGTGATTTTTCAGTAAGACTGCAGATCCTCCATAACCATCAGGTCTATCATCTCTAAAACATCTATATCCTGGCATAGAGAAGGGTGTATCATGTCCAAGCCATGTTTCCGATAATAAGATTATATCAAAGTTATTAAGAAGAAGGAATTTCTCAAATAGAGGCCAATTACTTATAATGCTGCGGCTATTTCACTGCATTATTTTAAACATAGGGGTCAATTACCGTTATGGGGGGGAAGGAGAGGGAGATGGAAAACTTTTGAATATAAATAATAACGAGTGATATATAGCACTGGCCTGAATACAAATATTAAGTAAGCGATTGAACTAACACAAACATACACAATTGTAGGTACACACACACACTCACATGCCCACACACTAATCAACCACCAAACCACATGCACATGTGTCTTGGGGTAAAGCCACGCATGTGTACTTTGAATAAGATTAAACAGGTGCATATCAAAAGTTTGTACAATGAAGCCTTTAGAACAACCATGCTGATAATATAAAGAATTATAACCAACAGACACACACACACACGCGCGCGCACACATGCACACACGCATACACACACCAAAGGACAGAAACAAAGCATGGAGCCCAACAGAAGGTCTTGTTTATGGAGGATTGTGATTTTTCCCTTTAGGAGGTTTATTAGCTTGAGTGGAGTTTCGAGAATCAAGTGAAGGTTTGTGGGGGTATTTATTACTAGTAATAGTGGAGGAAGTTGTGGTAGAAGATTTCAGAGAAGTTGGAACATTTTTAACCTCAGAGACTATTTGAGTAGTTGAAGGTCCAGACTTATTACTGGAAACAGGATCACTAGATGAATTACGAAATAATAACACATTATTAAAATCCGTACGCAGCCTTGGAAGTTTTCTCCTAAATCTATAATGGGTTACAAAAAGCGGCAAATGCTATTTACAAGTACTATAAACGCCGGAGATTAAAATTAAATACCGATAAATCGCACGCTATACTGTTTACTAAAAGATTTCTACTGCCTGATATTACTATTAATGGTAAACGCATCAGTTGGCAGAAGCATGTTAACTATCTAAGAGTCACTCTAGATTCTCGTCTTTCATTATTAATAAATCTGTCGGTGACGCGGAAAAAGCCATTCGAGAATACTTGCACCAATTTTCAGTTACCGTTCTCATCTTTCTTCAGTAAACAAGAAATTAATTTACACTACCATTATAAGACCTAAGTTAGTTTATGATTGTCCGTGTTCAGTGTCCGTTAGTAATTACAAAAAACTACCGGTAATGAAAAACCAGTGTTGCAGAATATCATTAAGTGCTTCTCGATAGACTAAAATACGGTACATGCATTCCACGATAAATATTCCTCATATTTATAAATTATCGAAGAAATTTTATGATAAATGTATCACGACTAACTTAATTCGAATAATCGGGAATTAATAGTATGCTTGATCTCAGCATTGTGACGTTCAAATCACCTATTCGCTTTAGATAATAATATTTACGTTCGCGTGTACGTTGTTGCAGCATGTCTGTATTTGTTACCGCATGTATGGGTGTATTGTACATTTGAGTGCTTATATATATATAAACAGCCGAAGATATTTTGCAAACACTTAAAAAAAAGAAATAGGGAATCAGTTAGAAAAATTCAGTGTAAAGAAAAAATCGTCGACCAAGAATAATGCCATTGTATATTATTTTATATAAAAGACATTACAGACGAAATAGACAGAATTTTACGAAAGAACAAAGTTAGATCGGTATTTCCTGCGCCTTTCAAAAAATAAAATAATGTATAGACCAAGCGCATAGGATCGAAGAAGGTCGTGTTTTGCGGATACATATAAAATTCCTTGCTGGTGCGGGCTCTGCTTCATTGAGCAGACTGATAGAAAAATCAATCGGAGATTAAAAAAAAAAACAAAAACTAGACTCCGAACATCAGAAAAAAAATACGTGCGCAGTTGCTTCGCATTAGGGTCTTGGAAATCACGAAATGCAATTTAATGATTTTGCAATGTAATCCAAAATGAGTGAGTAGGGTCCGAGAATTGTAACGTGAACCAATTTAAATTTTTGAGCATCCAAATATGATCGAATGGGAGGGATATTAACTAAATTCGATTCAGTTACGTTGCCCAAGGAAAAGAAGAAAATATGTCAAAATAAAAACCACCGCCGGTGTAGTAAACTACGTCAGTCTGTAACATAGTAAGTAACGAGGCAGACGAGAACATAGGCAAACGGATGTGTACAAAAACCGGACGTTTAGATCGCGTTTTAACTATATAAAACTATACGTCCGCAATGATAACCGCTCTCACTGTGCAAATGAGAAATGCAATTTCGAAACGTCACGAAGTAATAGAATTGACACGATTCCCGCCGAAAAACAATTCTGGACGCCGTGCAGTAATAATTTCATTGTATGTTGCACTGGCATTTTGCAATGTTGAATAAATGAATAAACGAACGGTTGCGATTCGGTCATTTTTCCCGCAACTAAATCTATCATCCTCTGCTAACTTTTCGAAATTCGTTTCCGTTCTGGCATATCCGATGTTGAGACGGTTAATACGCCATTGTGAACCAGCGAGGTTCCGCGCAAGAGTCAGTCGTTTTTAACGTTCTATCTCATGTTCTTCGGTAATAACGAAGTTAATAATATAACGCATTCCGAACACAGACTAGTTTAAAAAGTAAGTTGCTCGTTCAACTAAAATAAAAATACAGGAAAAACCAACAACAAAATCTGCATACTGATCATAATACATAAATTTATAAATATTTACGTTAATAGGATAAACAATGATTTTTTTGTGTATTATACAAGAAAATAAATTTAGACAAAAGATAATGCCAGCTGTAAAAGCGTGTGTTTAATTCTTTTGTCTTTGTAGCGTTTATATTTTAGTTTCAAGCTATATATCACAACTGATCAACTTTAGAGGTCATTCAGTGATTGACTTAAATAAATTTATACTGGTTGGAAAAATTCTAAAGGCTTATTTCGCCACAGCCTGCGTATTTCACCGGAATTATTCAGCAAATCGGTAGCAAGTGGATTCGTGTGAACGATAATTCGTGCGACATGTTTTATTTCATCCTCCACAAAACACAAAGTTTAAATCGTTATTGGATGTAAAGCTTGATCAGCGAGCTGCAGCAATAGTTCTTAATACCCTATTTTGATATCGCTGTATTTTCTGTGTTGGATGTTTTTGCGCGGCCACATAGTTGTATACCGTACACCCAGATCGGTCTAATTTATAAAGTACAGTTTCCAACCATAACCTTGATTTATTAGTTAGCATCCGTGACATAGTTCTGGTTTTAAGCCTCAAATGCTCGATTTCTTTCTGAACGTGAGTAGCCCAGGTCAGCCTAGTGTCCAGATGCGAGCCCAAATATTTTACACTATTGGTATGTGGAATGAAAACATTGTTTGCGTTGATTGGCAGGCGTTAAATCTTTTAATTTGTAAAATAAATATGTGTTGAATCGACTATAGTTTTTATGTGGCTGTGTTTTCACACACTTAGCGTACAGTGCTACTTCCGCATTACCAAGCTCCGGAAAGTCGGACGTGTAAATTAAGTATAATATTGAACCAAGGATGCTTTCTCCTTACTGAACAAATATCCGAGTATTCATCGGCTATTTTTACTAGAAAGTATCTCTCCATTATATAATATTTAAATAGCAGATAGAAAGGGCGAGGAAGTAGGAGTCCCTGTTGCCATAACCTATCAAAGGCCTGTTTAACATCCGGAAATGCAGCTGTACAGGTATTCTTGTTCTCGAAGCTATTTTCAATAATCTTCGTTAATCGATGAACCTGTTCTATAGTGTTGTGATGCTTACGAAAACTAAATTGAAAAATCACGCGTATTATATCATTTATAAATGAATACTGACTGCAGGCACAGCTATAAAAAAAAAAAAAAATTTTTTGTTTGTTTGACAACCTCGTGTATATATGGTAACTATACCCTGTGAATGTGTTCAATCTTTCAATCTTTACATAGACTGTATTCTGCAGCATATATTTCGTAGCGTCTGTAACTTTGCTAAGCTAGAACGGCTAGTATATGACCATATGAAACAAGCAAAAAGCATAATTGTTCTTTATTATGGTTTTGTAGATTATTAATTTACTTTCCGCGCTGACGTAACATCGTTTATTAAATATTGGATATAAACAGAGATGCGTGAGTTTTATTACAGGGATGTTCAGTATGTTTAGTAAATGTCAGACCTCCGATCCAGTATTAAACTTAAATATTTAATATCGCTTTTCCAAACCAAAGGTCTGTTGTTCACTATCACGGATTAGAAATGAGGTGTTCTTTTCGTGAATAGAATAGATTGAGTTTTATCGGAATTTATTTTGATTCTTCATTTATTAAAATACAAATTTCATTTAATAAAACCCTGAGTTAGTCTTCTTTGTATCGTGTCAATTCGGTACAATGTGTTGTATATAGCGATATCATCAACATATAATGCCATCTGTAAGTGTTTAATTTTGGGAATGTCGTTAATAGGAAGGAATAAGTAAGGTCCCCCAGTACGCTCACCTCGGGAACTTCCGCTAATGCATTTTTCATATAGAAATTATCATTGTTAAGTTTAACTATGAAATTTCGGTTATATAAATAATTTTGAATAAGCCGGGCTAAGTAATTAAAGTTGAATATTTTTTTTATATTAAACCAAGTTGCCAAGGTAGGGTCAAGGCTTTTCTCTCTATATAATAACAGTAATCGTGTATGCTTATTTTGATTATACCCATTAGTTAAATTCTTGCTAATTGCGTGACAGTAGATAAATTGCTCCTAAATCGAAATTTTTGTTCTATAAGAATATCATTATCATCTGTGAATTTTTTTAGTCTACATAAAATAATTTTTTTTACTATTTTATTAAAATTACTAAGTAACAATAGGGCAAAATTTCTTAAATCAGAAATGTCCTTACCTGATTTAGGTATAGGAATAACTTTCGACACTTTCCAGCAGTCGGGAAAATAAGAAAGTAATAAAATTTAATTTATTATGACTGTTAACTGAACAATCGCTTTTTGTGGCAAGTTTTTAATCTGCATTGTAGATATATTATCCTAGACCTACTGATTTTTTATTTTTAAGTTTCATTATGACGCGATGTACCTCGCTGACCGTTGTTAAATCAGCCGACAAAATTCTCACAGGCTAATATTTCGAGTACTTTTAAACGGATGATAAAATTTTATATTACGATAGTTCGATTTCAAATGCAAATTTTTTTTTATGAAAATACATCTTTGCTAACAAATTACTTTTATCTTTTTATCTGAATAGACTGTGCTACCATTATAGCTGATTGAAATGTGTGCTCGTATGAGTAATGTAATTTCCTTTCATAAACTTTTAACCGTAAGATTACGAAGTTTCTAATTGAAATTTCAATTTCAATCTTCATTTACTCTTACCAAGCACGTTAAACGATTATTGTAAACGCAATAACCACCGTATGTAATGAAACAACATGACATATTCGAAGCGATTAAAATGCTGATAAGAAAGCAGGACCTTTGTGAAGAGTGTCTCATTTTTGGTCATCGTTATAACCACGCGATTTACTTCACCCGAAATACGATAGAATTGTCTCATAATTAAAAGGTGATTATTTCATAGATTATAGGATCGCGGATTTGCTAATCGCGTAATTTCTTAATCGCTTCGGTTTATTAAATAATTTTTAGAAAAATTACGATCAATTTTCAAAAAATAGACAGAATTCATACGTTTATGAAAGGAAAGATGTAAAGACAGTTCTGAATCGGACATATCAGAGACACGTGTTGCATCAGTCAGAAATATCTTCCCAGAATAACGTTGAAAGCAGAGACACGAGAAAAAATATAACGGGGCGATTTTGATCGATGAAATTTGTAATATTTTGAATATTATACCGGATTAGAGTATCTGGAAGTAGTACACTTAAATTCGAAGACTCGTAACATCGATAACGCCATTAATAATAATAACGATAATGATTTAATATACATATAAATTTTTAGTGGCAACGAGTAAGATGGTCGAGCCTGAAATATCCATATTTCAATTGGTTTTGCTCGTAACGGTTGCAACGAGTGCAGTTGGTAAACTTGACACATTTAACGAAGGTAATTTTTATAATGAGATTAATTTTACTTCAGCCTAACCTTAATTTATAATATTTTATTTCCCCGATATGAAACATCCGCAAGTAGGTGAAATGTTCTCGCTCGATAAATCACATTTTACTCGCCTATTTCTAATATCGTATTTCTGCTATATTTAGCGCAGGAAAATATAACAGCATCGATCGTGAGAAGGTGTTACTCGCTCGCAGCCAGTAGATATGCACAGTGGTGTTGTGAAGCGTGGGGTTTAATCGTAAATATAGCTAAAACTAAAGTTAAATATAGCTAAAACTAAAGTAATCGTGTTTTAAAAGAAGTTCGTATCGACAATTTGTACAGCTAATAATTAATTAAACAAGTATCGCTTATCAAATGCCCGGCAACCTTATAGTCGGTAAAAACTGTAGACCTACAGAAAAAGAATTGTAATCAACTCTATTGAACAGGTACGGCTTTCGGATAATATATACTTTAACCTGTTCATGTACTCGAATCCTTAAGAAAGTATTAAAGATCGAATTAGACACATTTAAAATGCTCGTCTATAGGAGAATACTAACAATATCCCGGATGCAGAAAGTAGCAGTTGCAGACGTTTTTCCGCGAATATGTAAGAATACAATTATGCCGCTTACGATAGTAAAAATTGCAAGATAAACTGTCGCGAGAGGTTGGAGATACGAATTATTAAAAGTGGTGCTCGACGTAGAAATTTATAAAAGCGGTCTCAGTTCAGGAGATGGAATTCGTGTATGACGAATAGCTAACCATACGAGGAGATTTGAATGGTATCCGTGTAAAAATAATATATCACTCGGATCACCAAGCCTTAGATGTCGTAAATAAGGTGAATTAGCGGATCACCAAGCCTTAGATGTCGTAAATAAGGTGAATTAGCGGATCACCAAGCCTTAGATGTCGTAATAAGGTGAATTATCTCTATAAGGCAAACTAAACAAAAAAATTGCAGTATATTTAAAAATATTTACACGAAATAACATTTCAAGCTTTTGCGGTTAATTTCGAAACTCTACGTGTAAACTATTTATTTCAAAAATGAGGACTGCGAGTATTTGACATGGTTTATACCGAAGAACTTTCGAACGAATATTTACATTAATAAATTTAATTACGTAATTAAGTTACGTACGATAGATAAGTGATTAATGTTTTTTTTTTTTAATTATTATTATTTAATGAGTGAATAAAATTACCAAATTATCGGTTGTTCTTTGTAACTTTTACAGCCGGTAATAAAGCTAGTCCTGTTTGTAATACTGCAGAATGTAAACAGGCGGGTAAGTTGCAGACGCGATATATATATATATATTTTTTATTATATCGAAAATAGAAAAAAAATCAGAAATTAATTCTTCTAAGAGATTTATACTAATTTGTAAGCGATATATATTTTTTAAATAATACCGTAATTAATTTAATTTGAAAATTAAATAAAAATAAAAGTACTTTTATAACGTGTCAAAAAATATATATATTTAATCAAATCAGTGTATCATCCCAGGACTGCTTCAGTGTTTTGATTATTATATATATATATATATATATATATATATATATATATATATATATATATATAAAGAGAGAGAGAGAAAGTAATTTTTATTTTTACTTAAACTAAACTAATATTAAAATTATATATCATCACCGAGAAAGCACTACAGAAATACTGAATATCATAATTTTCGATAAATTTCTCGCGCGATAATGAAATATAATTTCGATTTTGATGATGCATCAACTTTTCAATCATTAAATGCTACACAGATGCATTAAAAACACCGTTTCATGTAAGTGGAGCGTATTCCATTCGAAACAAAATCTCTAGTCTTTCAATCTTCCGATAATATTGTCAGCCCTTTCAGCGCGTAAACACACAAGGGAAGGCCATAAACTTCGTAGTATCAGGTGTTGATCACATATTGTTTTCGATACTGGAACTTTATAAACTGAACGCAAAGGTCACCCCTTCGATTGGATTGCCAGCCATCGAAATATTTCACCACAGGATGCTTGTACATCGGGCGTTGGCCGTCGCAAACTCCGCTACCAATACATATAGGTGTGGAGTATGCTCAACGCACTACGATCGTAGAGTCGGTCCTTAGTCAACCGAAATATTTTGGGATGGATCAAAACAGATCTGACAGTATGGCCAAAACTCATCGGCTAAATTTGTCTACCTACATTGGAAATAATAGAGTGTATCTTGGACGTACACTAATCACTCACTCGTACCTGTTTCGTAACCAGCCACCACTTGTATGCGATGAATGCCGAGCACCATTAACCGTCCATCATCAAGGCTTGTCAGTAACACACTAACATCGTACAAAGGAGATACGTTCAGCTATTCCGGACGTCTACAACCTGGAAATTCTTACAGACTTTCTCACGAAGACCAACATTATTAATAGCATCTAGTTATAAGTATTATAATTAATGATTATGAAGTAATATTCAAGGCATTTAAAAAAAAAAAAACTTTTACTGCGTTGTTAACATGTACGAATTAAAAATAACCGCGTATAATATAAAAAATTAATGTTTCCTGGCTGGATATTTTTTCATAAATAAAAAAAGTGTAATATTACAAAAATCGAGAGCATAAACAATGTAGAGAACAAAAACGTTATAGAAAATATCATAGATATCGTAAGGTATTGTAAGTTGTTGAGAATAATAAAATATGTATTCGAAAAATAAGAAATAATTAAATGGAGAAATAATAGTGATAAATTATTAAATAATACGATGAATTAATATTAAAGTCGGAACAGACAAAATAAACTCTCAATACTTCATTTAGCTACAAGAAACAATCTTTACTCAAACGAAAAAGGCCATGAAGTACTATACACGGATGAGCCAAAAAAAGGAAACTCCACTCGTTGCGCCGTCATTTACATGGGACAATCCGATGTCTACTTCTATCCACGTTCTTTGTACTGTCGGCAGAGTTATACTCTTGCGCAATGGATATTACAAAATCGGAGCTAAAGCATGACATATTAATCTGCATACATTCCCCTCAGTTCAGTTAGAAGCATACAGATCAGCATCAAAACTATATTAGAAAAATCGTTTACTTATAAGGGACAAATTGTACTCGCGTGTATATACCCGGGCATCGCAATATTGGTACAAACAACGAAGCTGACACAGCGGCAGCAGATTCATGCAATATAACACCGGTTCCGGTCATAGACAAGTAAACATATGACGATCCATATTTGGAGTAAGGTGAAGTCAAAAGTAATGAAACGTTTCGCCAACCTTCCTCATTACAATCGTAGCGTCTCAAACCCGGCAGTGTCAACGTCCAAACCGAATGATCAGCTCGCTGGCCTTCCTCACAATCTTCCGAATATATTACAACAATCACCTCTTCCGTCGAGACTAAACTTCTCCTCTTCCTCCAAAACACAAACATCATTCCTCTAACCTAATGTTTCACGCCTTTCCTTTCGTGCCTCTGGCTTAAGTAGCAGGATACGGTACGGTTACAAACCAAAAGAAGAAGAAGAAGCTAGAAACATTTATACTCGATCAAAAACTTGACATAGTCTTGATCTCTGAAAGACAAAACCAGCAAACAGGATTATCATTAGAAAAACTACACCTTTTATAAGATGGATTACAGACATTTATATACACAATCGTTTTCAACATTAACAGTCGTTTTCATTTTAAACTCATCGGAAAGAGTAGTAAACCTAAGTATAGGATTAATAAAGATCAATTTAATGACTTTTTTAAACACTACGTGGTAGGTTTATTAGCGGTGGTGACTTCAATTCTAAACATACTTTCTGGGCTCACGACTTATCACACACAAAGGCAAGCAGTTGTTGTATGGTTGTATTATGAAAGAAAATTTTTCTATCATCTCTACATTCCGATCAACGCATTAGCCTTGTGTTCGCAAAAAAATTTTTATATATTTATCACTGAAGGCGCGAGCGCATCATATATAAAGGTCGGATCGTCGCTTGACTCTTCATCAGTTCACTTACTTGTATCATTGAAATTGAGTTCTTCTCTGATAATTAAAATGGGCGAATTTAAATTTCACAGTAAAAGAACTGACCTAGTTTCATATTTCAACTGGATACATGTGAATTTGACACTAACATATCCTCAGCTAATATGGAATATTTGATCAACGTGTTGCAAAACAGAAGCTTCACTGAGTATACCTCGGGAAAATAATACTCGTCATATCTTGAATTATTCCGCAGTAATCAGAAATTTACTTAACGAGAAAAGGAACGCTCTGAAACGATGGCAGAATTCTAGATTATCAACTTATATGACAAATCATTGTAAAACAGAATTTGAACAAATACAAACGTGATATATTTAAATCATTCATTTCTAATTTGTCCTCCTGCAATTATGAACATGCATTATGGAAAGCCGCTAAAAATGTCGAAAGACTACATGCATCTCGCGTCCGTAACACAGTTAACTCTTATAATGAAACATTATTTTGATAACGCTAAGCGAAACATCGGTCATTTTGACCGCTGACAGTTTCTTTTCATGTTTCTTTTCTTCTTCTTGCTTTGTAAACTTTATTTCATATAATAGACATATACAGACATTATAATGATGTTTTAACATTTTTTATTATTTAACTGATATTATTATTATAATATTATGTTTGACAATACCACACCAAATTTAAATTGAAAATGTGAAAAAATGTTACATATGAAACCTTGACAAAGAAGTAATATTACTTACAAATTATATTAGTCCAAATAGAAAGTTTATGTTATCATATCCCCTGGTTCGTTTTCACACTTACACATTGGTAGTGGCACAGTTCAAGCGTGATGGAGATGGTTTGCTTTTCCAGGCGTTTGAAGATCCGATTTCTTTCTTTCCAAGACGTTCTAAGAAATATTCTAGAAGATCAACACCTTCATTGCGTTTATTATGTATGTATTATTTCCTTCATCAAGCAGATCGGCATTATCTTCATCTTCTGAAGTACTAGAACTTACTTCAACTTGATCTTCATTACGAGCTTCATCATCTGATATGATAAAGTCTGGGTCGGCATCCGAATCATCAAGTCCACTAAAATCACCATCAACTTCACTATTGTCATCAGCCAACATTCTACGTACTTGGATACTAAAATCTGGGTCACTAGGTCTTATACGACAGCTTAAAGCACGGTTAGACATCATAACAAAATAATAGTATAAAACAGTCACAGCAACTTAAGCGAAACATACGGTATATTTGACCGACGACTGCCAATCAATAGTATATCTGACCGACTGATTTTAAACAAACTACTAGTACAGGGGAAGTTGTCGAGTGAACTATTCACAATTAGTCTCAAAAGCAAGGAGTGGGACAAGGAGGAAGGTAGACAGAACGCCAGCTGTTGAGGTCGACAACCTTAGTAGTTATTATAGAGAACAAATTCCCAGCCGGTCAATTTGACCGATGTTTCGTTATAAGAGTTAAGGGACTTGGACATGAACGGACAGAGAAAATACCGTACCCTTTCTGGAAATATATGAAACAAGTTTTTAAGCCAAATCCAGCTGATATTCATCTAAACAAGTTCTTTGAAGAAGTATGACAGGAGCATGTTCTATTAAGATGTTACTTTCTATAAAACCATATTCCATGACCGAAATAAAAATTTAATTACATAATTTCGTAGATTACAAGGCATCCGGATATAACTTGTGTTAAAATACGTGCCGAACCGAGGATTGGTACTACTTACACAACTCAATAATACATGCGAATCACTATCCTTCACAGTGGAAAACTGCATAGATAATAATAAATCCAAACCAGGAAAATCCACTAGCGAAATACCCTGCCACCTTTTTGAAAAACTACTTAGTTTAAGATTTACTTCAATTTTTAACGATTCGATAATTATTCTTGATTATCAGTTTGGCTTTAGTCCAAAACATGCTGCGATAGAACAAGTTTATCCGGTACAAAATGAAATATCGTTGATTTGCTTCCAATAAAAGAAACATAACGTCAGTCAAGCATTTGACGGTGTGTGCAATTAGAGTCTGCTCTTTAAATTAAAACGTCTACTTCCATGCTGGTTCTATTTATTATTTCGTTAATATTTGAGTGAGAGATATTTCTAAACAAAGTATCGCTATAAAAAATCTGAATTTCATAATTTTAATTTTGAAGTGACTCAATGATCCGTCCTAGTGCATTTCCTGTATCTAATTTATTCTTATGATATCGCAGTACGAAAAATATGCAGGAGTTTCATATGCAGATGATATAGCATTCTTTTCTAACGATACAGGTCCTGTCGTGGCATCAGAGAAGTTGAAGTACGGCTTCGATGATTTTCAAGATTAAACACTAAAGTGGAGGGTTTAAATAAATAATGTAAAATCCGTCCTACTCACTAGTTAGACACAATGGTATTTATATCACAAGATAATAAAGGCCATTTTACCTAGCAATATGGCTGAATCGATAGTAGTGTAGGAAGGAGTAAAGAAAAATAAGGAATTTAAAATTCGAATTTGAATAAATGTGCTGGGGCTCTTGGCCAGAAACTCCAATCTATCTTTATCGTATTAATTATTATTGTATAACAATACGATCAAACCTGCCCGGACAACAACGAAAAGTATATTTGCATAAATAATAAACATAAAAGAAAATATAACACGGGTTACAAACATTGCGTACCGGAGATTAGCACAATAACACAGTAAGTATATAAAAAACAAAAGTAAACAAAACGTTAAATGCTGCAGTAAAAAAGCAAATAAAAACCTGCGGCTAGAAATTACAAGTAATACATGATAATATAGAAACTTAAGTCTAAACTACAAAAATATATTGTTTAGGTTGTAAGTTCTTAAATAAATACTGTGTATAAAAAAAAAAAAAGTGGATGACACGAGTGTCGAAGGTGCTTACTAAGTAAAGGTGTTAATTAACTAAATTATAATTAAAAAATTAAAATTAATTACTACATAATGTTATGTTTAAGTCGCCTGTGTTTATATTTGGAATACATGAAACGAAGTTGCTTAGAATCGTAATTGGCTATCGAGGAGACGAGTACATTGTTTTGGTATGAGCATTTAAAAAAGTCAGTCGATAGCTTTAGAACAAAATCACTAAATATGCTGTCGATTCTGGCATAGCGAGGTGTATTGAGAATACATCTGAGGTATCTGTTTTGAATGACTTGTAACTTGTTAAAGGAGGTTATTGATATAGAGCTCCAGGAAGAACAATCGTAGCAAAGTATTGGACGGATTAGTGGTTTGTAGAGGATTATCTTGTTGTTAATGTTAAAGAAGGACTTGTGATTAAGAATGGGGTACAAGAAACAGAAGGCATTGTTTGTCTTGATTGTGGTATTATTTATGTGTTTAGTGAAAGTAAGATTGTATATTGTTAGGTACTGTTTCTACATCAACCATAAAAATAACAAAAACGATTCCAATGGAAAGAATTAAGATAACTGGTCAATTTGTAATGATGATGTACATCACGGCTTGAATGTACCGGGTACCTGTAATTCGAAAATGCAATGCGTCGTTACGTAAAGGGGCTGAAAAAACATAGTAAACCACAATTTATTACATAACATCCAAGGTATTAGTCGACCAAGTCGACTAACCTTGCACGATTTTTCCTTCAACTAAAAGGGTGGTTCGAGGTGTCATCGATAGATAGCGACTCCACCCATGACAATACCTTAATCACAATAACATATTGGCTATCCGACCTAGATTAGATTTATAATATATATTAAAAAAAAGTTATTAAATAAAAACCGGATAAAAATGCGAAATCATTAAATATCATATACATGTGTATGTATATATATATATATATATATATATATATATATATATATATATATATATATTTAAAATATGCGAAATCATTAATGATCATATATATATATATATATATATATATATATATATATATATATATATATATATATATATATATATATAAAATCAAAAGACGTCCGAATTTCGGTAGACTAATTATGAAAAGAAAAAATAAAGCTAATGTGATACTTTTCCACATTTCTAGCTCATATTTTACGCAGTTCGATGGACTTAAGCGCGAGACCGTGCGTTAATTTTTACAAATTTGCATGCGGCACGTACGCGAAATTAACCCCGTTGAACGGCAAGCAGTCGAGGAGTTGGATGCTTGATTTGAGAGATCAAATAGTAGATAAAGTCAAAGGTAGGCGTGATACACTTAGTTAAATTATTATCTATTCGAATCTGCGACCTTTAATATCTTTCTTTTTCTTTAATCGTAATACCCCAGACGAATATCGTGACCATATTCATACTACGGATTTCTTCATTTTCCCCCGGATTGTATTCAATCTGCAGTTCGTGCATTCGTAATGGATGTGTCACACTCCATATTCTGTTTCGACTCGTGATATTTCGAGCCAAATGGATTCCTCTTTTTATTTCACCAGTTGAAGCGCCTTTATCTTCGATAAGAGATCATACATAACTTTCTACTATTTCATACCCTCCGTTTCGTTTGTCAGTTTCAAGTGTTATCTTTTCCGATCAACTACAATCAGTAATGTTTTTTTTTTATTCTTATTTAATTTTAATCCGTATTTTACGCTTATCTTATTCAGTCAGTCTAGTAATATTTTCATATCATCAAGATGATTGTAAGTGTTGAATCATCCGTAAAACATCGACTACACTTACACTAACTGATACACAAACGTTACAACCATCACGTACACACCATATTGAAGAGTAGCGGAAAGAAGACACATCCTTGCCTTACACCTTACTCTATCTTGAATTCTTTGGACTCTATTTGACCTTCGATACGTATACGGTGTTTATATTATTTTCATATAACTGATCTTTAAATATACGAGATGACGCTTTGGAATTCCCATTTCAATAAGTGAAGTCCAACAATTTTCCCAGAGAACAGTATTAAAAGCATTAGTATAAATCTAAGCCCGAATATTGCGTTCTCTGTTGTTTTTTTTTATGTTGTCTTTAATATTTGCTCACGTGACCCTTCCATTTATTAATCCTGCTTGCTGATCCGGAATCTGTTGGATGCAAATCCGGCCGATCTATTTTAGAAAAATCGAAGCGTTATTTTACTTACATGCGATATTAATGAAGTGGCTCTATAGTTTTCGCATTTCTTAAAAAGATGTATGTAAACCGTTTTACACCATTCCTGCGGGCAATTTCCAGTTAGCTAAATTTCTTCACGTACTTTAAGTATTTTTTCAATTCATACAATACCCATTTATTTAATTACTTTTACTGGTATTCCATCACAACTAGTTACATTATTTATTTTTAAATATTTTATAGCATTCTCTACTTCTGATTTAAGTATATTGGGTTCAGATATTTTTTCTGTACATATACAATTATATATAATCCTTGACAGTATTGGTTCCAAACCCACGCTATTTCCAGTTTTCCTGTTGTAATATGTCCCTGTTTGTTCTCCAGCTCTTCATTTTAAATTCTCTAGTAATCAAGCGAAGCTTTTTATATAAATCTCTAGGTTCCTATGTTTTTTTTTCTCTCTAAATATTTGAGCAAAAATTAGTGAGTAGTAATTAATTTTTATCTTTGCGACGATATTTACGAAATTTTGATGGAAAAATTTATTTCTTTGTTCATTTGTACTACTAACGGCTCTTTATTTCTTTCTTTCAGTAATTAATTATATTTTCATTCGGATGATATCGATGGTTTACGTTTTATCTATTTTTTATGTGGTTCAGTTTCCCATACTGCTGAAATAGTTTTATTATAGTTCTATCTTTTTTTATGATGATGGAAGCAGTTTACTCTTTTTAATCGTATCCGGATTTTGATAACTAAAATGGACTATTGCGCTCTAGGATAGACTATGACGTTATCGCAAGATGTTTTCCATCTATGTTGTATTAAAATGTAATCAATCTGGCTCCTACATCGATCAGCGGGAGATTTCCATATATTCAGCAGTCTTATATAATGTTTAAATTACTACTATTAGTATAACTCCTCCTAGCAGCGATCTCAGCAAGAACGCAGTGTGAATTTTGAGTTTGACTGCCACCTGAAAAATATCATTAGAAAATAAAAATATAAATAATCTTAATATTCTCGTGCGGAAAACAATGACGAGCCACCGCGCACAACACCATATGCGCACTAGTAATAATATAGTACAAACAAAAACACATATATTGTCTTGTAATTAAAATAAGCTCTTCCGGGTGTGTGTGTGTCCATTTACGCTAATGACATATTGTCATTGTCTTGTACGCTAATTACATTGTAAAACAAAATAGATCCCGGAATTCGAAACGTCGGGTGCTAGTTGGATCGTGCGACAAAACTTTGTCGGATATCTGGAGCTTTCAAGATGGTATGTTTCCCGTTGTCTTCTACAGGATTTTCTGACAGTGTTTATTACCTTATTTATTTATGTATATAACCGCTATTATTATGAATTAGTATTGTATTTATTTATTTTATAGTAGAAAATAGTTTATTTTCTTTGGCTATGGAATACAATGTTATTATCCGTTTTATTGAATGTATTACTTTCAGACGGATTCATTTATTGGTCTATGAAATATGTTACTTAATCATTTGGAGCGCCCGGATATATTTGTGTCTTTGTTATAGACACCGCGGCACATATAGGAAACCTGGACAACGAAATTGTAGATTCATTATCTAAATCCGTATCTTTAAATGATGTGACCCTCCCTTTAGTTTCTGCTGCCCATGATATCATACATTTTATACAGTTTGAACGTAGAAAATTTATGAACTGACGTGAAGAATACATAGTTGTCACCCTTCAATCGATATTATCACAACGTTTATTATTAAATTTCCGCGATTACACTTTTTTTTAAACATTAAACGTAAAGTAATTGTATTTATTAGTAAATTGACATTCCGGCATTCTTTGTTACCTGACCGCTTATTTCCTATACAACTCGGAGGTCCTCCTTCCTGCCCTCTTTAATCTGTAATCTTGATTAGATTCTACACTGTACATTTAATTACAGCTTTCATCGTATAATAGTCCTCCATATATTATATTTTGTCCCTTGTCCATCTTGAGAATTTACAACTGTTCCCAGATACAGCGATATTCTTAGACAAGCTGTCCACGTTTATAGAAATGTGAGTTAGTTTGCATCTACAGTTACCACGTTAACTTTAAAGGCACCCCTCAAAAATTGTATTTTTATCTTCAAAATTTTGGGATTTGAATTTTTTGCACACACTTCATTTTCGAATTTTGATCGCCGAAAATACGATTATTTAATTACTTTTATTTTACTACTGGAAAGTTTTAGCCAAATTCTGAATGTTAATTTTTTTTTTTAAAGAAGAACAAGCACTGTATTTCTTATTATTAAGTTACATGCACATAAGCATATTAAATTTTAAAAATGAACAATTTACCCATACCGAAATATAAAACAAAAATTTTTCCCACGCAAACAAAAATAGAAAAGCTTATATGATAGGCTTATAAATATCAAATGTATAAATTACAGGAAAAATTTGTATAAAAAACCTGTTCCAATATATTAGAATAAAATTATAACTTACTCTATCACAATATAATATCTTAAAAATATCTTAGTCTATTTGCTGATACTAGAACTAGAATTTAATAGCCGGCTTACTAAAAAACAGATATGTTTTATACGTCTGTGCTTGTATCTCTTATATCTGTGTCGCAGAGACTGGTAGTCGTAATCTCCTATCGAATGTATTAGTACATTATCAGATGAGCTGCAGTTTGCGAAAAATTTTTTCGCTGTATTTTTTAATGATTTCCTGTATGTAAGGAAACGTTAAAATATCATGCATAGATTTAATTTTAGTAAATCTTGGTTTATTCGAGATAATTCTTAAACAATGATTTTTGTAGTCTTTGCATCTGATTTATACCGCTATTGTTAGACCGGGCTCGCAAACAATAATTTTGGTAGAATAACTTTTTTGTAAATGAGGAATTTGTTTTGCGCCGATAATGCAGACTTTTTGTTAAATATTGGAAATAGACAAGCCAATATCGTTCTATTTACACAATCATTAATATGCCTCGTAAATGTAAGTCGTCTATCCATAGTTATGCCTAAATATCTTACATTTTCCTTCCAATCGAGGTAATTGTTTTTGACTCGAACGAAGTGATTAAGTAGAGGCCTACGTCTAGTAAAAATGATTGATTCAGTTTTTTCATCATTGACTTTAATTTTCCATTTGTAGAAAAATTTTGATATTTTATCAATTGCACTTGTTAGTCTGTTACTGATTGTGTCAATTCTATAAGAGGATACCATTAAAGAAGTATCATCAGCATAAAGGTTTAAAGTCGTTCAAATAGAGTATACAAAGGAAAGGACCTAGGATGCTCCATTGAGGTACACCCCAGCTTTAATAAATCTCACGTTAGATTTATGGTTTTTTATTTTCACGTAAAACTTCCTGTTCATTAAATAAGATTTAATAGTGAATACTAGATAAGGAGGAAATTCATATTTGATTAATTTATAGATAATTCCATCATGCCAGGTTGTGTCAAACGCTTTTTCAATGTCCATCAAGACTACTCCTGCATGTTTATTCTGATTAAAATTATCGGTAATTTTATCAATTGAATTGTGGTACTGAGTTTTGGCCGAAACCCAAATTGTGAGTCAGATATGATAGATCGACTCAGGCTGAAATCTCTTAATCTGACCAAGAGTACTTTCTCAAATATTTTACTTAAATTACTAAGTAAGCTCACTGGCCTTACATTTTGTACCAGAGAGGCATCCTTCCCCGGTTTTGGTATGATTTTCGGTGTAATTATATAGAATTGGATCGCTTTATAAATGCTAACTTTTTCTTATGACTCGTGCGGACATACTACATTTTCATCGGGCTATTATTGTTTAATTATAATATTTTTTTTTTTTATTTTAGTATTTATTTTTTGGCTGTTTATATTCGCGGTTTATGATATTTATTTAACTTATGAAGCTTTCAAAAGATATAATGCTAATCTCAAGGTGTAAAATTTTTTTAAAGCAATTCACACGACACAAATGGTTTTGACGAGGTTAGGTTAGGTTCGGTTATGGCAGGTTAAGGAAATAAGGGAAATGATTTAACGTCACTACTAAATGTAAAAATGTAAAATTTATATCCAACATATCTGTATTAATCAGACGGCTTAGAAATAGATCACTTTTTGTATTAACGTATGTCGGGAACGATTAGTCAGATTATTTCCATCTTGCACGTAACTTAACTCTGTAAGTGTGAAAGAAATATGTGTTAGTTGTAAAAACCCCAACTTCTTAAACATTCGAATTACTAAAGTATTTCTCAAAAAAGGAAAAAAAAAAGTATTACAAAAAGTATTATAACGTTTGCCTGTAATTAAGAAGTAATCCCACATGCGAAAGTGGACATGATTAAATATCTTTCCCTATGTAAAACCGTCTGGCCAGATATCCCTAGTTGTAATTATTTTAAAATCTCACTGGTTAAAGTAAATAGTACCTGCAGTAAGCAAGAAATCGTGATTTACACTAACCTATTATTAATAATTTACTATGATTATAGTACAATTTTATTTCGCAGATTATCTAAATCGACCTCCTTCTAATGGGGATCCGGCTATTATAAATTCATTACGCGAATTGTATAAGCAATGCGTGGATATAGGTAATCAATATTTATCGATTATAATCGTAATTAAAATTATAATAGCAACCATAATTTACCCTTTTTTTCCTAATCCCTATGAATTTTTTACAAATGTATGAAACCAAATTTCATAATTATATCCGTTTCTTCGTAATTTTTTATGCTCAATTATGAACGTAAAATATCAAAACATAATTTACGCACTATTACACGAAAAATATGCACAATGGATAAACGTAAACGTCGAAACGGTTTCTTTAATCACAACACGATGCGCTTAATAGCCTAGTGGACAGACCACGCACCTCTATACGTTACGTTCGGCGACATAAAAATTATCATCATAAAATAAAAATATAAAAGCTGCGAATAAGGCAATAGTCGAATAAGCAGTCGCGGACTAACAGAGGCTACTGATGGAAAGTATCAAGTAGAAAATTCCAGTAGTGACAGAGCAACTATACAAGAAGATGTAGATGGGCAGCTTGAGGAACTACTTACTAAAAGTCCACATAAATCCTACGACTGTTTCACTCTGAGAGAGGTTTGGTCGCTATCAAGACCATACACTGCTACCTCCTGTTGCCTTGCTGTTTTTATCAAAAGGCTAGGGTGTCGCCCCGAAATAGCGGCATTCATTTCCCTTATCTATATTCCTCCTTCTCCATTTCCTTATCTTCCTTATCCTTCCTGATCCTCTCTGACACTCACTGTACATCCTTGCCTGCAGGGAACTGAGACAAACGCACAGTGGTCGCTCTCGGAAAGGGTGGAATGATGTCGGAGTTCGGCAGCAAATCATACGACGAAGCAGCCCTCTTTAGGATTCGCTCTAAAGGTGTCCTACACATAGTTCATCCCATATGTACCTGGTCAGTTTTGCTGATAAATGCATATTTGGGGTCTGGAATGTTAGAACTTTATTAGACAATAAAAATCTACCTATAACAAGAACTGCCTTAGTCACACAGGAGCTAAAGAAATATAAAATTGATATATCTGGATTATGTGAAACGGGATTAGGTGATGAAGGGCAAATCACTGAAGAGAGTACCGGGTATACGATATAGTAAAAATGCGACAAGCCAGAAAGTAAAAGATTGAGATGCGTATGGTTAACAATTGACAGAAAATTAGTATTATATATATATATATATATATATATATATATATATATATATACATATATATATATATATATATATATATATATATATGAAGAATCGCACGGTATCAATGATCGACTTATGGTTATGAAATTAAAATTCCTTAAAAATCCTACATTAGCAATTATCTGTGCATATGCGCCAACCCTAGATAACTCCAAACATCAGATCATCATTTCCAGGAGGACAAAAGTTCACTGCTCGCTGTGCGATTTTACAACGTATTTTCAAATTGGTTTGATCTTGCATATGCGGCACAAATATTAAGAGCAACATCGAGAATAATTGGATAGTGGCACTCATACTCGTTGTCGAATGAACTAGAATAATAATAATATAATTTACGTATATATATATATATATATATATATATATGAATAAATACGT
Source organism: Coronaproctus castanopsis (assembly GCA_032883995.1). Taxonomy (NCBI): domain Eukaryota; kingdom Metazoa; phylum Arthropoda; class Insecta; order Hemiptera; family Monophlebidae; genus Coronaproctus; species Coronaproctus castanopsis. The sequence continues at coordinate 140,654,029 of CM065052.1, forward strand.
TTGATTTTGTACAACAACCTAATACATATTTCTGTGTACGTATAATATACGTATATATATATCTTCTTCTTTCTTAGCGCGTTCCTGTTAAGAAGTTCGCTTGATAGCACGTTCTTATCCACTTCTTGCGATCTTTGACATACTCTATATCGGCAACAACTTCCACCATGTCGTTGTTGACAGTGTCTATCCATCGTCTTTTTGGTCGGCCTCGTGGCCACTTTTCTACGGAGTCGTACTCCATTAACGTCTTTACTGGCCTGCTGTCAGCTTTCCTCATGATATGACTATACCATCAGAGACGCACTTCCCTCAATTTCGTCTGTATAGGTGTCCCTTATGTCATTATTTTTGACATGGTCAAATCGTGTGTGACCGAGTAAACCGCGTACCATTTTCATTTCAGCCACATGGAGCGTTTATTTCATTTTTGCTATATATATATATATATATACTATATATACATGATACTTGAGTAACGAATACATGAGGCTACTATTATTTTTATGGCGGATTCTTTTCCTCTACTACAGGATACATACACACCATGAAAACTATTTTTTATTTTCCTTTAACTTTAATAAAAAAGTAAGACCATTGTTTGTTGTTTTGTTTATCAATGCTTACGTCGATTGTTTATTTACAAATTGGAAGGTCGAACACGTTTAAGTGCGCGTCTATAGGTAAGCAGTCGCCTACCTCCGATACGGAGACGGTATTTAATGATGATAATGACACTATAAAAATCACTTTGCCGCGACTATAGTATATGTGTAACGTTTACCTCCTTCATTTGACAACCATGCTAAATAAGCAATTCGTTTAGATATATTTATTTACAATTCCCTTATGTGAATATATATATATATATATATATATATATATATATATATATATAAATTATTAGATACTATGGATAAATTAGCGTACGGAACGTTCAGAACATTCTTACAAACAGTACAGTTATCTATATTACCGATATATGATAAGAACCAGCAAATAGACTGGTTATCAACGATGGCTTTACTAATTCAAACGGGTACAGTAAATTTTATGTTCGACATATCAGTGTTCGGAGAGGCTAACAATCAACAGGTGAACACGGTGTACATAACGAAAAGTGCGGATAAGCCGATACTCGGGTAAGATAAAAATAACTTATTTTCGATGGCTGTTAAATTTTTGGGAACGTTCTATTAACAACTATTTTAATCTGTTTCGTCCGTCACGCAGATATCAATGGAGTCGTGAAGTCGGTGATTTAGAATTGGTCGAATATCCGAATGATGACTCATTCTACGTGCCGGACAAAGATGTGAAAATTGTTGAAGCCGGTAACGATGAAAATGCACGTAAAGACGATAGTCAAGAAAGTAAAACACCATCGTATAATGTGGATGAAATCAAAGTGGATACAAGCAAAAAACCGGCATTCGTTAAATTCCTATTGGAATCGATGAAACTGTTAAGCGATCATTTTCAACTCGGCTCAGTTGTCGATTTAGGCAATTCGCAATTACTTCAAGATCTAGACAAACTATTCGATTTTATTTACAAAAGGGCTGTGGTTAGTAGTAGTAATTGCCCGTTGTTTTCATAATCGCATTTATTTATTATTTAACGTGATTAAATAATGAACGGATTACGAACATTTTAAAGTAGAAGAGATCTCGATGAACCGTACCTCTAAGTCGATACGTACTTTACTTTATCGCGTACCCATGGGCACTGAACCAAAAATTATCCCATAGTATGAAGTCTAGCTGAATTTTTGAATAAGACCTCTCATTTCGTTCCAATTTCTGGACCGTCGTTGGACATATATATATAACATTTTTGACTGTTGGAAAAGCTAATTCGTTTGTACCTCCGACTATAACTGAAAACGGATTGCTTAATTAGTCGTTATGGCCGTTTACTTTAGTTTTGACACGTTGAAATTTTGTCTTGAATTTTCCACGACATAAGTTTTATTCAAACGCTACATACCATTTTCAGTTTTATAGTCCATTTATAAACAGAATTAACTCCTATAAAAATGATCTGCATGGTTGAGAATGACGTAACTGTTGAAATGCATCGTGCATATAAAAAAAAAAACAATTATAGTGATTAACTGTTTTTTATTTTGTTTTATTAATTCATAAAATTACTACTCTCCGATATATCAACATAGAATACAGGCTAGACCGGATAGACAACACAAAGATTAATTATTGAAATTAATTCAAGTTAGCAAATTTAAAATGAAATCAATAAACTGGAGAACCAATCGTGTTAGAAATTGTGATTCCATCATTGAAAATTGCAAGAAAGCGAACAAGAATTGAAGTTATGAAAATGTCCCGTGTTCTATTTGTGATCGTATTTGTCAAGTGCGCCTTGAACTAATCTCATTCCAATTTATTCATTCTTATTTGCAGACAATTTTACTCGAATGCAGGTATCAGTATTATACGTATTTATATATGTATATATTATATATAGACACTTTTTTTTTTCCAGATTTTATTTACTAAAATTTTTCCGTGTAAAATTTTAAAACTAAACATATTAGAAATATTACCTTTCACACGAAATAATGATCTTTGTTTTATTCAGATACAACGTAGTGTGTATTTAGATAAGATGCAACAAAAGATGATGACCATCAGAGACTTGCAAAAGAAAACCGATAAAATTATGAAAGGAAATAACGTGGTAAGTTCTTTAATTCGTTTATTTTCAGATTTTCATTACAAGTAAACTCGCGTATATTTGACGCCAATTTCATTTCTAAGATATCGCAGAGCTATTTCATATTCTAAAATTTGTAATACCATATGCAAGAGCGTTTATTTTTTTTATAATTGATCATATTCGTATCGTCACCATCGTTAGTTTTTTTGTAAAATTAATAAAACGGTCATTTTGAGATCTATTTTTGTCTTTATTTTTTCTTCTCTCTCTTTCGTAATAATCATATGCTGGCGAGAAAATTGAAAATAATTGTACCCATTTTACTCGCGATGATGGTCCTACGTGATACATATGCGCGTAGCATTCTAAATAATTTAAGTTCTTCTTTAATTATCTTTTTCATGTTCGCGGCATTATTAGTAATAACAATTAAAATTTTGTTTTGTAAATACAACTCTTGGAATATAGACATAAGTTTATCTGTCATATTTCGACTGGTGTGAGTTTCACCAGATGAAACGCAATCTAATATAATACGCTACAATGTTTAAATTCTTCATTAATGAAATGCGCTATTACCGCAAGGAAACTTTAAGTATTCCGTGACGTCCAACAATCTGTTGCAAGGTTACAGATTTCACATTCTTTACTAAATTCATTGCACTGTTATGAACCTCTACATATAATGCGGGTAGTAATGAATGTGCGATAGTATATCTTGAAGGTAATTCATAGTCTGAATTTAAGGTTTCAATCAGTCTTCTGAAACCTTTATCTTCAACTATGAACAATGGTTGTAAATCTTTCGTAAACAGCGACATCAACACATCATAAATTGTTTTACGATTATCAATTAATCCTGTCCTTTTTTTTTTAATAAACGTATTACTGACGTTTGTCGTAATTTACGTTTAGTAGTACTGGCACTAGGTAGATCATCCAAGTGTACATTATCTTCATCTCTAGGTGTATCCTGTTGTAAATCTGGAAGGTCAAATAATGTTGGGATATTTATAAATTTATTTTTATACGTTTTCTTAAATTATATGACGTAGACTTAAATGTAAATTCATTTTTACAAGTATTACAAATTGCTGTTACATTTGAATTTGGTTTCTCTATAAAAAAGTTCCAAATCGGGAATTTTTTCGGCGTCATGTTATACGATTCGAAAATTCTGACCTGGAATGCAAAATGTAAATAGTACTCGAAAACATCGTAGAGATACAAATGTATATCTTACAAGACAATACTGACTATTTATAATGTCTGGTCCATTTAGCACAAAATAATTTTCTTCATATTGCACAAAAGAAAGTACCTAAAAGCAATAGTATAATAATAAAGAATTATGCGGACATAAATAAAATATCTCTAAAATTGTCCCAAAAACCTAAGTGATAGAATGTTGGAAGCGATCGTAATACAAAAAAATAATGTTTAAATCAAGCTTTACTATTTCACAAGATAAAACATTAAGATTAGAATAGAACAAACAAGACGATAATTTCTATCGCATTTCTGTTCAAAGTACTGTAATACTGCTTGATAATGATACGTTACCAGTATCGGTACTGAGAGGTACCATAACCATCAAAGAACCGTGTGCCGTCTTAAAAAAGACAAATAGCATCATCTACAAGTGTCACAGTGACTAATGTTATCGACGGCGAAATGGATGCCAATATGATTCTATTTCTAACACTGCTACATCCATCGACACTACCAACGTAGGGCAGGAAGAAACTCTTCCTACTACTTACAGTATCAGTAATGCTCGCAGACGTGTATCGACTAGCGATGGAAGCGATGAAATAAACTAAGAAGAATGGCATACTGTTAAAGTTAGAAAAGGAAAAAGTACTCCCAAGATAGATATACTCGTTATCATCTAATCGTTATTCACTTTACAGCAGGTAAACGATGAAATTAATTTATCTATAAACGAATATCGTAATGTTATCGCTGGATAAGTTAAATTTCCACTGACTATCTTTTACCAATGAACGAATTAAATAATTATAAAACGTTCGTCACGCAACTAAAATAGTAAGTTGAGAATAAATTTTGTATTAAATTAAATATTTAAATAATAAAATATTCATTTTTACTGCCGCATTTGTTTTTAAAATAGCGTGTACCACAACTGAGATCAGAGACACCCAGACTAATTATTCAAATGAGCGGATATATGTTTGTTGATTTCAGAATTTGAATGGTGTTTATAAGTTCTTCTGGATTGGTCGGAAAGTAACCGTGTGTACCGAGATACAGCGACTGGGACGGAATTTTTAAAGTGGTATACACGATATTAGATTCGACTGTTAATGATCCTTGTCTGCAGCCACAGCGTATTGGTGGCGTTTTAGTGCGGTATGACCAATTCTGAGCCGATTTAACATAACCTCATCTCGTCGTGTTGATATGGATTTTTTTTTATGGGGTTGCCTTTACTACAGCATACTCAACGTGATACTGTACGAACTAACTTATATTTCTATCTCCTCTAGAAATATCACTATGTCTGGAAATAGATGTATATTCTCCAGATGAAGAAGGGACGATCCATTGTATGAAGGACTATTAGAAGATGAGCGCAGTAATTTAGGGTGCAGTTCGGAGCGTAATGTTATGAAAGAAGGACATTTGAAGAACACATGATCAGGATTTCAAATTACACAATCAGTATGGAGAGGGGATTAAGTAGTTTCTCTAAGCTGCATAAGGAACAGGCGGTTCCGCAATAAGCAATGCCCGAATCGTAATCTATTGATAAATAGAATTCTTTTCTGCTTAATGTTTTTAAAAAAAAGTATAACCATGGACATCTAGGAAGAGACGGTTGTAATTGATAGTAACAAGTAACGGGTGACTGCTGTATATACTCCACATATGTCCGTTCCCAAAATTCCATGTGTTCTGACTATATAAAATTCATATCAAGTGTAGAAATTAAAGTGAATACCACACTACTAGAAGATCCCCCTTTAGCAAATGAATCTACAATTTCATTGTCGAGATTCCTCGATGTTCCGGTATTCATAAGAAATATACAAATATACTCAAGTTTTCCAAGTTTCAACATGATGAATGAAATTAACGATCTGACGATTCCTCTTTTTTCGATAGCATTCAAAATGCTTTGTGAGTCGGTGATGATGAGATATTTACCTAGAAGCTTCACATCAATTAAGAGTGGTAAGGATAAAAATACTGCTACACATTCAGCGGTAAATGCGCAACAAAGATCAGATAATTATATGTCCCGATAATATTAAGGGATGGGATGTAAACTCCTGCTCCTGTTCTCTGAGCCGACTTTGACCCTTCTGTATAAATAAGGATGTGCGTACAAAAATTTTCAGAGATAATACTATTGAATGTAACCCGGATCCGTGGTAAAGGATAAAGAACATAGTTCTCAAGAAAGGAATGTGTTATCTTTGAATCGAGTGGTTTTTGTTTCTCGCGTTCGAATATCGTTTCATAGCATTATCTATCTTAATCTCGCTATCATTCATCGTTGAATTGTCTTCATTCTACCGGCGGCGGTGAGATAATTCTAATTTATTACTAACACTAACATTACTGTTATTATTGTTATTATTATTATTGTTACTATCGTCGTCGTTTTGTATAGCGTATACCTGCGTATGCTTGGCATTTACTAAACAACGACACGTGCGTTGTCGTTGTTTATAATATTGTGCGTATCTAAATAATAATGATAGGCCGTTCCCCCCCTCCGAGTCGTACTTCGTCACCAACTTTCTTGTCGAAGTCCGATAAAAATTCCGATACTACTAGTAGTAATATTACAAGCACTAAAAAAATTAATAAAATAAGTTCGCAGAATAGTATCGTATATAATGGTTCTAGTAATGTCAACATGAATGTTGATAACGAGCAACCTACACAGGTAATGGACACGACATGCCAATCCACGTGCACTAATTCAAAATCATGTAAGACGGTTCCTCCTCTTACACTTAAACAAACAACAAATTCATGGCAAATTATACCACTCAGAAAACGTACTCGGGTACAAACTCCTGAAACTTCTCCTGATGTAGAAGTAAAAGGAAATAGATTCTGGCCATTAAGAAATCTTCCTGACAGTGACATTTGTATATCGAATATGCAAACAAGAACTGAATGTGATCGAGAAATCGACGCAACAAGAAGTCCAAAGCCACCCCCCATATTTCTGTACGGGGTAATCAATTATAAACAAATGGAACAGTGTATCTCTACCATCATAAACAAAGATGAATTTACTTGTCAGGCATTAAAAGACAAAATTAAGTTGAAAGTTAATAGTGCAGATAACTTTCGAAAAGTTATTATATATTTAAAAGAAAATCATATAATTTATCATACTTATCAATTGAAAGAAGAACGGGCGTATCGTGTCGTTCTTAAGAATATCCACCACACTATGCCGCTAGAGGAAATTAAAGAAGCATTAAATAAACAGGGATTTCTAACGAGAAACATAATAAATATGCGACAACGGAAAACTAAACAACCTTTACCAATGTTTTTCGTAGACCTTGAACCTAACGTTAACAATAAACTGATATACGATATGCAGTACCTGCTGAATATGAAAATAAAGGTTGAACCGCCACGCAAGAATAAGGGAGTAATACAGTGTACTAGATGCCAAATGTTTGGTCATAGTAAAGCGTATTGTGCGCTGCCATTTATTTGTGTGAAGTGCGGCGGACAGCATGATACTAAAAATTGCACTAAATTAATGAACGAACCGGCAAAATGTACACACTGTGAAGGCAACCATCCGGCAAATTACAGAGGGTGTACGGTATATAGAGAATTATTAAATAAAAGGAACAAAAATCAAAACCAACCACATCAAAATAAAAATGATGTTCATAACTTTGAGCTAACTGCTGCAGATTTCCCACAAACATCCAGTACAGATAATTTGGACAAACCCAAAAATGCTTTCAAACGTTCTTTTAATACTGTTTTATTAGACACAACAAGAAAGCAACACACGCCTCAAGCAACGTCCTACAATCCAAATAATAATGATCAAAATAATTGCATTAATAATCAACTCCAGGAAATATTGCTGGAATTTAAAAGCATGTTTAGCCAATTAATACAACAAAACAGCATGATAATGAATTTATTATCAACAGTAATAAATAAATTGGTTTCCAAATGAATTGCCTACTAAGAATAGCTACATGGAACATAAATGGATTGGCACAGTATTGCCATGAAGTTGAGGCATTTATTATAAGTAACAAAATTGATATTCTGTTGATATCTGAATCGCACTTCACAAATAAGAGTTTTATTAAAATACCATATTACACAGTCTACGATACTCAACACCCAGATGGTACGGCACACGGAGGTACGGCTGTTATAATAAAATCGTCAATGAAGCACTATGCAATAACCAACTTTACTAAAGCATATCTACAGGCAACCACCGTAATCATTGAAACAACTTCGGGTCCTATCGCAGTGTCATCGGTTTATTGCCCCCCTAAGCATAACATTAAGGAAGAACATTTCGACGAGTATTTTAAAAGTCTTGGAAATAAATTTATAGCTGGCGGAGATTTTAACGCCAAACATATATCATTTGGCTCTCGCTTAATAACACCAAGAGGGAGACAATTACATTCGTGTCTACTAAAAAATAAATATCAGTGCTTGTCCGATGGAAGGCCGTCATACTGGCCAAGTGATATAAATAAAGTTCCTGATTTATTGGATTTTTTCGTCAGCAACGCAATTAATGTAGGTCATACATTAGTTGAATCGTCCATGGACGGAACCTCTGATCACTCACCAAAAATATTAAACCTCAACAGCACAGTGATGCAGATCCCCATGATGCCGAAACTGACAAACAAGAAAACTAATTGGCATATGTTTCAGGAGATGGCTGAAAGTGAAATTGATCTCAACATTTCGTTAAAAACTGAAGAAGATATTGAGAGGGGGGTCGAACACTTTATTAAGTGTATTCAAAAATCGGCATATTTAGCCACTCCGATAAATAAGACAGGTAGAAGAACAACAAGTCACCCGAAAGTGATAAAAGATATGATCGCAGAAAAACGACGTCTAAGAAGAGTTTGGCAATATGATAGGACCCCAACAAATAAAAATGCACTCAACAAAATGACCAAAAAACTGAAGAAAACACTCTCAGGCATGAAAAATGAAGTCTTTCATAAATATTTAACCAATCTTACACCAACGGCAGATACAGATTATTCCTTATGGAGGGCCATTAACAATATAAAGATAAATCATGTATCTCAGCGTCCACCAATTAGAATGGAAAACAGCCAATGGGCAAGAACAGATCAAGAAAAGGCAGAGGAATTCGGTAAATATCTCTGTAAAATTTTTCATCACGATAATAATAGTACATTAACGCCCGAAGAGGAAAATATCTGTAACTATTTGAAAACACCATTTCAGATGTGCCCACCTATCAATTCTATATCACCAATGGAAGTGAAGACGTGTATACGAAAACAGCTTCACCCAAAAAAATCACCCGGTTATGATTTAATAACCGCAGTAATGCTTAAAAACTTGCCACGGAAAGCAATAGTATTCCTAACGTATATTTTTAACGCGATTCTCCGTACAGGTTACTACCCTATCCAGTGGAAATTCGCATCTATAATTATGCTGCAGAAGCCAGGGAAACCACAAGAACTAGTCACATCATACAGACCTATCAGCCTACTACCGACTATGTCAAAATTGCTCGAAAAACTAATTTTAAAAAGACTACAATCTATTCTCGATGATAAAAACATAATACCAAATTGGCAGTTTGGTTTCAGAAACAAACACAGCACAGTAGAACAGACTCATCGAATAGTCAACTTAATCAACAGTACTTTTGAAAACAAAAAATTTTGCCCTGCGGTGTTTCTCGACATCGAGAAAGCCTTCGACAAAGTGTGGCATACTGGCCTACTATACAAGCTGAAACTGAACTTGCCACACCAATACTATACGCTATTACAATCATATTTAACAGACAGATATTATCAAGTAAATATAAACGGTGCCCGATCACAAATATATCCTATACGCTCGGGAGTTCCTCAGGGCAGTGTACTCGGTCCGTTGTTATACCAGATATATACATCTGATTTTCCAGAAAACAGATACACTACTACAGCCATGTTCGCGGACGATACGGCGATATTAGCTACTGATAGTAATTTAACAGTTGCTACCACACAACTCCAGAATCATCTTCTGCAACTGGAGAAGTGGCTTAGACTATGGAAAATTGCAGTTAATGAGTCGAAGTCGAATTACCTCCTATTTACGTTAAACAAAAAATTTGCAAACGTGGCGATCCAGTTAAATGGAAAAACGGTCCCAACAGTAAACAAAATAAAATATTTAGGGCTACATCTAGATCAACGTTTGACCTGGAAAGATCATATTGACACCAAACGGAAACAACTGGATCTAAAACTACGAAGCATGAGCTGGTTGATAAATAGATATTCATCGCTGTCCGTAGAGAATAAAGTTCTATTATATAAAATTATTCTGAAGCCAATATGGACCTACGGAATCGAAATATGGGGAACAGCCAGCGATTCACGAATAAAAATACTCCAGCGATTCCAGGCAAAAGTCCTGCGTAACATTGTGCGTGCGCCGTGGTATATTCGCAATGACGACCTTCATAAGGATCTCCACATGCCAACTGTAAAGGAAACTATCAACATTCATAGTGAAAGATATATCCAGCGATTGCAGTATCACGGGAATCCGCTGGCAGCCGATCTTAAGGATAACAGCGTTAAATTTCAACGGCTGAAAAGACTCACGCAAGTGGAGTTGTTTAACCGGTCTTAACCCATGTTCATCAAATGAAGAATGGCTGTCGTTGGGCGGCGTTCTGTTAATATTCGATATATCCAATAACAGTGCTACTTATTATCCAGCTAGGATAGATTGTATGCAAAAAAAAAAAAAAAAAAAAAAAAAAAAAAAAAAAAAAAAGAAACGAATATCGTAATGTTATCGCTGGATAAGTTAAATTTCCACTGACTATCTTTTACCAATGAACGAATTAAATAATTATAAAACGTTCGTCACGCAACTAAAATAGTAAGTTGAGAATAAATTTTGTATTAAATTAAATATTTAAATAATAAAATATTCATTTTTACTGCCGCATTTGTTTTTAAAATAGCGTGTACCACAACTGAGATCAGAGACACCCAGACTAATTATTCAAATGAGCGGATATATGTTTGTTGATTTCAGAATTTGAATGGTGTTTATAAGTTCTTCTGGATTGGTCGGAAAGTAACCGTGTGTACCGAGATACAGCGACTGGGACGGAATTTTTAAAGTGGTATACACGATATTAGATTCGACTGTTAATGATCCTTGTCTGCAGCCACAGCGTATTGGTGGCGTTTTAGTGCGGTATGACCAATTCTGAGCCGATTTAACATAACCTCATCTCGTCGTGTTGATATGGATTTTTTTTTATGGGGTTGCCTTTACTACAGCATACTCAACGTGATACTGTACGAACTAACTTATATTTCTATCTCCTCTAGAAATATCACTATGTCTGGAAATAGATGTATATTCTCCAGATGAAGAAGGGACGATCCATTGTATGAAGGACTATTAGAAGATGAGCGCAGTAATTTAGGGTGCAGTTCGGAGCGTAATGTTATGAAAGAAGGACATTTGAAGAACACATGATCAGGATTTCAAATTACACAATCAGTATGGAGAGGGGATTAAGTAGTTTCTCTAAGCTGCATAAGGAACAGGCGGTTCCGCAATAAGCAATGCCCGAATCGTAATCTATTGATAAATAGAATTCTTTTCTGCTTAATGTTTTTAAAAAAAAGTATAACCATGGACATCTAGGAAGAGACGGTTGTAATTGATAGTAACAAGTAACGGGTGACTGCTGTATATACTCCACATATGTCCGTTCCCAAAATTCCATGTGTTCTGACTATATAAAATTCATATCAAGTGTAGAAATTAAAGTGAATACCACACTACTAGAAGATCCCCCTTTAGCAAATGAATCTACAATTTCATTGTCGAGATTCCTCGATGTTCCGGTATTCATAAGAAATATACAAATATACTCAAGTTTTCCAAGTTTCAACATGATGAATGAAATTAACGATCTGACGATTCCTCTTTTTTCGATAGCATTCAAAATGCTTTGTGAGTCGGTGATGATGAGATATTTACCTAGAAGCTTCACATCAATTAAGAGTGGTAAGGATAAAAATACTGCTACACATTCAGCGGTAAATGCGCAACAAAGATCAGATAATTATATGTCCCGATAATATTAAGGGATGGGATGTAAACTCCTGCTCCTGTTCTCTGAGCCGACTTTGACCCTTCTGTATAAATAAGGATGTGCGTACAAAAATTTTCAGAGATAATACTATTGAATGTAACCCGGATCCGTGGTAAAGGATAAAGAACATAGTTCTCAAGAAAGGAATGTGTTATCTTTGAATCGAGTGGTTTTTGTTTCTCGCGTTCGAATATCGTTTCATAGCATTATCTATCTTAATCTCGCTATCATTCATCGTTGAATTGTCTTCATTCTACCGGCGGCGGTGAGATAATTCTAATTTATTACTAACACTAACATTACTGTTATTATTGTTATTATTATTATTGTTACTATCGTCGTCGTTTTGTATAGCGTATACCTGCGTATGCTTGGCATTTACTAAACAACGACACGTGCGTTGTCGTTGTTTATAATATTGTGCGTATCTAAATAATAATGATAGGCCGTTCCCCCCCTCCGAGTCGTACTTCGTCACCAACTTTCTTGTCGAAGTCCGATAAAAATTCCGATACTACTAGTAGTAATATTACAAGCACTAAAAAAATTAATAAAATAAGTTCGCAGAATAGTATCGTATATAATGGTTCTAGTAATGTCAACATGAATGTTGATAACGAGCAACCTACACAGGTAATGGACACGACATGCCAATCCACGTGCACTAATTCAAAATCATGTAAGACGGTTCCTCCTCTTACACTTAAACAAACAACAAATTCATGGCAAATTATACCACTCAGAAAACGTACTCGGGTACAAACTCCTGAAACTTCTCCTGATGTAGAAGTAAAAGGAAATAGATTCTGGCCATTAAGAAATCTTCCTGACAGTGACATTTGTATATCGAATATGCAAACAAGAACTGAATGTGATCGAGAAATCGACGCAACAAGAAGTCCAAAGCCACCCCCCATATTTCTGTACGGGGTAATCAATTATAAACAAATGGAACAGTGTATCTCTACCATCATAAACAAAGATGAATTTACTTGTCAGGCATTAAAAGACAAAATTAAGTTGAAAGTTAATAGTGCAGATAACTTTCGAAAAGTTATTATATATTTAAAAGAAAATCATATAATTTATCATACTTATCAATTGAAAGAAGAACGGGCGTATCGTGTCGTTCTTAAGAATATCCACCACACTATGCCGCTAGAGGAAATTAAAGAAGCATTAAATAAACAGGGATTTCTAACGAGAAACATAATAAATATGCGACAACGGAAAACTAAACAACCTTTACCAATGTTTTTCGTAGACCTTGAACCTAACGTTAACAATAAACTGATATACGATATGCAGTACCTGCTGAATATGAAAATAAAGGTTGAACCGCCACGCAAGAATAAGGGAGTAATACAGTGTACTAGATGCCAAATGTTTGGTCATAGTAAAGCGTATTGTGCGCTGCCATTTATTTGTGTGAAGTGCGGCGGACAGCATGATACTAAAAATTGCACTAAATTAATGAACGAACCGGCAAAATGTACACACTGTGAAGGCAACCATCCGGCAAATTACAGAGGGTGTACGGTATATAGAGAATTATTAAATAAAAGGAACAAAAATCAAAACCAACCACATCAAAATAAAAATGATGTTCATAACTTTGAGCTAACTGCTGCAGATTTCCCACAAACATCCAGTACAGATAATTTGGACAAACCCAAAAATGCTTTCAAACGTTCTTTTAATACTGTTTTATTAGACACAACAAGAAAGCAACACACGCCTCAAGCAACGTCCTACAATCCAAATAATAATGATCAAAATAATTGCATTAATAATCAACTCCAGGAAATATTGCTGGAATTTAAAAGCATGTTTAGCCAATTAATACAACAAAACAGCATGATAATGAATTTATTATCAACAGTAATAAATAAATTGGTTTCCAAATGAATTGCCTACTAAGAATAGCTACATGGAACATAAATGGATTGGCACAGTATTGCCATGAAGTTGAGGCATTTATTATAAGTAACAAAATTGATATTCTGTTGATATCTGAATCGCACTTCACAAATAAGAGTTTTATTAAAATACCATATTACACAGTCTACGATACTCAACACCCAGATGGTACGGCACACGGAGGTACGGCTGTTATAATAAAATCGTCAATGAAGCACTATGCAATAACCAACTTTACTAAAGCATATCTACAGGCAACCACCGTAATCATTGAAACAACTTCGGGTCCTATCGCAGTGTCATCGGTTTATTGCCCCCCTAAGCATAACATTAAGGAAGAACATTTCGACGAGTATTTTAAAAGTCTTGGAAATAAATTTATAGCTGGCGGAGATTTTAACGCCAAACATATATCATTTGGCTCTCGCTTAATAACACCAAGAGGGAGACAATTACATTCGTGTCTACTAAAAAATAAATATCAGTGCTTGTCCGATGGAAGGCCGTCATACTGGCCAAGTGATATAAATAAAGTTCCTGATTTATTGGATTTTTTCGTCAGCAACGCAATTAATGTAGGTCATACATTAGTTGAATCGTCCATGGACGGAACCTCTGATCACTCACCAAAAATATTAAACCTCAACAGCACAGTGATGCAGATCCCCATGATGCCGAAACTGACAAACAAGAAAACTAATTGGCATATGTTTCAGGAGATGGCTGAAAGTGAAATTGATCTCAACATTTCGTTAAAAACTGAAGAAGATATTGAGAGGGGGGTCGAACACTTTATTAAGTGTATTCAAAAATCGGCATATTTAGCCACTCCGATAAATAAGACAGGTAGAAGAACAACAAGTCACCCGAAAGTGATAAAAGATATGATCGCAGAAAAACGACGTCTAAGAAGAGTTTGGCAATATGATAGGACCCCAACAAATAAAAATGCACTCAACAAAATGACCAAAAAACTGAAGAAAACACTCTCAGGCATGAAAAATGAAGTCTTTCATAAATATTTAACCAATCTTACACCAACGGCAGATACAGATTATTCCTTATGGAGGGCCATTAACAATATAAAGATAAATCATGTATCTCAGCGTCCACCAATTAGAATGGAAAACAGCCAATGGGCAAGAACAGATCAAGAAAAGGCAGAGGAATTCGGTAAATATCTCTGTAAAATTTTTCATCACGATAATAATAGTACATTAACGCCCGAAGAGGAAAATATCTGTAACTATTTGAAAACACCATTTCAGATGTGCCCACCTATCAATTCTATATCACCAATGGAAGTGAAGACGTGTATACGAAAACAGCTTCACCCAAAAAAATCACCCGGTTATGATTTAATAACCGCAGTAATGCTTAAAAACTTGCCACGGAAAGCAATAGTATTCCTAACGTATATTTTTAACGCGATTCTCCGTACAGGTTACTACCCTATCCAGTGGAAATTCGCATCTATAATTATGCTGCAGAAGCCAGGGAAACCACAAGAACTAGTCACATCATACAGACCTATCAGCCTACTACCGACTATGTCAAAATTGCTCGAAAAACTAATTTTAAAAAGACTACAATCTATTCTCGATGATAAAAACATAATACCAAATTGGCAGTTTGGTTTCAGAAACAAACACAGCACAGTAGAACAGACTCATCGAATAGTCAACTTAATCAACAGTACTTTTGAAAACAAAAAATTTTGCCCTGCGGTGTTTCTCGACATCGAGAAAGCCTTCGACAAAGTGTGGCATACTGGCCTACTATACAAGCTGAAACTGAACTTGCCACACCAATACTATACGCTATTACAATCATATTTAACAGACAGATATTATCAAGTAAATATAAACGGTGCCCGATCACAAATATATCCTATACGCTCGGGAGTTCCTCAGGGCAGTGTACTCGGTCCGTTGTTATACCAGATATATACATCTGATTTTCCAGAAAACAGATACACTACTACAGCCATGTTCGCGGACGATACGGCGATATTAGCTACTGATAGTAATTTAACAGTTGCTACCACACAACTCCAGAATCATCTTCTGCAACTGGAGAAGTGGCTTAGACTATGGAAAATTGCAGTTAATGAGTCGAAGTCGAATTACCTCCTATTTACGTTAAACAAAAAATTTGCAAACGTGGCGATCCAGTTAAATGGAAAAACGGTCCCAACAGTAAACAAAATAAAATATTTAGGGCTACATCTAGATCAACGTTTGACCTGGAAAGATCATATTGACACCAAACGGAAACAACTGGATCTAAAACTACGAAGCATGAGCTGGTTGATAAATAGATATTCATCGCTGTCCGTAGAGAATAAAGTTCTATTATATAAAATTATTCTGAAGCCAATATGGACCTACGGAATCGAAATATGGGGAACAGCCAGCGATTCACGAATAAAAATACTCCAGCGATTCCAGGCAAAAGTCCTGCGTAACATTGTGCGTGCGCCGTGGTATATTCGCAATGACGACCTTCATAAGGATCTCCACATGCCAACTGTAAAGGAAACTATCAACATTCATAGTGAAAGATATATCCAGCGATTGCAGTATCACGGGAATCCGCTGGCAGCCGATCTTAAGGATAACAGCGTTAAATTTCAACGGCTGAAAAGACTCACGCAAGTGGAGTTGTTTAACCGGTCTTAACCCATGTTCATCAAATGAAGAATGGCTGTCGTTGGGCGGCGTTCTGTTAATATTCGATATATCCAATAACAGTGCTACTTATTATCCAGCTAGGATAGATTGTATGCAAAAAAAAAATAAAAAAAAAAAAAAAAAAAAAAAATAAACGAATATCGTAATGTTATCGCTGGATAAGTTAAATTTCCACTGACTATCTTTTACCAATGAACGAATTAAATAATTATAAAACGTTCGTCACGCAACTAAAATAGTAAGTTGAGAATAAATTTTGTATTAAATTAAATATTTAAATAATAAAATATTCATTTTTACTGCCGCATTTGTTTTTAAAATAGCGTGTACCACAACTGAGATCAGAGACACCCAGACTAATTATTCAAATGAGCGGATATATGTTTGTTGATTTCAGAATTTGAATGGTGTTTATAAGTTCTTCTGGATTGGTCGGAAAGTAACCGTGTGTACCGAGATACAGCGACTGGGACGGAATTTTTAAAGTGGTATACACGATATTAGATTCGACTGTTAATGATCCTTGTCTGCAGCCACAGCGTATTGGTGGCGTTTTAGTGCGGTATGACCAATTCTGAGCCGATTTAACATAACCTCATCTCGTCGTGTTGATATGGATTTTTTTTTATGGGGTTGCCTTTACTACAGCATACTCAACGTGATACTGTACGAACTAACTTATATTTCTATCTCCTCTAGAAATATCACTATGTCTGGAAATAGATGTATATTCTCCAGATGAAGAAGGGACGATCCATTGTATGAAGGACTATTAGAAGATGAGCGCAGTAATTTAGGGTGCAGTTCGGAGCGTAATGTTATGAAAGAAGGACATTTGAAGAACACATGATCAGGATTTCAAATTACACAATCAGTATGGAGAGGGGATTAAGTAGTTTCTCTAAGCTGCATAAGGAACAGGCGGTTCCGCAATAAGCAATGCCCGAATCGTAATCTATTGATAAATAGAATTCTTTTCTGCTTAATGTTTTTAAAAAAAAGTATAACCATGGACATCTAGGAAGAGACGGTTGTAATTGATAGTAACAAGTAACGGGTGACTGCTGTATATACTCCACATATGTCCGTTCCCAAAATTCCATGTGTTCTGACTATATAAAATTCATATCAAGTGTAGAAATTAAAGTGAATACCACACTACTAGAAGATCCCCCTTTAGCAAATGAATCTACAATTTCATTGTCGAGATTCCTCGATGTTCCGGTATTCATAAGAAATATACAAATATACTCAAGTTTTCCAAGTTTCAACATGATGAATGAAATTAACGATCTGACGATTCCTCTTTTTTCGATAGCATTCAAAATGCTTTGTGAGTCGGTGATGATGAGATATTTACCTAGAAGCTTCACATCAATTAAGAGTGGTAAGGATAAAAATACTGCTACACATTCAGCGGTAAATGCGCAACAAAGATCAGATAATTATATGTCCCGATAATATTAAGGGATGGGATGTAAACTCCTGCTCCTGTTCTCTGAGCCGACTTTGACCCTTCTGTATAAATAAGGATGTGCGTACAAAAATTTTCAGAGATAATACTATTGAATGTAACCCGGATCCGTGGTAAAGGATAAAGAACATAGTTCTCAAGAAAGGAATGTGTTATCTTTGAATCGAGTGGTTTTTGTTTCTCGCGTTCGAATATCGTTTCATAGCATTATCTATCTTAATCTCGCTATCATTCATCGTTGAATTGTCTTCATTCTACCGGCGGCGGTGAGATAATTCTAATTTATTACTAACACTAACATTACTGTTATTATTGTTATTATTATTATTGTTACTATCGTCGTCGTTTTGTATAGCGTATACCTGCGTATGCTTGGCATTTACTAAACAACGACACGTGCGTTGTCGTTGTTTATAATATTGTGCGTATCTAAATAATAATGATAGGCCGTTCCCCCCCTCCGAGTCGTACTTCGTCACCAACTTTCTTGTCGAAGTCCGATAAAAATTCCGATACTACTAGTAGTAATATTACAAGCACTAAAAAAATTAATAAAATAAGTTCGCAGAATAGTATCGTATATAATGGTTCTAGTAATGTCAACATGAATGTTGATAACGAGCAACCTACACAGGTAATGGACACGACATGCCAATCCACGTGCACTAATTCAAAATCATGTAAGACGGTTCCTCCTCTTACACTTAAACAAACAACAAATTCATGGCAAATTATACCACTCAGAAAACGTACTCGGGTACAAACTCCTGAAACTTCTCCTGATGTAGAAGTAAAAGGAAATAGATTCTGGCCATTAAGAAATCTTCCTGACAGTGACATTTGTATATCGAATATGCAAACAAGAACTGAATGTGATCGAGAAATCGACGCAACAAGAAGTCCAAAGCCACCCCCCATATTTCTGTACGGGGTAATCAATTATAAACAAATGGAACAGTGTATCTCTACCATCATAAACAAAGATGAATTTACTTGTCAGGCATTAAAAGACAAAATTAAGTTGAAAGTTAATAGTGCAGATAACTTTCGAAAAGTTATTATATATTTAAAAGAAAATCATATAATTTATCATACTTATCAATTGAAAGAAGAACGGGCGTATCGTGTCGTTCTTAAGAATATCCACCACACTATGCCGCTAGAGGAAATTAAAGAAGCATTAAATAAACAGGGATTTCTAACGAGAAACATAATAAATATGCGACAACGGAAAACTAAACAACCTTTACCAATGTTTTTCGTAGACCTTGAACCTAACGTTAACAATAAACTGATATACGATATGCAGTACCTGCTGAATATGAAAATAAAGGTTGAACCGCCACGCAAGAATAAGGGAGTAATACAGTGTACTAGATGCCAAATGTTTGGTCATAGTAAAGCGTATTGTGCGCTGCCATTTATTTGTGTGAAGTGCGGCGGACAGCATGATACTAAAAATTGCACTAAATTAATGAACGAACCGGCAAAATGTACACACTGTGAAGGCAACCATCCGGCAAATTACAGAGGGTGTACGGTATATAGAGAATTATTAAATAAAAGGAACAAAAATCAAAACCAACCACATCAAAATAAAAATGATGTTCATAACTTTGAGCTAACTGCTGCAGATTTCCCACAAACATCCAGTACAGATAATTTGGACAAACCCAAAAATGCTTTCAAACGTTCTTTTAATACTGTTTTATTAGACACAACAAGAAAGCAACACACGCCTCAAGCAACGTCCTACAATCCAAATAATAATGATCAAAATAATTGCATTAATAATCAACTCCAGGAAATATTGCTGGAATTTAAAAGCATGTTTAGCCAATTAATACAACAAAACAGCATGATAATGAATTTATTATCAACAGTAATAAATAAATTGGTTTCCAAATGAATTGCCTACTAAGAATAGCTACATGGAACATAAATGGATTGGCACAGTATTGCCATGAAGTTGAGGCATTTATTATAAGTAACAAAATTGATATTCTGTTGATATCTGAATCGCACTTCACAAATAAGAGTTTTATTAAAATACCATATTACACAGTCTACGATACTCAACACCCAGATGGTACGGCACACGGAGGTACGGCTGTTATAATAAAATCGTCAATGAAGCACTATGCAATAACCAACTTTACTAAAGCATATCTACAGGCAACCACCGTAATCATTGAAACAACTTCGGGTCCTATCGCAGTGTCATCGGTTTATTGCCCCCCTAAGCATAACATTAAGGAAGAACATTTCGACGAGTATTTTAAAAGTCTTGGAAATAAATTTATAGCTGGCGGAGATTTTAACGCCAAACATATATCATTTGGCTCTCGCTTAATAACACCAAGAGGGAGACAATTACATTCGTGTCTACTAAAAAATAAATATCAGTGCTTGTCCGATGGAAGGCCGTCATACTGGCCAAGTGATATAAATAAAGTTCCTGATTTATTGGATTTTTTCGTCAGCAACGCAATTAATGTAGGTCATACATTAGTTGAATCGTCCATGGACGGAACCTCTGATCACTCACCAAAAATATTAAACCTCAACAGCACAGTGATGCAGATCCCCATGATGCCGAAACTGACAAACAAGAAAACTAATTGGCATATGTTTCAGGAGATGGCTGAAAGTGAAATTGATCTCAACATTTCGTTAAAAACTGAAGAAGATATTGAGAGGGGGGTCGAACACTTTATTAAGTGTATTCAAAAATCGGCATATTTAGCCACTCCGATAAATAAGACAGGTAGAAGAACAACAAGTCACCCGAAAGTGATAAAAGATATGATCGCAGAAAAACGACGTCTAAGAAGAGTTTGGCAATATGATAGGACCCCAACAAATAAAAATGCACTCAACAAAATGACCAAAAAACTGAAGAAAACACTCTCAGGCATGAAAAATGAAGTCTTTCATAAATATTTAACCAATCTTACACCAACGGCAGATACAGATTATTCCTTATGGAGGGCCATTAACAATATAAAGATAAATCATGTATCTCAGCGTCCACCAATTAGAATGGAAAACAGCCAATGGGCAAGAACAGATCAAGAAAAGGCAGAGGAATTCGGTAAATATCTCTGTAAAATTTTTCATCACGATAATAATAGTACATTAACGCCCGAAGAGGAAAATATCTGTAACTATTTGAAAACACCATTTCAGATGTGCCCACCTATCAATTCTATATCACCAATGGAAGTGAAGACGTGTATACGAAAACAGCTTCACCCAAAAAAATCACCCGGTTATGATTTAATAACCGCAGTAATGCTTAAAAACTTGCCACGGAAAGCAATAGTATTCCTAACGTATATTTTTAACGCGATTCTCCGTACAGGTTACTACCCTATCCAGTGGAAATTCGCATCTATAATTATGCTGCAGAAGCCAGGGAAACCACAAGAACTAGTCACATCATACAGACCTATCAGCCTACTACCGACTATGTCAAAATTGCTCGAAAAACTAATTTTAAAAAGACTACAATCTATTCTCGATGATAAAAACATAATACCAAATTGGCAGTTTGGTTTCAGAAACAAACACAGCACAGTAGAACAGACTCATCGAATAGTCAACTTAATCAACAGTACTTTTGAAAACAAAAAATTTTGCCCTGCGGTGTTTCTCGACATCGAGAAAGCCTTCGACAAAGTGTGGCATACTGGCCTACTATACAAGCTGAAACTGAACTTGCCACACCAATACTATACGCTATTACAATCATATTTAACAGACAGATATTATCAAGTAAATATAAACGGTGCCCGATCACAAATATATCCTATACGCTCGGGAGTTCCTCAGGGCAGTGTACTCGGTCCGTTGTTATACCAGATATATACATCTGATTTTCCAGAAAACAGATACACTACTACAGCCATGTTCGCGGACGATACGGCGATATTAGCTACTGATAGTAATTTAACAGTTGCTACCACACAACTCCAGAATCATCTTCTGCAACTGGAGAAGTGGCTTAGACTATGGAAAATTGCAGTTAATGAGTCGAAGTCGAATTACCTCCTATTTACGTTAAACAAAAAATTTGCAAACGTGGCGATCCAGTTAAATGGAAAAACGGTCCCAACAGTAAACAAAATAAAATATTTAGGGCTACATCTAGATCAACGTTTGACCTGGAAAGATCATATTGACACCAAACGGAAACAACTGGATCTAAAACTACGAAGCATGAGCTGGTTGATAAATAGATATTCATCGCTGTCCGTAGAGAATAAAGTTCTATTATATAAAATTATTCTGAAGCCAATATGGACCTACGGAATCGAAATATGGGGAACAGCCAGCGATTCACGAATAAAAATACTCCAGCGATTCCAGGCAAAAGTCCTGCGTAACATTGTGCGTGCGCCGTGGTATATTCGCAATGACGACCTTCATAAGGATCTCCACATGCCAACTGTAAAGGAAACTATCAACATTCATAGTGAAAGATATATCCAGCGATTGCAGTATCACGGGAATCCGCTGGCAGCCGATCTTAAGGATAACAGCGTTAAATTTCAACGGCTGAAAAGACTCACGCAAGTGGAGTTGTTTAACCGGTCTTAACCCATGTTCATCAAATGAAGAATGGCTGTCGTTGGGCGGCGTTCTGTTAATATTCGATATATCCAATAACAGTGCTACTTATTATCCAGCTAGGATAGATTGTATGCAAAAAAAAAAAAAAAAAAAAAAAAAAAAAAAAAAATAAACGAATATCGTAATGTTATCGCTGGATAAGTTAAATTTCCACTGACTATCTTTTACCAATGAACGAATTAAATAATTATAAAACGTTCGTCACGCAACTAAAATAGTAAGTTGAGAATAAATTTTGTATTAAATTAAATATTTAAATAATAAAATATTCATTTTTACTGCCGCATTTGTTTTTAAAATAGCGTGTACCACAACTGAGATCAGAGACACCCAGACTAATTATTCAAATGAGCGGATATATGTTTGTTGATTTCAGAATTTGAATGGTGTTTATAAGTTCTTCTGGATTGGTCGGAAAGTAACCGTGTGTACCGAGATACAGCGACTGGGACGGAATTTTTAAAGTGGTATACACGATATTAGATTCGACTGTTAATGATCCTTGTCTGCAGCCACAGCGTATTGGTGGCGTTTTAGTGCGGTATGACCAATTCTGAGCCGATTTAACATAACCTCATCTCGTCGTGTTGATATGGATTTTTTTTTATGGGGTTGCCTTTACTACAGCATACTCAACGTGATACTGTACGAACTAACTTATATTTCTATCTCCTCTAGAAATATCACTATGTCTGGAAATAGATGTATATTCTCCAGATGAAGAAGGGACGATCCATTGTATGAAGGACTATTAGAAGATGAGCGCAGTAATTTAGGGTGCAGTTCGGAGCGTAATGTTATGAAAGAAGGACATTTGAAGAACACATGATCAGGATTTCAAATTACACAATCAGTATGGAGAGGGGATTAAGTAGTTTCTCTAAGCTGCATAAGGAACAGGCGGTTCCGCAATAAGCAATGCCCGAATCGTAATCTATTGATAAATAGAATTCTTTTCTGCTTAATGTTTTTAAAAAAAAGTATAACCATGGACATCTAGGAAGAGACGGTTGTAATTGATAGTAACAAGTAACGGGTGACTGCTGTATATACTCCACATATGTCCGTTCCCAAAATTCCATGTGTTCTGACTATATAAAATTCATATCAAGTGTAGAAATTAAAGTGAATACCACACTACTAGAAGATCCCCCTTTAGCAAATGAATCTACAATTTCATTGTCGAGATTCCTCGATGTTCCGGTATTCATAAGAAATATACAAATATACTCAAGTTTTCCAAGTTTCAACATGATGAATGAAATTAACGATCTGACGATTCCTCTTTTTTCGATAGCATTCAAAATGCTTTGTGAGTCGGTGATGATGAGATATTTACCTAGAAGCTTCACATCAATTAAGAGTGGTAAGGATAAAAATACTGCTACACATTCAGCGGTAAATGCGCAACAAAGATCAGATAATTATATGTCCCGATAATATTAAGGGATGGGATGTAAACTCCTGCTCCTGTTCTCTGAGCCGACTTTGACCCTTCTGTATAAATAAGGATGTGCGTACAAAAATTTTCAGAGATAATACTATTGAATGTAACCCGGATCCGTGGTAAAGGATAAAGAACATAGTTCTCAAGAAAGGAATGTGTTATCTTTGAATCGAGTGGTTTTTGTTTCTCGCGTTCGAATATCGTTTCATAGCATTATCTATCTTAATCTCGCTATCATTCATCGTTGAATTGTCTTCATTCTACCGGCGGCGGTGAGATAATTCTAATTTATTACTAACACTAACATTACTGTTATTATTGTTATTATTATTATTGTTACTATCGTCGTCGTTTTGTATAGCGTATACCTGCGTATGCTTGGCATTTACTAAACAACGACACGTGCGTTGTCGTTGTTTATAATATTGTGCGTATCTAAATAATAATGATAGGCCGTTCCCCCCCTCCGAGTCGTACTTCGTCACCAACTTTCTTGTCGAAGTCCGATAAAAATTCCGATACTACTAGTAGTAATATTACAAGCACTAAAAAAATTAATAAAATAAGTTCGCAGAATAGTATCGTATATAATGGTTCTAGTAATGTCAACATGAATGTTGATAACGAGCAACCTACACAGGTAATGGACACGACATGCCAATCCACGTGCACTAATTCAAAATCATGTAAGACGGTTCCTCCTCTTACACTTAAACAAACAACAAATTCATGGCAAATTATACCACTCAGAAAACGTACTCGGGTACAAACTCCTGAAACTTCTCCTGATGTAGAAGTAAAAGGAAATAGATTCTGGCCATTAAGAAATCTTCCTGACAGTGACATTTGTATATCGAATATGCAAACAAGAACTGAATGTGATCGAGAAATCGACGCAACAAGAAGTCCAAAGCCACCCCCCATATTTCTGTACGGGGTAATCAATTATAAACAAATGGAACAGTGTATCTCTACCATCATAAACAAAGATGAATTTACTTGTCAGGCATTAAAAGACAAAATTAAGTTGAAAGTTAATAGTGCAGATAACTTTCGAAAAGTTATTATATATTTAAAAGAAAATCATATAATTTATCATACTTATCAATTGAAAGAAGAACGGGCGTATCGTGTCGTTCTTAAGAATATCCACCACACTATGCCGCTAGAGGAAATTAAAGAAGCATTAAATAAACAGGGATTTCTAACGAGAAACATAATAAATATGCGACAACGGAAAACTAAACAACCTTTACCAATGTTTTTCGTAGACCTTGAACCTAACGTTAACAATAAACTGATATACGATATGCAGTACCTGCTGAATATGAAAATAAAGGTTGAACCGCCACGCAAGAATAAGGGAGTAATACAGTGTACTAGATGCCAAATGTTTGGTCATAGTAAAGCGTATTGTGCGCTGCCATTTATTTGTGTGAAGTGCGGCGGACAGCATGATACTAAAAATTGCACTAAATTAATGAACGAACCGGCAAAATGTACACACTGTGAAGGCAACCATCCGGCAAATTACAGAGGGTGTACGGTATATAGAGAATTATTAAATAAAAGGAACAAAAATCAAAACCAACCACATCAAAATAAAAATGATGTTCATAACTTTGAGCTAACTGCTGCAGATTTCCCACAAACATCCAGTACAGATAATTTGGACAAACCCAAAAATGCTTTCAAACGTTCTTTTAATACTGTTTTATTAGACACAACAAGAAAGCAACACACGCCTCAAGCAACGTCCTACAATCCAAATAATAATGATCAAAATAATTGCATTAATAATCAACTCCAGGAAATATTGCTGGAATTTAAAAGCATGTTTAGCCAATTAATACAACAAAACAGCATGATAATGAATTTATTATCAACAGTAATAAATAAATTGGTTTCCAAATGAATTGCCTACTAAGAATAGCTACATGGAACATAAATGGATTGGCACAGTATTGCCATGAAGTTGAGGCATTTATTATAAGTAACAAAATTGATATTCTGTTGATATCTGAATCGCACTTCACAAATAAGAGTTTTATTAAAATACCATATTACACAGTCTACGATACTCAACACCCAGATGGTACGGCACACGGAGGTACGGCTGTTATAATAAAATCGTCAATGAAGCACTATGCAATAACCAACTTTACTAAAGCATATCTACAGGCAACCACCGTAATCATTGAAACAACTTCGGGTCCTATCGCAGTGTCATCGGTTTATTGCCCCCCTAAGCATAACATTAAGGAAGAACATTTCGACGAGTATTTTAAAAGTCTTGGAAATAAATTTATAGCTGGCGGAGATTTTAACGCCAAACATATATCATTTGGCTCTCGCTTAATAACACCAAGAGGGAGACAATTACATTCGTGTCTACTAAAAAATAAATATCAGTGCTTGTCCGATGGAAGGCCGTCATACTGGCCAAGTGATATAAATAAAGTTCCTGATTTATTGGATTTTTTCGTCAGCAACGCAATTAATGTAGGTCATACATTAGTTGAATCGTCCATGGACGGAACCTCTGATCACTCACCAAAAATATTAAACCTCAACAGCACAGTGATGCAGATCCCCATGATGCCGAAACTGACAAACAAGAAAACTAATTGGCATATGTTTCAGGAGATGGCTGAAAGTGAAATTGATCTCAACATTTCGTTAAAAACTGAAGAAGATATTGAGAGGGGGGTCGAACACTTTATTAAGTGTATTCAAAAATCGGCATATTTAGCCACTCCGATAAATAAGACAGGTAGAAGAACAACAAGTCACCCGAAAGTGATAAAAGATATGATCGCAGAAAAACGACGTCTAAGAAGAGTTTGGCAATATGATAGGACCCCAACAAATAAAAATGCACTCAACAAAATGACCAAAAAACTGAAGAAAACACTCTCAGGCATGAAAAATGAAGTCTTTCATAAATATTTAACCAATCTTACACCAACGGCAGATACAGATTATTCCTTATGGAGGGCCATTAACAATATAAAGATAAATCATGTATCTCAGCGTCCACCAATTAGAATGGAAAACAGCCAATGGGCAAGAACAGATCAAGAAAAGGCAGAGGAATTCGGTAAATATCTCTGTAAAATTTTTCATCACGATAATAATAGTACATTAACGCCCGAAGAGGAAAATATCTGTAACTATTTGAAAACACCATTTCAGATGTGCCCACCTATCAATTCTATATCACCAATGGAAGTGAAGACGTGTATACGAAAACAGCTTCACCCAAAAAAATCACCCGGTTATGATTTAATAACCGCAGTAATGCTTAAAAACTTGCCACGGAAAGCAATAGTATTCCTAACGTATATTTTTAACGCGATTCTCCGTACAGGTTACTACCCTATCCAGTGGAAATTCGCATCTATAATTATGCTGCAGAAGCCAGGGAAACCACAAGAACTAGTCACATCATACAGACCTATCAGCCTACTACCGACTATGTCAAAATTGCTCGAAAAACTAATTTTAAAAAGACTACAATCTATTCTCGATGATAAAAACATAATACCAAATTGGCAGTTTGGTTTCAGAAACAAACACAGCACAGTAGAACAGACTCATCGAATAGTCAACTTAATCAACAGTACTTTTGAAAACAAAAAATTTTGCCCTGCGGTGTTTCTCGACATCGAGAAAGCCTTCGACAAAGTGTGGCATACTGGCCTACTATACAAGCTGAAACTGAACTTGCCACACCAATACTATACGCTATTACAATCATATTTAACAGACAGATATTATCAAGTAAATATAAACGGTGCCCGATCACAAATATATCCTATACGCTCGGGAGTTCCTCAGGGCAGTGTACTCGGTCCGTTGTTATACCAGATATATACATCTGATTTTCCAGAAAACAGATACACTACTACAGCCATGTTCGCGGACGATACGGCGATATTAGCTACTGATAGTAATTTAACAGTTGCTACCACACAACTCCAGAATCATCTTCTGCAACTGGAGAAGTGGCTTAGACTATGGAAAATTGCAGTTAATGAGTCGAAGTCGAATTACCTCCTATTTACGTTAAACAAAAAATTTGCAAACGTGGCGATCCAGTTAAATGGAAAAACGGTCCCAACAGTAAACAAAATAAAATATTTAGGGCTACATCTAGATCAACGTTTGACCTGGAAAGATCATATTGACACCAAACGGAAACAACTGGATCTAAAACTACGAAGCATGAGCTGGTTGATAAATAGATATTCATCGCTGTCCGTAGAGAATAAAGTTCTATTATATAAAATTATTCTGAAGCCAATATGGACCTACGGAATCGAAATATGGGGAACAGCCAGCGATTCACGAATAAAAATACTCCAGCGATTCCAGGCAAAAGTCCTGCGTAACATTGTGCGTGCGCCGTGGTATATTCGCAATGACGACCTTCATAAGGATCTCCACATGCCAACTGTAAAGGAAACTATCAACATTCATAGTGAAAGATATATCCAGCGATTGCAGTATCACGGGAATCCGCTGGCAGCCGATCTTAAGGATAACAGCGTTAAATTTCAACGGCTGAAAAGACTCACGCAAGTGGAGTTGTTTAACCGGTCTTAACCCATGTTCATCAAATGAAGAATGGCTGTCGTTGGGCGGCGTTCTGTTAATATTCGATATATCCAATAACAGTGCTACTTATTATCCAGCTAGGATAGATTGTATGCAAAAAAAAAATAAAAAAAAAAAAAAAAAAAAAAAATAAACGAATATCGTAATGTTATCGCTGGATAAGTTAAATTTCCACTGACTATCTTTTACCAATGAACGAATTAAATAATTATAAAACGTTCGTCACGCAACTAAAATAGTAAGTTGAGAATAAATTTTGTATTAAATTAAATATTTAAATAATAAAATATTCATTTTTACTGCCGCATTTGTTTTTAAAATAGCGTGTACCACAACTGAGATCAGAGACACCCAGACTAATTATTCAAATGAGCGGATATATGTTTGTTGATTTCAGAATTTGAATGGTGTTTATAAGTTCTTCTGGATTGGTCGGAAAGTAACCGTGTGTACCGAGATACAGCGACTGGGACGGAATTTTTAAAGTGGTATACACGATATTAGATTCGACTGTTAATGATCCTTGTCTGCAGCCACAGCGTATTGGTGGCGTTTTAGTGCGGTATGACCAATTCTGAGCCGATTTAACATAACCTCATCTCGTCGTGTTGATATGGATTTTTTTTTATGGGGTTGCCTTTACTACAGCATACTCAACGTGATACTGTACGAACTAACTTATATTTCTATCTCCTCTAGAAATATCACTATGTCTGGAAATAGATGTATATTCTCCAGATGAAGAAGGGACGATCCATTGTATGAAGGACTATTAGAAGATGAGCGCAGTAATTTAGGGTGCAGTTCGGAGCGTAATGTTATGAAAGAAGGACATTTGAAGAACACATGATCAGGATTTCAAATTACACAATCAGTATGGAGAGGGGATTAAGTAGTTTCTCTAAGCTGCATAAGGAACAGGCGGTTCCGCAATAAGCAATGCCCGAATCGTAATCTATTGATAAATAGAATTCTTTTCTGCTTAATGTTTTTAAAAAAAAGTATAACCATGGACATCTAGGAAGAGACGGTTGTAATTGATAGTAACAAGTAACGGGTGACTGCTGTATATACTCCACATATGTCCGTTCCCAAAATTCCATGTGTTCTGACTATATAAAATTCATATCAAGTGTAGAAATTAAAGTGAATACCACACTACTAGAAGATCCCCCTTTAGCAAATGAATCTACAATTTCATTGTCGAGATTCCTCGATGTTCCGGTATTCATAAGAAATATACAAATATACTCAAGTTTTCCAAGTTTCAACATGATGAATGAAATTAACGATCTGACGATTCCTCTTTTTTCGATAGCATTCAAAATGCTTTGTGAGTCGGTGATGATGAGATATTTACCTAGAAGCTTCACATCAATTAAGAGTGGTAAGGATAAAAATACTGCTACACATTCAGCGGTAAATGCGCAACAAAGATCAGATAATTATATGTCCCGATAATATTAAGGGATGGGATGTAAACTCCTGCTCCTGTTCTCTGAGCCGACTTTGACCCTTCTGTATAAATAAGGATGTGCGTACAAAAATTTTCAGAGATAATACTATTGAATGTAACCCGGATCCGTGGTAAAGGATAAAGAACATAGTTCTCAAGAAAGGAATGTGTTATCTTTGAATCGAGTGGTTTTTGTTTCTCGCGTTCGAATATCGTTTCATAGCATTATCTATCTTAATCTCGCTATCATTCATCGTTGAATTGTCTTCATTCTACCGGCGGCGGTGAGATAATTCTAATTTATTACTAACACTAACATTACTGTTATTATTGTTATTATTATTATTGTTACTATCGTCGTCGTTTTGTATAGCGTATACCTGCGTATGCTTGGCATTTACTAAACAACGACACGTGCGTTGTCGTTGTTTATAATATTGTGCGTATCTAAATAATAATGATAGGCCGTTCCCCCCCTCCGAGTCGTACTTCGTCACCAACTTTCTTGTCGAAGTCCGATAAAAATTCCGATACTACTAGTAGTAATATTACAAGCACTAAAAAAATTAATAAAATAAGTTCGCAGAATAGTATCGTATATAATGGTTCTAGTAATGTCAACATGAATGTTGATAACGAGCAACCTACACAGGTAATGGACACGACATGCCAATCCACGTGCACTAATTCAAAATCATGTAAGACGGTTCCTCCTCTTACACTTAAACAAACAACAAATTCATGGCAAATTATACCACTCAGAAAACGTACTCGGGTACAAACTCCTGAAACTTCTCCTGATGTAGAAGTAAAAGGAAATAGATTCTGGCCATTAAGAAATCTTCCTGACAGTGACATTTGTATATCGAATATGCAAACAAGAACTGAATGTGATCGAGAAATCGACGCAACAAGAAGTCCAAAGCCACCCCCCATATTTCTGTACGGGGTAATCAATTATAAACAAATGGAACAGTGTATCTCTACCATCATAAACAAAGATGAATTTACTTGTCAGGCATTAAAAGACAAAATTAAGTTGAAAGTTAATAGTGCAGATAACTTTCGAAAAGTTATTATATATTTAAAAGAAAATCATATAATTTATCATACTTATCAATTGAAAGAAGAACGGGCGTATCGTGTCGTTCTTAAGAATATCCACCACACTATGCCGCTAGAGGAAATTAAAGAAGCATTAAATAAACAGGGATTTCTAACGAGAAACATAATAAATATGCGACAACGGAAAACTAAACAACCTTTACCAATGTTTTTCGTAGACCTTGAACCTAACGTTAACAATAAACTGATATACGATATGCAGTACCTGCTGAATATGAAAATAAAGGTTGAACCGCCACGCAAGAATAAGGGAGTAATACAGTGTACTAGATGCCAAATGTTTGGTCATAGTAAAGCGTATTGTGCGCTGCCATTTATTTGTGTGAAGTGCGGCGGACAGCATGATACTAAAAATTGCACTAAATTAATGAACGAACCGGCAAAATGTACACACTGTGAAGGCAACCATCCGGCAAATTACAGAGGGTGTACGGTATATAGAGAATTATTAAATAAAAGGAACAAAAATCAAAACCAACCACATCAAAATAAAAATGATGTTCATAACTTTGAGCTAACTGCTGCAGATTTCCCACAAACATCCAGTACAGATAATTTGGACAAACCCAAAAATGCTTTCAAACGTTCTTTTAATACTGTTTTATTAGACACAACAAGAAAGCAACACACGCCTCAAGCAACGTCCTACAATCCAAATAATAATGATCAAAATAATTGCATTAATAATCAACTCCAGGAAATATTGCTGGAATTTAAAAGCATGTTTAGCCAATTAATACAACAAAACAGCATGATAATGAATTTATTATCAACAGTAATAAATAAATTGGTTTCCAAATGAATTGCCTACTAAGAATAGCTACATGGAACATAAATGGATTGGCACAGTATTGCCATGAAGTTGAGGCATTTATTATAAGTAACAAAATTGATATTCTGTTGATATCTGAATCGCACTTCACAAATAAGAGTTTTATTAAAATACCATATTACACAGTCTACGATACTCAACACCCAGATGGTACGGCACACGGAGGTACGGCTGTTATAATAAAATCGTCAATGAAGCACTATGCAATAACCAACTTTACTAAAGCATATCTACAGGCAACCACCGTAATCATTGAAACAACTTCGGGTCCTATCGCAGTGTCATCGGTTTATTGCCCCCCTAAGCATAACATTAAGGAAGAACATTTCGACGAGTATTTTAAAAGTCTTGGAAATAAATTTATAGCTGGCGGAGATTTTAACGCCAAACATATATCATTTGGCTCTCGCTTAATAACACCAAGAGGGAGACAATTACATTCGTGTCTACTAAAAAATAAATATCAGTGCTTGTCCGATGGAAGGCCGTCATACTGGCCAAGTGATATAAATAAAGTTCCTGATTTATTGGATTTTTTCGTCAGCAACGCAATTAATGTAGGTCATACATTAGTTGAATCGTCCATGGACGGAACCTCTGATCACTCACCAAAAATATTAAACCTCAACAGCACAGTGATGCAGATCCCCATGATGCCGAAACTGACAAACAAGAAAACTAATTGGCATATGTTTCAGGAGATGGCTGAAAGTGAAATTGATCTCAACATTTCGTTAAAAACTGAAGAAGATATTGAGAGGGGGGTCGAACACTTTATTAAGTGTATTCAAAAATCGGCATATTTAGCCACTCCGATAAATAAGACAGGTAGAAGAACAACAAGTCACCCGAAAGTGATAAAAGATATGATCGCAGAAAAACGACGTCTAAGAAGAGTTTGGCAATATGATAGGACCCCAACAAATAAAAATGCACTCAACAAAATGACCAAAAAACTGAAGAAAACACTCTCAGGCATGAAAAATGAAGTCTTTCATAAATATTTAACCAATCTTACACCAACGGCAGATACAGATTATTCCTTATGGAGGGCCATTAACAATATAAAGATAAATCATGTATCTCAGCGTCCACCAATTAGAATGGAAAACAGCCAATGGGCAAGAACAGATCAAGAAAAGGCAGAGGAATTCGGTAAATATCTCTGTAAAATTTTTCATCACGATAATAATAGTACATTAACGCCCGAAGAGGAAAATATCTGTAACTATTTGAAAACACCATTTCAGATGTGCCCACCTATCAATTCTATATCACCAATGGAAGTGAAGACGTGTATACGAAAACAGCTTCACCCAAAAAAATCACCCGGTTATGATTTAATAACCGCAGTAATGCTTAAAAACTTGCCACGGAAAGCAATAGTATTCCTAACGTATATTTTTAACGCGATTCTCCGTACAGGTTACTACCCTATCCAGTGGAAATTCGCATCTATAATTATGCTGCAGAAGCCAGGGAAACCACAAGAACTAGTCACATCATACAGACCTATCAGCCTACTACCGACTATGTCAAAATTGCTCGAAAAACTAATTTTAAAAAGACTACAATCTATTCTCGATGATAAAAACATAATACCAAATTGGCAGTTTGGTTTCAGAAACAAACACAGCACAGTAGAACAGACTCATCGAATAGTCAACTTAATCAACAGTACTTTTGAAAACAAAAAATTTTGCCCTGCGGTGTTTCTCGACATCGAGAAAGCCTTCGACAAAGTGTGGCATACTGGCCTACTATACAAGCTGAAACTGAACTTGCCACACCAATACTATACGCTATTACAATCATATTTAACAGACAGATATTATCAAGTAAATATAAACGGTGCCCGATCACAAATATATCCTATACGCTCGGGAGTTCCTCAGGGCAGTGTACTCGGTCCGTTGTTATACCAGATATATACATCTGATTTTCCAGAAAACAGATACACTACTACAGCCATGTTCGCGGACGATACGGCGATATTAGCTACTGATAGTAATTTAACAGTTGCTACCACACAACTCCAGAATCATCTTCTGCAACTGGAGAAGTGGCTTAGACTATGGAAAATTGCAGTTAATGAGTCGAAGTCGAATTACCTCCTATTTACATTAAACAAAAAATTTGCAAACGTGGCGATCCAGTTAAATGGAAAAACGGTCCCAACAGTAAACAAAATAAAATATTTAGGGCTACATCTAGATCAACGTTTGACCTGGAAAGATCATATTGACACCAAACGGAAACAACTGGATCTAAAACTACGAAGCATGAGCTGGTTGATAAATAGATATTCATCGCTGTCCGTAGAGAATAAAGTTCTATTATATAAAATTATTCTGAAGCCAATATGGACCTACGGAATCGAAATATGGGGAACAGCCAGCGATTCACGAATAAAAATACTCCAGCGATTCCAGGCAAAAGTCCTGCGTAACATTGTGCGTGCGCCGTGGTATATTCGCAATGACGACCTTCATAAGGATCTCCACATGCCAACTGTAAAGGAAACTATCAACATTCATAGTGAAAGATATATCCAGCGATTGCAGTATCACGGGAATCCGCTGGCAGCCGATCTTAAGGATAACAGCGTTAAATTTCAACGGCTGAAAAGACTCACGCAAGTGGAGTTGTTTAACCGGTCTTAACCCATGTTCATCAAATGAAGAATGGCTGTCGTTGGGCGGCGTTCTGTTAATATTCGATATATCCAATAACAGTGCTACTTATTATCCAGCTAGGATAGATTGTATGCAAAAAAAAAAAAAAAAAAAAAAAAAAAAAAAATAAACGAATATCGTAATGTTATCGCTGGATAAGTTAAATTTCCACTGACTATCTTTTACCAATGAACGAATTAAATAATTATAAAACGTTCGTCACGCAACTAAAATAGTAAGTTGAGAATAAATTTTGTATTAAATTAAATATTTAAATAATAAAATATTCATTTTTACTGCCGCATTTGTTTTTAAAATAGCGTGTACCACAACTGAGATCAGAGACACCCAGACTAATTATTCAAATGAGCGGATATATGTTTGTTGATTTCAGAATTTGAATGGTGTTTATAAGTTCTTCTGGATTGGTCGGAAAGTAACCGTGTGTACCGAGATACAGCGACTGGGACGGAATTTTTAAAGTGGTATACACGATATTAGATTCGACTGTTAATGATCCTTGTCTGCAGCCACAGCGTATTGGTGGCGTTTTAGTGCGGTATGACCAATTCTGAGCCGATTTAACATAACCTCATCTCGTCGTGTTGATATGGATTTTTTTTTATGGGGTTGCCTTTACTACAGCATACTCAACGTGATACTGTACGAACTAACTTATATTTCTATCTCCTCTAGAAATATCACTATGTCTGGAAATAGATGTATATTCTCCAGATGAAGAAGGGACGATCCATTGTATGAAGGACTATTAGAAGATGAGCGCAGTAATTTAGGGTGCAGTTCGGAGCGTAATGTTATGAAAGAAGGACATTTGAAGAACACATGATCAGGATTTCAAATTACACAATCAGTATGGAGAGGGGATTAAGTAGTTTCTCTAAGCTGCATAAGGAACAGGCGGTTCCGCAATAAGCAATGCCCGAATCGTAATCTATTGATAAATAGAATTCTTTTCTGCTTAATGTTTTTAAAAAAAAGTATAACCATGGACATCTAGGAAGAGACGGTTGTAATTGATAGTAACAAGTAACGGGTGACTGCTGTATATACTCCACATATGTCCGTTCCCAAAATTCCATGTGTTCTGACTATATAAAATTCATATCAAGTGTAGAAATTAAAGTGAATACCACACTACTAGAAGATCCCCCTTTAGCAAATGAATCTACAATTTCATTGTCGAGATTCCTCGATGTTCCGGTATTCATAAGAAATATACAAATATACTCAAGTTTTCCAAGTTTCAACATGATGAATGAAATTAACGATCTGACGATTCCTCTTTTTTCGATAGCATTCAAAATGCTTTGTGAGTCGGTGATGATGAGATATTTACCTAGAAGCTTCACATCAATTAAGAGTGGTAAGGATAAAAATACTGCTACACATTCAGCGGTAAATGCGCAACAAAGATCAGATAATTATATGTCCCGATAATATTAAGGGATGGGATGTAAACTCCTGCTCCTGTTCTCTGAGCCGACTTTGACCCTTCTGTATAAATAAGGATGTGCGTACAAAAATTTTCAGAGATAATACTATTGAATGTAACCCGGATCCGTGGTAAAGGATAAAGAACATAGTTCTCAAGAAAGGAATGTGTTATCTTTGAATCGAGTGGTTTTTGTTTCTCGCGTTCGAATATCGTTTCATAGCATTATCTATCTTAATCTCGCTATCATTCATCGTTGAATTGTCTTCATTCTACCGGCGGCGGTGAGATAATTCTAATTTATTACTAACACTAACATTACTGTTATTATTGTTATTATTATTATTGTTACTATCGTCGTCGTTTTGTATAGCGTATACCTGCGTATGCTTGGCATTTACTAAACAACGACACGTGCGTTGTCGTTGTTTATAATATTGTGCGTATCTAAATAATAATGATAGGCCGTTCCCCCCCTCCGAGTCGTACTTCGTCACCAACTTTCTTGTCGAAGTCCGATAAAAATTCCGATACTACTAGTAGTAATATTACAAGCACTAAAAAAATTAATAAAATAAGTTCGCAGAATAGTATCGTATATAATGGTTCTAGTAATGTCAACATGAATGTTGATAACGAGCAACCTACACAGGTAATGGACACGACATGCCAATCCACGTGCACTAATTCAAAATCATGTAAGACGGTTCCTCCTCTTACACTTAAACAAACAACAAATTCATGGCAAATTATACCACTCAGAAAACGTACTCGGGTACAAACTCCTGAAACTTCTCCTGATGTAGAAGTAAAAGGAAATAGATTCTGGCCATTAAGAAATCTTCCTGACAGTGACATTTGTATATCGAATATGCAAACAAGAACTGAATGTGATCGAGAAATCGACGCAACAAGAAGTCCAAAGCCACCCCCCATATTTCTGTACGGGGTAATCAATTATAAACAAATGGAACAGTGTATCTCTACCATCATAAACAAAGATGAATTTACTTGTCAGGCATTAAAAGACAAAATTAAGTTGAAAGTTAATAGTGCAGATAACTTTCGAAAAGTTATTATATATTTAAAAGAAAATCATATAATTTATCATACTTATCAATTGAAAGAAGAACGGGCGTATCGTGTCGTTCTTAAGAATATCCACCACACTATGCCGCTAGAGGAAATTAAAGAAGCATTAAATAAACAGGGATTTCTAACGAGAAACATAATAAATATGCGACAACGGAAAACTAAACAACCTTTACCAATGTTTTTCGTAGACCTTGAACCTAACGTTAACAATAAACTGATATACGATATGCAGTACCTGCTGAATATGAAAATAAAGGTTGAACCGCCACGCAAGAATAAGGGAGTAATACAGTGTACTAGATGCCAAATGTTTGGTCATAGTAAAGCGTATTGTGCGCTGCCATTTATTTGTGTGAAGTGCGGCGGACAGCATGATACTAAAAATTGCACTAAATTAATGAACGAACCGGCAAAATGTACACACTGTGAAGGCAACCATCCGGCAAATTACAGAGGGTGTACGGTATATAGAGAATTATTAAATAAAAGGAACAAAAATCAAAACCAACCACATCAAAATAAAAATGATGTTCATAACTTTGAGCTAACTGCTGCAGATTTCCCACAAACATCCAGTACAGATAATTTGGACAAACCCAAAAATGCTTTCAAACGTTCTTTTAATACTGTTTTATTAGACACAACAAGAAAGCAACACACGCCTCAAGCAACGTCCTACAATCCAAATAATAATGATCAAAATAATTGCATTAATAATCAACTCCAGGAAATATTGCTGGAATTTAAAAGCATGTTTAGCCAATTAATACAACAAAACAGCATGATAATGAATTTATTATCAACAGTAATAAATAAATTGGTTTCCAAATGAATTGCCTACTAAGAATAGCTACATGGAACATAAATGGATTGGCACAGTATTGCCATGAAGTTGAGGCATTTATTATAAGTAACAAAATTGATATTCTGTTGATATCTGAATCGCACTTCACAAATAAGAGTTTTATTAAAATACCATATTACACAGTCTACGATACTCAACACCCAGATGGTACGGCACACGGAGGTACGGCTGTTATAATAAAATCGTCAATGAAGCACTATGCAATAACCAACTTTACTAAAGCATATCTACAGGCAACCACCGTAATCATTGAAACAACTTCGGGTCCTATCGCAGTGTCATCGGTTTATTGCCCCCCTAAGCATAACATTAAGGAAGAACATTTCGACGAGTATTTTAAAAGTCTTGGAAATAAATTTATAGCTGGCGGAGATTTTAACGCCAAACATATATCATTTGGCTCTCGCTTAATAACACCAAGAGGGAGACAATTACATTCGTGTCTACTAAAAAATAAATATCAGTGCTTGTCCGATGGAAGGCCGTCATACTGGCCAAGTGATATAAATAAAGTTCCTGATTTATTGGATTTTTTCGTCAGCAACGCAATTAATGTAGGTCATACATTAGTTGAATCGTCCATGGACGGAACCTCTGATCACTCACCAAAAATATTAAACCTCAACAGCACAGTGATGCAGATCCCCATGATGCCGAAACTGACAAACAAGAAAACTAATTGGCATATGTTTCAGGAGATGGCTGAAAGTGAAATTGATCTCAACATTTCGTTAAAAACTGAAGAAGATATTGAGAGGGGGGTCGAACACTTTATTAAGTGTATTCAAAAATCGGCATATTTAGCCACTCCGATAAATAAGACAGGTAGAAGAACAACAAGTCACCCGAAAGTGATAAAAGATATGATCGCAGAAAAACGACGTCTAAGAAGAGTTTGGCAATATGATAGGACCCCAACAAATAAAAATGCACTCAACAAAATGACCAAAAAACTGAAGAAAACACTCTCAGGCATGAAAAATGAAGTCTTTCATAAATATTTAACCAATCTTACACCAACGGCAGATACAGATTATTCCTTATGGAGGGCCATTAACAATATAAAGATAAATCATGTATCTCAGCGTCCACCAATTAGAATGGAAAACAGCCAATGGGCAAGAACAGATCAAGAAAAGGCAGAGGAATTCGGTAAATATCTCTGTAAAATTTTTCATCACGATAATAATAGTAC
Source organism: Coronaproctus castanopsis (assembly GCA_032883995.1). Classification (NCBI taxonomy): domain Eukaryota; kingdom Metazoa; phylum Arthropoda; class Insecta; order Hemiptera; family Monophlebidae; genus Coronaproctus; species Coronaproctus castanopsis. The sequence goes on from CM065052.1 coordinate 140,693,572, forward strand.
ATTAACGCCCGAAGAGGAAAATATCTGTAACTATTTGAAAACACCATTTCAGATGTGCCCACCTATCAATTCTATATCACCAATGGAAGTGAAGACGTGTATACGAAAACAGCTTCACCCAAAAAAATCACCCGGTTATGATTTAATAACCGCAGTAATGCTTAAAAACTTGCCACGGAAAGCAATAGTATTCCTAACGTATATTTTTAACGCGATTCTCCGTACAGGTTACTACCCTATCCAGTGGAAATTCGCATCTATAATTATGCTGCAGAAGCCAGGGAAACCACAAGAACTAGTCACATCATACAGACCTATCAGCCTACTACCGACTATGTCAAAATTGCTCGAAAAACTAATTTTAAAAAGACTACAATCTATTCTCGATGATAAAAACATAATACCAAATTGGCAGTTTGGTTTCAGAAACAAACACAGCACAGTAGAACAGACTCATCGAATAGTCAACTTAATCAACAGTACTTTTGAAAACAAAAAATTTTGCCCTGCGGTGTTTCTCGACATCGAGAAAGCCTTCGACAAAGTGTGGCATACTGGCCTACTATACAAGCTGAAACTGAACTTGCCACACCAATACTATACGCTATTACAATCATATTTAACAGACAGATATTATCAAGTAAATATAAACGGTGCCCGATCACAAATATATCCTATACGCTCGGGAGTTCCTCAGGGCAGTGTACTCGGTCCGTTGTTATACCAGATATATACATCTGATTTTCCAGAAAACAGATACACTACTACAGCCATGTTCGCGGACGATACGGCGATATTAGCTACTGATAGTAATTTAACAGTTGCTACCACACAACTCCAGAATCATCTTCTGCAACTGGAGAAGTGGCTTAGACTATGGAAAATTGCAGTTAATGAGTCGAAGTCGAATTACCTCCTATTTACGTTAAACAAAAAATTTGCAAACGTGGCGATCCAGTTAAATGGAAAAACGGTCCCAACAGTAAACAAAATAAAATATTTAGGGCTACATCTAGATCAACGTTTGACCTGGAAAGATCATATTGACACCAAACGGAAACAACTGGATCTAAAACTACGAAGCATGAGCTGGTTGATAAATAGATATTCATCGCTGTCCGTAGAGAATAAAGTTCTATTATATAAAATTATTCTGAAGCCAATATGGACCTACGGAATCGAAATATGGGGAACAGCCAGCGATTCACGAATAAAAATACTCCAGCGATTCCAGGCAAAAGTCCTGCGTAACATTGTGCGTGCGCCGTGGTATATTCGCAATGACGACCTTCATAAGGATCTCCACATGCCAACTGTAAAGGAAACTATCAACATTCATAGTGAAAGATATATCCAGCGATTGCAGTATCACGGGAATCCGCTGGCAGCCGATCTTAAGGATAACAGCGTTAAATTTCAACGGCTGAAAAGACTCACGCAAGTGGAGTTGTTTAACCGGTCTTAACCCATGTTCATCAAATGAAGAATGGCTGTCGTTGGGCGGCGTTCTGTTAATATTCGATATATCCAATAACAGTGCTACTTATTATCCAGCTAGGATAGATTGTATGCACAAAAAAAAAAAAAAAAAAAAAAAAAAAAAAAATAAACGAATATCGTAATGTTATCGCTGGATAAGTTAAATTTCCACTGACTATCTTTTACCAATGAACGAATTAAATAATTATAAAACGTTCGTCACGCAACTAAAATAGTAAGTTGAGAATAAATTTTGTATTAAATTAAATATTTAAATAATAAAATATTCATTTTTACTGCCGCATTTGTTTTTAAAATAGCGTGTACCACAACTGAGATCAGAGACACCCAGACTAATTATTCAAATGAGCGGATATATGTTTGTTGATTTCAGAATTTGAATGGTGTTTATAAGTTCTTCTGGATTGGTCGGAAAGTAACCGTGTGTACCGAGATACAGCGACTGGGACGGAATTTTTAAAGTGGTATACACGATATTAGATTCGACTGTTAATGATCCTTGTCTGCAGCCACAGCGTATTGGTGGCGTTTTAGTGCGGTATGACCAATTCTGAGCCGATTTAACATAACCTCATCTCGTCGTGTTGATATGGATTTTTTTTTATGGGGTTGCCTTTACTACAGCATACTCAACGTGATACTGTACGAACTAACTTATATTTCTATCTCCTCTAGAAATATCACTATGTCTGGAAATAGATGTATATTCTCCAGATGAAGAAGGGACGATCCATTGTATGAAGGACTATTAGAAGATGAGCGCAGTAATTTAGGGTGCAGTTCGGAGCGTAATGTTATGAAAGAAGGACATTTGAAGAACACATGATCAGGATTTCAAATTACACAATCAGTATGGAGAGGGGATTAAGTAGTTTCTCTAAGCTGCATAAGGAACAGGCGGTTCCGCAATAAGCAATGCCCGAATCGTAATCTATTGATAAATAGAATTCTTTTCTGCTTAATGTTTTTAAAAAAAAGTATAACCATGGACATCTAGGAAGAGACGGTTGTAATTGATAGTAACAAGTAACGGGTGACTGCTGTATATACTCCACATATGTCCGTTCCCAAAATTCCATGTGTTCTGACTATATAAAATTCATATCAAGTGTAGAAATTAAAGTGAATACCACACTACTAGAAGATCCCCCTTTAGCAAATGAATCTACAATTTCATTGTCGAGATTCCTCGATGTTCCGGTATTCATAAGAAATATACAAATATACTCAAGTTTTCCAAGTTTCAACATGATGAATGAAATTAACGATCTGACGATTCCTCTTTTTTCGATAGCATTCAAAATGCTTTGTGAGTCGGTGATGATGAGATATTTACCTAGAAGCTTCACATCAATTAAGAGTGGTAAGGATAAAAATACTGCTACACATTCAGCGGTAAATGCGCAACAAAGATCAGATAATTATATGTCCCGATAATATTAAGGGATGGGATGTAAACTCCTGCTCCTGTTCTCTGAGCCGACTTTGACCCTTCTGTATAAATAAGGATGTGCGTACAAAAATTTTCAGAGATAATACTATTGAATGTAACCCGGATCCGTGGTAAAGGATAAAGAACATAGTTCTCAAGAAAGGAATGTGTTATCTTTGAATCGAGTGGTTTTTGTTTCTCGCGTTCGAATATCGTTTCATAGCATTATCTATCTTAATCTCGCTATCATTCATCGTTGAATTGTCTTCATTCTACCGGCGGCGGTGAGATAATTCTAATTTATTACTAACACTAACATTACTGTTATTATTGTTATTATTATTATTGTTACTATCGTCGTCGTTTTGTATAGCGTATACCTGCGTATGCTTGGCATTTACTAAACAACGACACGTGCGTTGTCGTTGTTTATAATATTGTGCGTATCTAAATAATAATGATAGGCCGTTCCCCCCCTCCGAGTCGTACTTCGTCACCAACTTTCTTGTCGAAGTCCGATAAAAATTCCGATACTACTAGTAGTAATATTACAAGCACTAAAAAAATTAATAAAATAAGTTCGCAGAATAGTATCGTATATAATGGTTCTAGTAATGTCAACATGAATGTTGATAACGAGCAACCTACACAGGTAATGGACACGACATGCCAATCCACGTGCACTAATTCAAAATCATGTAAGACGGTTCCTCCTCTTACACTTAAACAAACAACAAATTCATGGCAAATTATACCACTCAGAAAACGTACTCGGGTACAAACTCCTGAAACTTCTCCTGATGTAGAAGTAAAAGGAAATAGATTCTGGCCATTAAGAAATCTTCCTGACAGTGACATTTGTATATCGAATATGCAAACAAGAACTGAATGTGATCGAGAAATCGACGCAACAAGAAGTCCAAAGCCACCCCCCATATTTCTGTACGGGGTAATCAATTATAAACAAATGGAACAGTGTATCTCTACCATCATAAACAAAGATGAATTTACTTGTCAGGCATTAAAAGACAAAATTAAGTTGAAAGTTAATAGTGCAGATAACTTTCGAAAAGTTATTATATATTTAAAAGAAAATCATATAATTTATCATACTTATCAATTGAAAGAAGAACGGGCGTATCGTGTCGTTCTTAAGAATATCCACCACACTATGCCGCTAGAGGAAATTAAAGAAGCATTAAATAAACAGGGATTTCTAACGAGAAACATAATAAATATGCGACAACGGAAAACTAAACAACCTTTACCAATGTTTTTCGTAGACCTTGAACCTAACGTTAACAATAAACTGATATACGATATGCAGTACCTGCTGAATATGAAAATAAAGGTTGAACCGCCACGCAAGAATAAGGGAGTAATACAGTGTACTAGATGCCAAATGTTTGGTCATAGTAAAGCGTATTGTGCGCTGCCATTTATTTGTGTGAAGTGCGGCGGACAGCATGATACTAAAAATTGCACTAAATTAATGAACGAACCGGCAAAATGTACACACTGTGAAGGCAACCATCCGGCAAATTACAGAGGGTGTACGGTATATAGAGAATTATTAAATAAAAGGAACAAAAATCAAAACCAACCACATCAAAATAAAAATGATGTTCATAACTTTGAGCTAACTGCTGCAGATTTCCCACAAACATCCAGTACAGATAATTTGGACAAACCCAAAAATGCTTTCAAACGTTCTTTTAATACTGTTTTATTAGACACAACAAGAAAGCAACACACGCCTCAAGCAACGTCCTACAATCCAAATAATAATGATCAAAATAATTGCATTAATAATCAACTCCAGGAAATATTGCTGGAATTTAAAAGCATGTTTAGCCAATTAATACAACAAAACAGCATGATAATGAATTTATTATCAACAGTAATAAATAAATTGGTTTCCAAATGAATTGCCTACTAAGAATAGCTACATGGAACATAAATGGATTGGCACAGTATTGCCATGAAGTTGAGGCATTTATTATAAGTAACAAAATTGATATTCTGTTGATATCTGAATCGCACTTCACAAATAAGAGTTTTATTAAAATACCATATTACACAGTCTACGATACTCAACACCCAGATGGTACGGCACACGGAGGTACGGCTGTTATAATAAAATCGTCAATGAAGCACTATGCAATAACCAACTTTACTAAAGCATATCTACAGGCAACCACCGTAATCATTGAAACAACTTCGGGTCCTATCGCAGTGTCATCGGTTTATTGCCCCCCTAAGCATAACATTAAGGAAGAACATTTCGACGAGTATTTTAAAAGTCTTGGAAATAAATTTATAGCTGGCGGAGATTTTAACGCCAAACATATATCATTTGGCTCTCGCTTAATAACACCAAGAGGGAGACAATTACATTCGTGTCTACTAAAAAATAAATATCAGTGCTTGTCCGATGGAAGGCCGTCATACTGGCCAAGTGATATAAATAAAGTTCCTGATTTATTGGATTTTTTCGTCAGCAACGCAATTAATGTAGGTCATACATTAGTTGAATCGTCCATGGACGGAACCTCTGATCACTCACCAAAAATATTAAACCTCAACAGCACAGTGATGCAGATCCCCATGATGCCGAAACTGACAAACAAGAAAACTAATTGGCATATGTTTCAGGAGATGGCTGAAAGTGAAATTGATCTCAACATTTCGTTAAAAACTGAAGAAGATATTGAGAGGGGGGTCGAACACTTTATTAAGTGTATTCAAAAATCGGCATATTTAGCCACTCCGATAAATAAGACAGGTAGAAGAACAACAAGTCACCCGAAAGTGATAAAAGATATGATCGCAGAAAAACGACGTCTAAGAAGAGTTTGGCAATATGATAGGACCCCAACAAATAAAAATGCACTCAACAAAATGACCAAAAAACTGAAGAAAACACTCTCAGGCATGAAAAATGAAGTCTTTCATAAATATTTAACCAATCTTACACCAACGGCAGATACAGATTATTCCTTATGGAGGGCCATTAACAATATAAAGATAAATCATGTATCTCAGCGTCCACCAATTAGAATGGAAAACAGCCAATGGGCAAGAACAGATCAAGAAAAGGCAGAGGAATTCGGTAAATATCTCTGTAAAATTTTTCATCACGATAATAATAGTACATTAACGCCCGAAGAGGAAAATATCTGTAACTATTTGAAAACACCATTTCAGATGTGCCCACCTATCAATTCTATATCACCAATGGAAGTGAAGACGTGTATACGAAAACAGCTTCACCCAAAAAAATCACCCGGTTATGATTTAATAACCGCAGTAATGCTTAAAAACTTGCCACGGAAAGCAATAGTATTCCTAACGTATATTTTTAACGCGATTCTCCGTACAGGTTACTACCCTATCCAGTGGAAATTCGCATCTATAATTATGCTGCAGAAGCCAGGGAAACCACAAGAACTAGTCACATCATACAGACCTATCAGCCTACTACCGACTATGTCAAAATTGCTCGAAAAACTAATTTTAAAAAGACTACAATCTATTCTCGATGATAAAAACATAATACCAAATTGGCAGTTTGGTTTCAGAAACAAACACAGCACAGTAGAACAGACTCATCGAATAGTCAACTTAATCAACAGTACTTTTGAAAACAAAAAATTTTGCCCTGCGGTGTTTCTCGACATCGAGAAAGCCTTCGACAAAGTGTGGCATACTGGCCTACTATACAAGCTGAAACTGAACTTGCCACACCAATACTATACGCTATTACAATCATATTTAACAGACAGATATTATCAAGTAAATATAAACGGTGCCCGATCACAAATATATCCTATACGCTCGGGAGTTCCTCAGGGCAGTGTACTCGGTCCGTTGTTATACCAGATATATACATCTGATTTTCCAGAAAACAGATACACTACTACAGCCATGTTCGCGGACGATACGGCGATATTAGCTACTGATAGTAATTTAACAGTTGCTACCACACAACTCCAGAATCATCTTCTGCAACTGGAGAAGTGGCTTAGACTATGGAAAATTGCAGTTAATGAGTCGAAGTCGAATTACCTCCTATTTACGTTAAACAAAAAATTTGCAAACGTGGCGATCCAGTTAAATGGAAAAACGGTCCCAACAGTAAACAAAATAAAATATTTAGGGCTACATCTAGATCAACGTTTGACCTGGAAAGATCATATTGACACCAAACGGAAACAACTGGATCTAAAACTACGAAGCATGAGCTGGTTGATAAATAGATATTCATCGCTGTCCGTAGAGAATAAAGTTCTATTATATAAAATTATTCTGAAGCCAATATGGACCTACGGAATCGAAATATGGGGAACAGCCAGCGATTCACGAATAAAAATACTCCAGCGATTCCAGGCAAAAGTCCTGCGTAACATTGTGCGTGCGCCGTGGTATATTCGCAATGACGACCTTCATAAGGATCTCCACATGCCAACTGTAAAGGAAACTATCAACATTCATAGTGAAAGATATATCCAGCGATTGCAGTATCACGGGAATCCGCTGGCAGCCGATCTTAAGGATAACAGCGTTAAATTTCAACGGCTGAAAAGACTCACGCAAGTGGAGTTGTTTAACCGGTCTTAACCCATGTTCATCAAATGAAGAATGGCTGTCGTTGGGCGGCGTTCTGTTAATATTCGATATATCCAATAACAGTGCTACTTATTATCCAGCTAGGATAGATTGTATGCAAAAAAAAAAAAAAAAAAAAAAAAAAAAAAAATAAACGAATATCGTAATGTTATCGCTGGATAAGTTAAATTTCCACTGACTATCTTTTACCAATGAACGAATTAAATAATTATAAAACGTTCGTCACGCAACTAAAATAGTAAGTTGAGAATAAATTTTGTATTAAATTAAATATTTAAATAATAAAATATTCATTTTTACTGCCGCATTTGTTTTTAAAATAGCGTGTACCACAACTGAGATCAGAGACACCCAGACTAATTATTCAAATGAGCGGATATATGTTTGTTGATTTCAGAATTTGAATGGTGTTTATAAGTTCTTCTGGATTGGTCGGAAAGTAACCGTGTGTACCGAGATACAGCGACTGGGACGGAATTTTTAAAGTGGTATACACGATATTAGATTCGACTGTTAATGATCCTTGTCTGCAGCCACAGCGTATTGGTGGCGTTTTAGTGCGGTATGACCAATTCTGAGCCGATTTAACATAACCTCATCTCGTCGTGTTGATATGGATTTTTTTTTATGGGGTTGCCTTTACTACAGCATACTCAACGTGATACTGTACGAACTAACTTATATTTCTATCTCCTCTAGAAATATCACTATGTCTGGAAATAGATGTATATTCTCCAGATGAAGAAGGGACGATCCATTGTATGAAGGACTATTAGAAGATGAGCGCAGTAATTTAGGGTGCAGTTCGGAGCGTAATGTTATGAAAGAAGGACATTTGAAGAACACATGATCAGGATTTCAAATTACACAATCAGTATGGAGAGGGGATTAAGTAGTTTCTCTAAGCTGCATAAGGAACAGGCGGTTCCGCAATAAGCAATGCCCGAATCGTAATCTATTGATAAATAGAATTCTTTTCTGCTTAATGTTTTTAAAAAAAAGTATAACCATGGACATCTAGGAAGAGACGGTTGTAATTGATAGTAACAAGTAACGGGTGACTGCTGTATATACTCCACATATGTCCGTTCCCAAAATTCCATGTGTTCTGACTATATAAAATTCATATCAAGTGTAGAAATTAAAGTGAATACCACACTACTAGAAGATCCCCCTTTAGCAAATGAATCTACAATTTCATTGTCGAGATTCCTCGATGTTCCGGTATTCATAAGAAATATACAAATATACTCAAGTTTTCCAAGTTTCAACATGATGAATGAAATTAACGATCTGACGATTCCTCTTTTTTCGATAGCATTCAAAATGCTTTGTGAGTCGGTGATGATGAGATATTTACCTAGAAGCTTCACATCAATTAAGAGTGGTAAGGATAAAAATACTGCTACACATTCAGCGGTAAATGCGCAACAAAGATCAGATAATTATATGTCCCGATAATATTAAGGGATGGGATGTAAACTCCTGCTCCTGTTCTCTGAGCCGACTTTGACCCTTCTGTATAAATAAGGATGTGCGTACAAAAATTTTCAGAGATAATACTATTGAATGTAACCCGGATCCGTGGTAAAGGATAAAGAACATAGTTCTCAAGAAAGGAAAACGTTCTTTTATTGGAAAAATTGTATGAATGCGGTAATATAAACTGGAAAGACATACGAATTTGCATAGTCTGTGCCCGAAATTCTTCCATTCTAGGTAAAACTGAAGCCAGCAGGGGCATGTTTTTATTTGGAAACCGCCAGTTGAAGTAAATGTGATAGAATGAATTGTATCCTCGAAAGCGATCTATGTTCATTCTACTAATCAAAAGTTTTAGTGCTAAATAACTCCATCTAAAGTAAGGGAGGAAAACACTTTTAATGCCCCGGATAATAGTATTGCATCTTGGTATCACTGTTGTTCGTATTAATCCAACGGTATATATTATATTATATATATATATATATATATATATATATATATATATATATATATATATATATATATATATATATATATATATGGACAACCGTGGAGGAATTTGATTGCAGCATAAAGATTACGACAGTCAATTATGATCAATATTCTACTTTGTAACAACCATGTTGTTACATGTTAATGATTAAATAAATAAATAAATAAGATGAGTTTGGGAATAAAAAATAAGTAAAAAGAATAATGATAATGAGGATGGTTTAATAGCGTGTTTGTATTAAGGTTTATTAACCTTTCTGTTGCTTTCTCGTCGTACTAGTTACACAATAAGTATATGTGTATGTGTGTATTTGTATATGCCTAATTTTACCACTAGAAAATGAGGAGAAATTTAACACATTTTGATCGATTATTGAAAATCGTCTGATAGACGTATTAATAATAGAAACACACACACACACACTCAAATATTATAATATATTAAATGACAAGATAATTACTACACGTTGGATCCGGTAAAATCATGTTTATGTTTGGATATTAAAAATTATGTTAAACCAATTAAAAAATACACTCACACATATGTAAATGTACTAAGATTTTTCTAGAAGTTCCATAAATATATACAATAATAATAAACGAATCTTTCCAGAAAAATCCCAATCCTTACACCATCTTTTTATTCATTAAACGTATCCTTCAAATTCATTTCCGCGAAGCCATTGAATAAACCAGGCGAAAGTAAACAACCTTGGCGTACACCGTTTGCTATTTTTCCTCTCTGTTTCTGTTCAATTAAAACGGACTACAGCTTCTTGGGTCGTGTAAAGGTTATTAATTATTCTTATTAAGCTTTCGGGACAACCAATTTGCTGCAAGAGCCTAAACAAATATTTCGAAGATACGTTATCAAAAGCCTTCTCATAATCGATGAAAGCTATATATAGGCATTTACCCTGATTTATTCGACGTTCTCCTAATATGCGCCACATTGCTATCGCATCACGTGTAGAAAGGCCTTTCCTGAATCCGCATTGCGTTTCATCTAAATAATTATCTATTATCCCTTCCAATCTTTTTTTAATTATTCTCAACAAAATTTTTGAAATAATCTGCACATATTTTGAGGATTTTATTCTTCGAGATGGGTATGATAACCGATATATTCCTTTGGCCATGTTCTCAACATTAATTCACAAATCATTTTGTATAACATTTCTTTAACCTGGGAACTGCTATTTTTCCATAATTCTGCGTTTATATTATCGAATCCAGCTGCCTTGTTATCCTTTAGAGATCATGTCGCCGCATCAAATTCTGCTCGCAATATCGTCTCCTCCCCTTCTATCTGATTGTTTTTATTCAGTTTCCAAGGCTGGGTTGACTACTTGTAATGATTTTCTACATATTTTTTCCGTTGCTTGTGCTACTAATCATTCTTGTGTATGGATTACACGACTGCGTAACCTTTTACGTTTCAGCCAGTATTATTTTATTTTAATTTCTGTGCATTTCTGTTCCCACCATTGTTCTTTTAAAAGTTTGCACACACGATTTATTGCATTTCTTAACCTGTTGTATTCGTTCTTTCCTTCGTTAGTCGATATATTTTTATAACATCTCTTTTCCTCCATCATCTTCAGTACATCATTTGTGATCCACGGCGTATGTTGCCTCTGCCGTTATTGCACGCCTATAACTTCTCCTGCAGCTTGCTTAACGATATTTATAATTGTAATCCATGTCTCTTCGATGTTCACAAAATTAATGTTAAATTTTTTAACTTTTTCATTGCATACTTCTGCGAATTTAGTTTTTATCTTATTATCTTTCAATGCTCCCGTATTCCATCTAGGTATTCTTGTCTCTATTTGTGGTCTCCTAAATCTACTACATGATATCATTTTTACTAATGAATGATATCAGTATCTACGTCTGCCCCTGGATATGCGCAGCTTTTGATTATTTAGTTTTTGTATCGTTTTTTCACTAATATGTAGTCTAACTGATATCTATTTTTGTCGCTTGGATTTTTCCATGTATATCGTCGTCTATATTGCATTTAAAAATAGGTGTTTGTTATTACAAAATGTTCTTGGTTATAAAAATCGACTAGTCGTTGTCCTCTACTATTTCGTTTACCCAAACCAAACTTTCCCACTTCCGGATTTTCTTCCCCTTCACCGACTACTTAATTCCAGTCCCCCATCACTATAATATTGTCATCAGCACATGTTTCATGTAGTAACGACTCTAGCTGCTCGTAAACAGTATCAACTTCTTCTTCAGATCCTGCTGTTGTATACTTGTATTATTGAGATGTTTACAGGTTTAGCAGCTAGTGTAACTCTCATAAGTCTATTTTCAATAATACTGATATCTATTATTGTATTTGCTATCGGTTCCTTCAATAACACTGCAACTACTCATTGTCGCCTTTAATTTTTTAATGTATGACCAGAACGTTTCTGCTCTTGAATTCTCCTTCATCTTGCCATCTAGTTTCAGAAAGTCCTAAAATGTCAATATTGTTACGTAAAATTTCGTGTGTTACATTTTCCAGTTTGCCTATTTTTAACATTGTTTGTATATTCCATGTTCCGATACCTATATTGGTTTTATCTGTTAATCTGCGAGCGGTGGTTTCTCCTTGCATTCCGCCGGATTTTTACTCCCTTAGCCTTTGGATAAACATCCTAACCGCAAGGCAGCTGGTTGTTACAGAGGAGATAACAGTGTAGGGTTTTTAAGGCGACCCAAACTCGCCGAGAGAGACAGTCGTAGGATTTAAGGTCTATTCACACTATACAGCAGGACACGACACGACAAAAATTTCTTAAACAGGTTTTGCACGGGCGTATACACACTCACCAGGCACAGACACGGAAAGACAAAGACACACACCGTCACGACACACGACATGGAACATTTGTCCCAAAGAATATTTTGTCTGTGTCTGTCGGTGATTGTTACTGTCGGCGAACATAAAAAGTACACGATACAGTAACTCATTGTCTAATTTACATTAGATTATTTAAATTGTATTTTATTTTTTATTCATAATTATGATTACGGTCGTGTCGTGTCTATTACTTTCCGATGCAGTGTGAATGCAGCGTAATTTTCTGTCATTGCTACTCGGTCCTGTCGTGTCGTGTCGTGCTGTATAGTGTGAATAGACCTTTATGCAGACTTTTAGTAGACAGTTCCTCAAGCTGTCATTCTGCATATTCGTGTCTCCTTACCCTGTCCTAACTGGAATTGCATACTTGAGGCTTTCAACCAGTAGCCGCTGTTGGTTTGCGACTGCTTATTCGACTGACGTCTTATTCCCTAACCTACATATCTGTAGGCCATTCCACTATCCGCCACCTGTGGACGCACCCCGTTCCGGTTGCAGCTCCGGATCTTTGAGAGCACCTGTACAAGCACATGTGCCCCCAACCGGGTTATATATATATATATATATATATATATATATATATATATATATATTATGTTATATAAGATAATTGTTTCAGATTAATTGGGCGAAGTTGTTAAATCTTGTATTTCAACCGTACACAAGTCCACCGTACGAATTTGACGAATATGACTCTATCGGAATGTATGGTCTGGAATATATTCGAAGGGCGCTGTCTCTAATTGCAAAAACCGAAAATAGAATTATAGGTTAGTTCGCCGTATTATAGACGTTACAGGTTTTCGATTATTGTAAAAGTTCAGGCATTTTAAATATAGCTAGCAAAAAAAGTATCTGACACGAATATTGGAATTATGTTAGGAAAATTAACACTTCAATAGAACTCCCAAGCGGAGTAAATTTATTTTCGTATTAAATCTTACCAGTGTTTGTCAGTATTCCGTTCGTTATTGAGGTATATCGATCTCGTATATGATATTATATGTTAAAGCGTGGAAAAGTCGGTGATATTATGTTTAAAAATGTTACATATAAAACGACTACTTGTCTTCGTTATAATTATTAACGTTCGAAGATAAGATAATCAGTAACGTCAATGACAACATTATAACGCCTCGTGGCATTTTTTTCATTCGATCCTATTTTTCATTTTGCTTAAATTTTGTTATATCGAAAATAGATCGAAACGTTAAAAAACTCTACTCGAAAACAGAATACCGTTTAATGGAGACATTAGTTTATTCATTAAATATCGCGTTCTACACCTACACACACACACACACATATATATCTCACATAGTGCGCTTATATGTATCCACCGCTGGATCTAAGCAGCCCTCCTTCTTCTTTCACTTCTTTCCATCGCAGCCTCCCGTTCATCCATTTCACATTCTGCGACCAAGTGTACACGGTCGTCTACGAATTCTACAGCCTTGTCTTGGTATCCATCGCTTGACCCGCCCAGTACCATTTTAGTAGTCTTACACGTTCCAATGCATCCGTCAGTCTAGTCTGTTATCTTATCCACGTATTACACCTTCGACCCAACTACTTAATGACGAGTTCTTCTGTTTCACTACAAGTCCAAGTTTAAGATCCCTATATGAGCATTAGAGATGAAATGATCATATACGTCTTTTTTATAATCAATTAATCCTTATATATATATATATATATATATATATATATATATATATATATATATATATATTGCTTGGAAAATTAGACATACAAATCATAAGGAATAAACTTTATAACCAATGAAAGAGAAATGTATATATACATACACATACTAATATATAAAACAGTATTGTCTGTCTGTGATTTGCAAATATATTCATTATAATCACTGCATTAGGCTATCTTTATCACGCATAAATAGAAAATCTATTTTTTTAAATTTTTATCTGTCTGTTCCGATTTAACTTTAAAAATATTAAAGCAATAATGATGAAATTCGCACAGCTTATAGCCTATATTATCGGATTCGTTCTAAACTTTGTTTCGCGGTGATATCATAAATAGAACAGCAAGTACAATAATTTAAAGTTTTAAAAGGTAGGAAACACATATATTTCTGCTAAATCGTTCAAAATTTAACATATTTCCGATTCGAATGTACCTTCACTACCAACATCCGCAAAAAAAACACGTTTTGTTACGTTACGGACGTGGTCGAAATAACGGTCGGATACATACATACATATATATACATATATATATATATATATATCTGTATATATATATATATATATATATATATATATATATATATATATATATATATATATTGTTAAAAGAAACAGACAGTGATATGGTATTTAAAAAAATATTTACACAGGCGATGCCGAGGGTAACTTCTAGTATATATATATCATGGGAAATTATAATTCTCGGTATAAGGTTATCAGGTACAAAAAAAAAACTAAGATGACAAAATGAGGCGTCAAGACGTCACGAAAGTTTTCGTTCAGGAGTGAATAGATAAAGACGCGTCATGGAATATACAAAAATATCGACAACCATAAACGAAAAAACAACACCAATATTCAAAGTTAGAAACTATTGTAATTATGAAAGTACAATGGATAAGACGAAATAATCGTCGCCAATGTTGTTCATACAAATGGAGACTACTCCGTGATGATGTGGTCCTCTACACCTAATTTGTCAGAGAATCTATGACACAAACTATTGCTGGAACGGTTGGACATGATCAATTTTTCCATTAAAAGGCAGCACGATGTTTATGTATTAACTATCGAACAACAACATTAACGTTACGTTAACTGGTATTTCTGTTTCGTATACCAAAATCGTTCAATTTTATATGTGAAAGAACTTACGGCAAATACTATATGAATTTGTTGTTTCATAATTCGTTCAATTAGACCTCTATAGAGTTCCAATAGAGGCACGGTGAATGCCAGCTATGGATTTACAGGTTAATTTAAAGTTGTGAATTCCGTCAATCATTTATACTAACTCCCATTTTTTTCAACATATATAACGAGTGAATACTAAAAAAAGTAATAGAAGAATTATAAGATGGAGTTAAATTAACAATCCACGATATACTTATGATATTGTAATAATTACTTTTTCGAAGGAAAATTAAATCGTCTCTTCTAAAAATTTGACATTTCAAGTAAAGAAGTTGTTCTGTTAATTCATAAAACTGATGTAATGATACTTTATAACGAAAACACATTACAGAATCGACAAAGTTTAAACGGCCTGCAAATTTTTAATAAATTTGTTTACCTGGGATTACAAAAAAACCGATGCTCGTCGGTGCGGATTGAACTGCGAATAATAAGAGTAAAAGTTGGATAAACGCGATTTGCGGCCATATGGAGAAGCCACCACATAGCAATGAACAGGAAATGACGCCTCATGAAAACCTTTGTACTGGCAGTATTTCTATACGCATTAGAATGGTAAGAGAAAAAAACCTATACAAAGTATCTTATTGTCGGAAGCGAATGTTGAAAGTATGATGGACTGCGAAAAAAAAACAACTAGACGATGTTAAAACAATTTAATATGGATATCCGATTACGACATGTAATAGAGAAACAGCCGCGTTTTTTGGTCATATGTGATGTACGATCTAGAGGAACTGAATAAAGACAATTATTACCCATGTGGTACGTAGACTAGATGCAAACGTCCTTGGTATAAACTCGTTGCAGAAATTATTTACTACATTACAAATATGGATATATGGCGGTTAATCACGCCCAACAACTATTAATTTCACGATGCTTTTCCGAAGGTATAATAGAGTGGGACACTGTTTTAATAGACATTATTTTCTTTACGTCCATGTTGTGAAGAAATGTCACTAGATATTTGTGTTGGGAAACTCCCCTAAACTATGAAATGGTATCCACAGCGTTCACTGTAGAAATCTCCTATTTCATCTCTTCCGTAGAGATGACGTCGGCAATCCTCTTAAAACTATTTTCAGTCGTTTTCTCTGAAATAGTACTTTTTTCTTTCCTTTTTTTTTCCATACCGACTCTTAGGTCATCAACGTAATTGATAATTAATTCAACGTTTCCTAAATAACGGTGCATCCTAACATTAACGGAAATCAAAATTATTACTTCGGCCAGCTTTGATTTATCAAACTACAAATGCTCTAACGGAACTCGTCCTTCTGGAACAGCAATCGAAGGTGTTGCGTTGTTCGTAACAAAAACACTTAACCACTATCTACATTTTATTCGTCAACATTGCCACTGTCAAAATAAAAACATCTAATAATGAGGAAGTAAAGTGTGACATCAATTTTTTCTGTCACCCGAAGTGTCACCTAGCAGATGATGAATTTACGAAACTATTTCATCATGAAGGTAGTAAATTTATATGTGGAGGCGACTATAATGCGAAACAACGTCATTGGGGATCAAGAACTCGGAGTAAACGGGGAGTGCAACTTTTTAACCTGAATAGTAAACTGCGTTTAGACAATTTTCACCCATGGCCAAAGCGTACGGCTTCCAGATGTCTTAGACTTTTATTTTACTAAACGCGTAAATAATACCTACTAAAAAATTCTGAAGTACTCTGGTAGACTTGTCATCTGATCACGTACCGGTATTACAAACATCGGCATACAATTCCACTATGCCGAATTAACTATCAAGTCTACCAACTGGAATCAATTTGAGAAAGTACAGTAGAAGAACAAGTAGACCTAAATATAAAATTAAAATCGCGGAATGATATATAGCTGTTGATTACTTAACGGGCGCAATTCAAGATAGCTATAAACAATCAACATGACTGGCAAAATTTACTGGCAATAATAGTGATATTTGCAATACGGGAGTTAATCGGCAAAAGACGAAAAGCACGCGCAAAATAGCAACGTAACAGATATCCATATAATTACCGAATGGAATTACTGAAGGAATCGATATTATACTACTAAAATTAGCGTTACAATCATTATTAACCTTAAACAACTCTGCCGGTTCAATTTTGAAAGCAATTAATACTTAATAACAAATAGAAGAAGAAATTTATTTATTGACATAAATTCATTAAAAGTACAAAAATTACGCGTACCGGAATTATAATATCCTTACCGCTAATAAACAAAATTTTTTATACGTAATAAATCTTATAGTATATTTACTAGATTACAGATATAAATATATAAAACGCGGGAAAAAATTTGAAAAAAAAAACCCACCCCATAAAACGCTTTGTATCACATTAAGCATACAAAAAGGAATATTATTCGATATAATAACAATTATAAAGATATATAATATAATACACATATACTTACCTATATATACATACATACACACACATGTATATACACATATACACAGATACATTAAATATTAATCATTTACAGTAAATTATGTTTAAGGCGTCTATGCTTATACTTTGTGTACATAAACTGTAGCTGCCTAGAATCGTAATTTCCGATCATTGAGATGTACTGATTTTCATGCAATACACAATTATCGCAGAACTTACGAGTTATAGTAATAATATAATCCCGAATAAAGGGTATATTTAATATCTCACGCATATCCACTATTCTGGCATACCTTGGGGCAGTTAATACGCATCTTAAACACCTATTTTGTACTAATTGCAATTTATTAAAGCTCACCTTCGAGATAGAAGACCAGGCATAAGTCATCACAGGACGAATAAGCGTGCTTTATTAAATGTACTCCATCGTATCACACCAGGAAAGTTATTGGAGATGGGTTATAACGGATGATGAACATATACGTTTGCCAACTATCTTAAAAACATTTTCCAACCTCATGATAAGGGAAAATCAACAACATACGCAAAAAAAATTTTACGAAGCAATATTCTACACTGCTGCCAAAATTAATAGTAGACGCGTATAATATTTTTCGTTTTTGTTTTGAAAAACGATATTGACCTATTTTCGATTTCAGAGTTCCTTTAATAGTAATGACAACCGTAACACCAGGGAGTAATAGTCGATGAAGGGTCATGACTTGATTCAGTCGTACGGCCTTCGATCCATTTGTAAAAATAGAAATCGATTATATTTTCTATTTGTATCAACATATCATCGTCGTTGTTATCGGATCGTTGAATTACGCGCTTTACGTTTCCCAAATCTTCTTCTGCTTAAACAAAAACATGTTTTACCAGTATAACATCGGCCTCAGCGGGTTTAAATACTGGGCATACATGCACATATAACCGAAGTACGACTAATCGCGACAAAACACGTACGTGATGAAGAATTTGATTAAAGATGAACAAATAAGAAAAAAATAATAGTATATTAAATATATATTTTTCATTTGATAAGGACATTATCATTGAGGGTAAAATTTATTTATTATTTTTAATTGGTTTTTAAATATTTTCAATAATTATTATCTTATTTGATTTCAGAAATGGCAATGTGGTATGATTGTTTAACAAGGTTTGCACCGGTTACAACGAAAGCGTTAAGGCAACTATATTATAAATTTAAAGAAGAAAATGAGCAACCTCCTACTCCAACAATGTACGTAAAGTCGTATACGCAACGTTAATTATTGCGATTGCTTTACCGATTCTCGAATTTTTTCTCTTCACCGACAATTATCTGTCATTTATATGATGTATAATCTTCACTACGAAAAACTTAAAAATAATTTATATCGTTGACACACGAAGCTGTACTAAATCAAATGCCGTGACGAATTCACATAGTTTGGATATGTACCTAATAATACCGTATTGTATATTTGTTACCTAACAATTATTGATAGTATCGTCCGCAGCCAAGCTTTTTCGTACGCTTATTTGAAGTCGTTCTTACAACAGTGATTTATGAAATATAGTAATTACAGAAATTCTACTCGTCACCTTTTTTGTACTTAATTTAGGATTATGTTCAGGGTCGTGCGCGTAAATAAAAATTACAAGTTATTTTTAGTTAGACCTGAGAGGGTTATCTGCGTTTACCTCCAGTAAAATCTAAGTATGTTTTGAAGATGAATGTGACTTTAATACTTTGTTTTGCATCATTCTCCGTTTGTTCAAAAGATTTCTTTTTATAAATTCTGACATTTTTTATAATATTCTATTCGTCTTCAATTATGCATTTTCTCTTGTTGTTCATCGTCATTTTATAATTATCCTAAGTATTTTACCCCGGCTTTGTTATTTTCAGAAGTCTTACATTTCATCACAAATCACATTACAGTGTATATCGCCGAATAAAAATAAATCTGATCGGACATTATGTGGTCAAAAAGAATTTTTAGGTGGTGTTCAGTCGACTGCGAGACGAAAGGAAACAGGCCACTAACAAAATGAAAAGACAGTTTTCGGGAAAACGCAAAATCTTAACCGATGTTGAAAGTTGGGGCTAGTCTTCACCCAACATTGCACTCACACGGGGGTACCCTGAACGTTATTATATATATATATATATATATATATATATATATATATATATATATATATATATATATATATATATATTATTCTTTGCCATATTACATTATTGATTTGATACTACCTCCATTAATGTTTTCCATCCTCCACCTGTATTTCCCTAAACCACTGTTTTCCTGTTAAATGACGTCATTGCCCATCGTCTGTTCGGCCGACCTTGGTTTCTTTTCCCATCGTATGGTCTTCATATCGTCATGAGGTTTTTTTTTCGATATTCCGTCGTATTATCTTCAAATACGTTCGGCTTATGTCCATTTGTTTGTTGCTATTCTTTTACCAATATCATCAAATATCTGTTCAAGATTTTATTAAAAACACCTGCGCACTCAGTTTTGTTTCCGTGTTCAATAAATTTTTCAATTACTTTTCCGTTTCTTCGGTGTCTGTCGTTACTGACATTACGTTATTAATTATATAATTTTGTTCTATTTTCTTTACCAACCCCGTTTTTGAGCACTTTGTTCATTTCACGGTAAGCGATCCATATATTTGTTATTTCCCTGACAAGGTCTGAGCTCGCTCTGGTCACACGTGTGTATTTACGTATATTATGTACGTGTAATCGAAATGTTATGATTTAAAGAAAGGTAATTTTTTACGTTAAATTTACTGGTAAATTTAGAATAAACCAAATACGAATATTCGTTCTTTATGTTGATTTATTTCAGGGAAGAACAATGTGCAAAGACAATCATGTCGAAGTACGCCATGGCAGTTAGTTACATGTTCACCAAAGAACCAGACGCTCATCGCAAGAAGTATAGAGTTAGTTTTGTTTGACATTTATCTTTAAAAATTCCTCGCAATTCGTCATAACAGCTCTGTAATAAATGATTATTCGTATTTCTGATGCGTATATAGGTTCAAGTGATGACCGACTTAATATTGCGGGTATTCAAAAAAACTTTAACCAGAGCAAACTGGATAAATCAAAATACGAAAGTTTCCGCTTTGGAGAAAGCGGCTCGCATGAGGACGTACGTCGGATTTCCGCTGTGGTTAGGAAAACATGAGGAAGTTAACGACTTTTACGCGGGCGTTAGTAATTTTTATTTGTTATGTAAACTACCCTACGCAAATGCACATACATTTTAATTAATATATAAACATATACATGTATATATATATATATATATATATATATATATATATATATATATATATATATATATATATATATATCAGTGACTGCTCGTGGTTAAAATTTTTTTGTTTCACACAATATAACAAAGTAACGTCAATAATATCAAAGTCAACAATACAAATACAAGAACCATTTAAAATCATAATCAGAAAAACGAAAAATTATTAAGTTAGATTATCAATCCCAAGATAAAAAATTGTATTTAACCAAAATATATTAAGAATTTATTTCCGCACGAATAAGTACAAAATTTATTCATTTAGAAAAGTATAAAAAATTTTAAAATACCAAAACGAAACAATTCGATAAACTACGCACGATAGTTAAGTATTCTTATTTTTTCGCAATTTACACAGAACCTGAGATAATAAAGTGATCCAATATAAAGCTTCAGTAAGGAAAAAATTCTACGTGTATTAACATGGGCGAATAATAATACGAACGACATAAACTAAAGGGAGGTAATGAAACAATTCACGAGCGGTAATGTACACAGCAAAAAAAAAAAACAATAGAAATTCGAAGAAGAAAAACTAATCTTAGAAAGAGATAACTCGGTGGTTCGATAGTTGGTAATATGCGCACTAAAACATACCCGTGACGAAAACATATTCTGCCGTGCCAAGTGTGTGTACTTCCAAGCTCTGATTGCAATCGCCAATACAACCCTGTGTAAACTCTATACCCATAGCAGCATTAGGCGCAAAATCAGTATATGGCTTTCCGATGCCTTCTTCGGGTTTCGTTGAGCATGCAACACCATCATTCGTTGTAACTAGGCATTTCAAAACATTTTTATGTACAAACCATTACTGATATATATATATATATATATATATATATATATCTTCTTCTTAATCGGTTATCCCAGGGGGGCATCGTGAACATACGGTCTGTGTCATTTTGCGCCATGCTTCTCCATCGTGTGCCCGTCGCACGCACTGATATAGTATAGAGCACATGGTGCGGCAGCGATCGTTATAAAAGCGACCGTGAAACATCACATTATGAATATCTTTGCGACAGACTATTTACAGGCCTGTACCATCAAAATAGATTCTTCGCTCGGTCCTGTATAGTGATCTCTTCCATATACTGCCCCGACGAGACACAACATCAAACAAAAGCAGTTTCATGAACACTTCAAAACGCTGGGCGTTAAATTTATCAACGCGAAACATATCTCACGGGGCTCGCGTCTGATAACACCGCGCGGAAACAAGTTACACAGTTGCATTGAGAAAAACCGATATAATAGTCTATCCACTGGCGAACAACCGACATGTGGAAAATACCAGACTTATTAGACTTTTTTATTTGCAATGGAATCAGTACCTATCAAATGTCTGTTGAATCATCATGTGATGGTATTTCAGATCACTCACCAGTAATTCTAAATATCAGCAGTACTCTCATGGATTCAGGGAAAAAAC
The DNA here is from genome assembly GCA_032883995.1 of Coronaproctus castanopsis. Lineage (NCBI taxonomy): Eukaryota > Metazoa > Arthropoda > Insecta > Hemiptera > Monophlebidae > Coronaproctus > Coronaproctus castanopsis. Next base: position 140,716,038 of record CM065052.1, read on the forward strand.
CGAGACTGTATAACAGTAAAACTAACTGGGACATCTACTTGTTACTTGAAAATAAAATAAATCTCAGCATTCCATTGAAAACTGCGGAGGATATAGAATATAGAAAACCTCACCAAATACATTCAAGAAGCGACCCATTTAGCAACATCGAGTGAAAATTACAGTGGGAGAACTCGTAATTCTTAAAATCATCCAAAAATAATAAAGGACATGATTCAAGAGAAAAGACGATTAAGACGCACATGGCAGAACACAATAAATCCAGCTGACAAAACGAAATTCAGCAGAGTGTGCAGAGAGCTGAAAAATAAAATTGCTGAAATGAAAAATGCTGCCTTCAAGAACTATATTAGTACATTAACACCAACCGAAGCTACCGATTACTCCTTATGGAAGGCTGTACGAACCGCGAAGAAAGATAATCAATCATATCGTTCATCTATAAAGAAAAACAATCGATGGATAAAAACGACGAGGAAAAGGCTGAAGCATACGCCGAATACCTAACAGAGGTGTTTCGTCCTACGGAAACCTGCACCGACAGAACCTCAGATGCAGAAGTAGAAAGTTATCTGCAAGCTCCAAATCAAATGTCACTTCCGATAAAACCAGTATCACCTATGGAAGTAAACAAGCATATACAAAAGCATCTAAACCTCAAAAAAGCCCCCCCCCCGGTTATGACTTAATTACACCAAAAATAATAAAGAAATTACCACGAAAAGCAATAACTTTACTAACACTAATATACAACGGAATTATTTGAACCGCATACTTCTCGATACAATGAAAATTCGCCACTATAATACCCATACAAAAATCAGGGAAACCTCCTGAGGATTTAGCCTCTTACAGACCAATAAGTTTACTTCCGGTCTTATCGAAGCTGTTTGAAAAATTACTACTGAACAGATTAAAACCTCTATTAGCCCAAAATAAAAATATACCGAATTAAAAATTTGACTTCAGGGAGCAACATAATCGAAGTTTTGAAGAAAAAAAGTATTGCGCAGCAGTGTTCCTAGACATCGAAAAAGCATTCGATAGAGTGGCACAATGGGCTGTTATTCAAAATAAAGCAACAACTACCCTACCAATACTATCTACTAATCAAATCTTACCTTTGATATTAACTTCTACAGTTCTCTGGTGTTGACAGGTCATGGCAGGTTTGGTTCCTACCTTCATAGGTTCCATCTTGTTAATGAACCTTGCTGCACCTGTTGTAACTTGGGTGAAGTAGATGATGTATATCACACTCTGTTTATTTGTCCTGCATTTGCTTCCATCCATCATAAATATAACATAAGACCTACTGATGTATTTCCTATTGCCAGGAAATTTAGGAGTTTCCTTTTGCTGGTGGAGCAGGTCATGCAGTTAAAATTTAAAGTTTCATAAATCCTCTGCAGTTTCTATTTAATTGTAGCGTGGTCAATTGTCCTTTATTATATGTATATATGTATTTATAATTATATAATTATAAGTAATAATTATTTTATTATTTAAATTTTTATTTTTTTTCCTTTTCTCTTATATTTTATTTTTTCATTATTATTAAGACACAAACTCTTTACACACATCATTGACGGTTTAAGGGACTATGTTTCTCATCCCTTACCATCATATATATTTGTCATTATTATTTTATACTTTGCAGGGAACTGTCACACACATCTAGTTAACTTTTGTAATATAATTGTTTGATTTTCTTTTGTTTCAGCTACACTACACTTTCACACATTTATTTATTAAGACTCTGGTTCCCTGCACCTTTATCACAAATTACTTAATACACTTGCCCTACCGCATAATTGCGGATTGGGGAACCACAACAAAAAAGAAAAAAGCAAATCTTACTTCCAAGAAAGATTTTTTAAGATAAATTTTAACGAATCCTATTCGACTATTCGATCCATCAATTCAGGAGTCCCACAGGGCAGTGTGCTTGGACCCACGCTGTATCAGATATACACCACGACTTTCCGCTTAATGCGAACACGTCTACAGCAATGTTCGCAGACGATACTTATTAACTAATTACCCCTTAACACTGCCGCTTATTGTTTATTCAGATTGCGTGCAAAAATTTTGGAGAAAAAAAAATTTTACTCGTTTCCCTCTGTCATATATATATATATATATATATATATATATATATATATATATATATATATATATATATATATATATATATATATATATATATATATATCGAATCTATTTATTTTAAACGAGTTATATATAATAGTACTTATTTAGGCTGCCATTAGTTGAAATTTTGAAGAATATTTATTTAAATTTTGTAAAAACAATATGAAAAACGATTACATGCGTACAATCTTCGTCATATTCGATAATTCATTTACTGTGCATCGTACCTCTATTGTAATATATCTGATATTAAGTTTCTCCATATCTGCTCCTGTTTCGGTTACTCCATATTGTTGGTGTTGTTCTTATTGCAACGAAGTATATTATATTATCTATCCATGCCTTTACTTCAGTTTCGTCAAATCAGTCCGATTAATACGCATTTTTAAAGATTATCGTCATTCTTCTACATGATGTGTCCATAATATTTTAGACTTTTTTGTTGATTCAGGGCGAAGAAACGTCAGTTTATTTATTTTATTATTGACGTGTTTGTCCTTCTGATATTTTGCATTCTGCGTCATGTCCACATCTCATGTATCAAATGTTTTTTAGTCTCGTTTATATACTGTACATTTTACTCCACGGGGAAATGTTGCAAAATACAGTTTTAAGTAAGTTTTTTTTTTTTTTGTAGTAACATGGTTTAGAAAAGTAGATTCATGGGAATGAACAAGAATATCTCTGTATCATAAGGACTATGGGAATATGGTCACAGCCCAAAAGGATACGCTTAACATCCCAAGTTACAAGTAGTACTAAATTGCTCGAAATTAATGAAAAATCGACTGCATTAAATTGTCTGCGAATAGAAGGAATGGTGGTGTAGCGACACCATCGTCGATAACCGTTAAATCTACAGCGTTAATAAAGGTGTTGTGGGTACAACATTAATGACACTAGTAAGGGCTGAGAACAACTACTCTATAATTTCCCCGAAATCGAAAGAAAAACATAAAGAACAAAAAAAATGAAATAGCAACGTACAATTGCGTTAGATATATTACATTTATTTTGAAACACGTTCGAACGTAACTAGACAATTAAATCGAATAACTATTGATTGAAATTTCGTGTGCAATATATCAACACTGTTAACTATTTGAAAAATATAATTTCAGTTTCCGATACAGTATGCCGATTTTCTGACGACCATGATTCATTTCAACATGCTCAAAACAAGACTCAACCTAAGTATCTTATTTAACAGTAATAATCCAGATCGTCCCGGGTATGTTACAGATGAATGTTTTTTTTTTAAATATTTTAATGCCTCGACCCGTTTTTGTTTATAGCCGGTTTTTTTTTTTTTTGTTAATACATCATCTATTTGTTAAGTTTAATATTAGTAAAGGAATAATAAATGCTCACGCACTTCTGCGTGCAGGGTTATTATCATAAATTTATAATAATAATAATAATAATTTGATTACAAAAAACATTTAAAATCAACTTTATTTATTAAGCAAAGCTTTTCGGCAACTACGCCATTATCAAGCTATATATAAATAAAATTAAATATATAAAAACATAAAATATTATTTTAAATCTAAGTTCACAATTTTTACATAATAAATGAATTATAAATACTTAAAACTATCTGACAGTGACTACACTCCACAATCTAAACTTTAATAATAATAATAAATGATACATAAATGAAATAAAACGCATTTTAAATCAATAAGGTTAATGTGACTCTACTTAGTAATGTTTTCATTATTATATACTAATAAACTACTCAGCTGTGATGGTGTTGTATATTTTGCAGGTACAGCATGTTTCCTACTGTCGTAAATGCCTGTTACAATCAAAACTCGAATTCTTTGAGTACGTATTAATTTTTTTTTTAAACCTATTATTAAAAACATCTAATACCTGCAATAATTATTTTTCTTCGTTCTTTTTAATTAATTTACACGTTTTATTTATTTTGGACAAGTTTTCCAACAATTACGTTAATATGAATTTTATAAATATGCTTATAATTTTACGTACTGACCTTTTCCATCGTTAATAAGGGTTGCGTGTATGTGTGTGATACGTTTTTTTGCTCGTATTTCATTTCTTACGCGATATATTAGTGATCTTTAGTTTACATCTTTAAGAATATATCTAGCTGACCCGGCGAACTTCGTATCGCCCCACAATCAATAAATGTATTAATTTATTAGCTGAATTAAATAAAGCACAAATATCGATGGAGAATTAGGAATTATACAAAAAATTAAAAAACAAATTTATAACGAAATTTAAATGATATGTCGATACTTTTTAATTTTTGTAGATTTATTGAACTTAAATGCATTATAGAATCGGCCGACCAAAAATCGCCGGCAGAATTTTTAAAAATCGAAAATGGAATTTTCAACTCGCGATATCTCGGTACCGGTTAATTTTTAAAACATTTACCTCATAACATAAATTATAGATCTCGACGTCTACTTTCTTTTAAGCCCAACCCGAACCCCCGATCTATCATAGAGGCCTCAAAAAGGGTCCAAACCCCGAAAACCCTTCAAGCCCAATTTTCTCGGCGAGTATTCGATATAAAAATACTGCAATACCATCGTTAGACGCGTATTTTAATGACAAATAACTTTCGTGTAAACAATTTTTTCAAATTTCGAATCGTTCGCGAATTATTGCGAAAAAATTAGGTGTGGGTGATAGTTCCCTGCAATGTGTAACTAAAACAAAAACAAAACAAAAATGGATGGTTAGGGATGAGGAACATATAGGCCCTTAAACCATCAAGGATGTGTGTAATGAGAGTTTGTGTCTTAATAATAATAATATAAATAAACAAAATATATAATAAACCAATTTTTAAAAAATAAGGAATGCTGACTGTCCAAAGTGTAACTTACACTTAATGTACAATATAAATATTGCACGCAGATTAGATATGTAATAATATAAAAGACTCGAAATATTAACAAAGGATGTATGTAATTTAGGCTATAATATGCTGCCCAAACAACAAACTGTAATGGTTTAACGGTTGGATTCGTCTTAATATGATCAATAACCTAATTTAAACTTATGATGCATAGCATTCTCCATAAATTGGAGAACAGCAACATGTTTGAAAGAGAATTAAGATGTTGCACATTGAAGTTAGATCTGATGGCAGAACAGGCAGAGCAATTAAATAGAATGTGTTTGATATCATTCTCAGCATTAAAGGAACAACAAATGCAAACCAAACACTTAGCAAGCTTGAAGCGAAGTAAATAGGAACCAAACTTACCATGTTCAGTAAGCACTTAAGCATTATAGATTTTTTTTTTTAAATGTAGCTCCAAGAAAGGACAGCTACTTCCTTTCTGCAATCTTAAACTTTAGTTTAAATAAGCAGCAATCATGAGTAATCAACATGTGCAGAGGTTTAACCCAATGGTGTTAAGCTCTGTTACGTATATTACTTAGTAACAACCAAGTCAGTAGGTTTGAAACGTTTAAGCCTTCTTAAGTCACGATCTGTGGGCAAAAGAAGGCCTCCGGATTTGGATGAAGAAATTAACATTTAAATTTTACAATTTTAACGTAGCAAAGATAATAGGAGAAAATTCATTAGTTTTTTTTTTGCAAATTATTGAAGTATCCCACCTTTTCTGTCACAGATCGACCAGTTGAAGGAATACAAATTTTCTGAATTGAACAGGAGTTAAAGGAATAGAAGGGAACTAGAACGATGTAAATAATAAATTCTGACTCCTTAGTACAGAATAATCTTCAAACAACTCGTACCCCCCCTGATAGCCTTGCCAACTAGATATAAATCAAGACGCAGGACACCACAGATAAAGCAAGCTGCAGAACTAGAAGTTCTATAAAAGGACCCAATACTTAATAGAAATTTACGCTCTAACCGATCAGCCAGGGCAAGAACCTTTTTATTAACATAGCAATACCCATACAAAGACTGAATTAGCCCTTTGTAAAGGATGACATGCTCTCTGAATTTAAGTATTCGTGTGTTTCTTTGTATTCTAATTAATTTGTAATAAATAACTGCACATTTATTCGAAATATAATTAAAATGCGGCAAAAATGTCAGTTTTTCATCAATAATCGTTCCTACATACTTCAAAACAGAAGCGTGTTCAATTTTTGGCCACATAAATAAGTTGGAGGTCCTTGACCTTGTCTACAATTTTCAAGAATAGATATTTATATAAACAAAATTACAGTGACCTTAATAAATAAATATAGGCAAAACGTAAAGTTTAAACATTGTTATAGATGAAGATCTAAGTAGAGGATATACGGATAAACCTTGTAAATGTACTTTACTTTTCTATAAATGAAGTTTTACAATTCTCTAAGCGAACTCTTATAATCCGATTCACTTTTTAACATTCCTAGCTAATATTTTGTTTTAAGACGGAGGATGGTTCAGTGGTCAAAAGCACATCCATAAAATGCCGAAACACGTTCCGGTATAAAATTTATCTCGGACATTGTATCAATAATTCCTTGGCGCTGTATAAAAGATGCAATTTGTCGAAAAATTCAAATACGCAATATCAATCGGGATTTTCTACCGATTGAACTAAAAATTAAAAATTGCGCACATCTTTAACAGTACACAAGGATCTAAAATTTATTAAATAGCGCAGTTAAAACTAGTTATCAAACGAAACGATTCTCGGAATTGATTCCTCGGCGATAACAAACAACAATTAAGGAACAAGCAAATACGTTTATACTTTTGTATTGACGTCGCCTGTCTGGTATACAGATAAAGCTTAATCGGGCGGCGTAAAATTATCTATTTCTTAACTAAGTAGAATCCGACGAAATTCTCGCTTGCTCCACGTCCCAACTTAATTCTATCCTGAAACGCTTAAACACGTACAACTATCTAAAACTATTTATCTACTAAATACGTGGACTTTCAGTCGAATCATTAGTTACACGTGCGGTCAGTTGGATCGTTTTCTCGTTACCACTACGCAGTTGTCTTAATAAACTAATAAAATAAACAATGCGCGTTAAAGAAGCCAACATTGATAAATTCCAAGAAAAAATTTAAGACAGTAAACGTTCATTTACAGGAAGAAAATATTGACATTGACAAAAATTTTATTTTTCCATTACAAAAAGCGACGTGATTAAGCGTGGGTTGTAAAAATAATGGAGCTTCACCGAGTCAATAATTAAGGAAACACTGGCAGATAAGGGGGTATTCTTTAATTACGCGAAAACTGAATAAAAACCTAACAAGGTAAAAAACCGGCTACAGAAATGAAGAAATAACCAGTTTATCCTCCCAAAAACACTGAACTACATACTGTGTAGAGCAGAAGACAAATAGATCGAAAGAACGGCAACATTCAACAGAGAACCCAAACGACCAATGAGCACGTAATGATAAAGATTAAGTGGACGAGTTTAGAAAATATTGCTCCCATGTATTGGGTTTGTGTCCCGGTGAGAAAAAACCTATTATCCAGCGTATATAATACGGATTAAACTTATTTCCCCAGCAAGAAATTAAAATTATCATTAAAATAACGTTAACAATAAGGAAGAAATCACCGCGTGAATAGTCATGTTAGCAGACATATTCGATGCCATAATAAAACTTCACATTTTATCTTACGTTATATTAATACACTTCGTACGGATCACGGTAATAAGAAAAAGAGACAAATCTTCTACATAAATATCCCCGTGTAAATAACAAGCGTTATTAATCGTTTATCATAAATCTATGCTAGACCACAATTCGTAATACAATACAAGGATATAATGAAACAAGATACCTAAGACGTTCTGGCGTAGGGTAAGTAGAAAACTGTATAGCGTCATTTTATCTTACGTTATATTAATATACTTCGTGCGGATCACGGTAATAAGAAAAAGAGACAAATCTTCTACATAAATATCCCCGTGTAAATAACAAGCGTTATTAATCGTTTATCGTAAATCTATGCTAGACCACAATTCGTAATACAGTACAAGGAAACAAGATACCTAAGACGTTCTGGCATAGGGTAAGTAGAAAACTGTATAGCGTATAATTCTAACGTTACATCATGAAAAGATATGCCGTTTGACATAGCGGAAGCAGAAAATTATGTAATTGTACTTTATATCGTGAAAGGGTATAAATGCGGAGGGATAGTTTAGATTGTAACAGAATTACTAAATAACGAATGTAGAGAGAATTTAAAAAGTTAGTCATCAATAGGAGAAATTGTAATTTGTTAGATTAAAAAGATAACGTTAGTTTTATTTAAATATTATCAATAAGTTTAAAATTATTTCATATCGGAGAATGTAAGTAAAAGATCGTAAACGGAGTTTATAGCGGCGATAAACTTAATTTCACTGCTATATTAAATTTCCGTAAGATAAATTCGTAATTAATAAATAAATATACAATTATGAAACGGGAAAAGTAAACTTAATTCGGTCATTCAGAATAAAATATGATAAAATTATTTCTTTTAAAAAATTTTAACGTTACGTACGTAGAGCGTTAATTTTTTTATGCAACCCCGGTTATAATACAGTTTTGTACATATTAATATATATATATATATATATATTTATTTATTTACATTTATACACACATATATTTGTTTACATTTATACACACATATATTTGTTTATTTATCGTAACTTTGTTTTATGTATGTGATTATTGATCGTTTCAGCTATACCATATGCTTCATTACACCTACCGTATTACAATTATGGAATTGAGTAAGTTTATTATTTTGCGCGGATAACGTTTAAGACTCATTTGGAATAAGCTGGTTTCTTGCGTTTCAATCGATATATCTCTCGAAATATCACTAGTCTATTGTATGTTATTATTAATATATATATATATATATATATGGGCAAGTTGTACTTGAAACCTCTTTACCCGATAACCATTTACATTGATACAAAACAATCTAGAATTGATAACGATTCACTCACTCCCTGTGAAAACAACATTTTACGTTGGAAATTAAATGTTTTAGGAAATCATTTGAGATGATTCTCAAAAACAGACTAATATGGTGGATCGAGAGTGAGAATATTCTTCCTTTGGGTATTTTTAGATTTCGTCCCGGAAGGGATACACTAGACTGTATAGCTCACTTTCTATGCGACGTCTACTCCTCCTTCATTAAGAAGGAGTTTCTCATAGCCTCCTTTTTAGATATCAAAGGAGTTTTCGATAATGTCTCCCTCCCTATTTTATAGAATGCAATTTTAAAAATTGGCATTCCTGTTAATATGGCCAAATTACTATGTAAACTTTTCTCGAATAGACCTTTAATCTTTTTAAATCCTCTTTCTAACCTCACTGTTACACGTATTTCCTATAAAGGACTTGCCCAAGGATCAGCTTTGAGTGCTGTACTTTTTTAATATTTATGTTTTGGCAGTTTTTAATTGCCTATCTGGGACGTCTTCCCGAGTTCTATCTTATGCGGATGATTTTGTATTATACTCGTCACCACCAGAATCCACTTGAAGCCGTTAATAATGTTCAATCATCTATCTCTGTGTTTTGTAATACTTTTCAAAATATTAATCTTCTTTTATCTCCTGATAAATCAAGTGTTTGCGTTTTTACACTTAGGCCATTTAGTTGTACCAATTTCCAAATCGTATGTAACAAAATAAGAGTCGTGTTTTCATGCGTTTCGTCATGTACTTCGTTTCGTAATCGTAATACAATAAAATTCCGAATTTAATTATTCGTTCTGTATACGTTCGCGAGTGTGTATATTATTATTATTCCGTAATTATCATCGTCGTATATAAATAATCGAACGGCGAGGAGCCACTGATTATCACGAAATGGATTTATCGACTCCTCGATTACGCCATCCTTCTTAAACAACCGCAACAACTACTATAATACGCTACACAACTAAACAGCGATCGTCAAATCCATTATCAGCTACGATAACAACACCGGTAACCCAAACAACAGGTAATAATAATGACGACCTGATGGTAAGTAAAGCAGACACGATGATAAGTAAAACTACTCTAATACAAACCACAGCAACAACCAACACTAACGCACATCCAAATAAACGAGAATAACACATATATTTCTGACGCAAATAAAGCGGTTATAAAGACCCCGAATATATTTTAAACAAAAATTCTGCAATCGTATTCAACACCATAGACGGCGTAAAGCAGTTAACGTATTTAGCGAGTTAATTCCATCTTCCAATATCAGTGCAGCCTTCAGATTATCAGATAATCGGTTTTGTATTTTTTTAACAAATGAAGTATAAGTTGTTGAAACTTTACTCCAAAAACGTAATTATTTAATAATGACAAGAAAGTAGAAATTAGAAAACTGATAAATCCGTCCAAAACAATCTTAATATCACATATTTGCCCAAGTATCGCAAATTCAGTAATCGAGGAACAACTTAAAATTTTGAACATTCAATTAACATCGGGAATCAGCTACTTAAGAGCGAGTTTCCATCAAAACAAATTTTCACGCATTTTCAGCAAACGTAGATTGTTTTATATAAATCCAAATGACATAAATAAAATTCCGTCTTCCTTAATTATAGAGCAAGAAGAAACCCAATATAGAATATTTCTTTGCAGCGGACCAAAGTTATACTTAGAAAACGGCCACACGACCCACCAATGTCCATTAATCAAAGACTCCCATACACCGGAAACGGAATGCAACATTGAAGACAACGAAAATGTAACTATGGAAACGCCATTGAGTACGACGCAAGAAACATTAAACCGAGAAAATAAAATTTTAAAATGGCAAATATCGAAAAAAATCCTCAGAGACAGGCGAATATGAAAATAAAAATGACTTTCCAACAATTACAGAAAAAAATACTTAAAAAACCAACGTGAAATAAACAATAAACCACCTATAGCGGCCAATACAACCATAAAACCGAATTAACCCAACAGTTAAACAAATCAACAGATAATGAATTAGATCCCACACGAAACAAAAAAAGAAACACAAAATATAGGTAAGCATGAAAACAAAAATTCAAATTTATTAGAACAAGATGAAAAGCCAGAGAATTATTACGACCAATTAAATGCAAATAGAGAAAAAATACAAAATCTTCTTAACTTAACAAATCAATCTTTTGTTCAAACAATAAACATTTTTAAAGACATGTATAACGAACCGTCCAATATAACCAATTTGCTTGATCAATACGGAATCGAACCAAAAAAACTAAGGCCCATAATTACAGAGTTACACAAAGAAAAGAAAAATGAGCAACTAGACTTAAAATATAATAATATATTGACCAACCTGAATAAATCCTTTGAAAAATCTAACAAGCACAAAACACAGCTCCTTCAACCGTGTAAAGAACTCATTCATAAAAATAGGCAAAATTACCCATTACCATTCAGTAACTTAGATGTCATGCTAGATATGTTAAAGGGTTCTCATCTGCATTGGAAATAATGGAGCAGTTCTCTCCCAATCTTGGAAATATCGGAAGAATGTTAACCGATATTACACCACTTATATCTAATAAGCCTCTGAAAACCAGAATAAGCACCTTGATTAAAAAAATTAACCAAAAAAACGAAGCTACTAACGATCAGTAACTGTAAAATAAACAAGGATCTCTACAAATAAAATTAATGATGAATAAAATAATATCCTGGAACTTAAATAACCTTAAAAACAAACTCCCAGAATTAGAAATATTAATTACACAAAATAATACAATATCAATTTGTTCACAGGAAACTAAATTAAAACCGACGGATTCAGTATATACAGAACAGATTACACCGGTGGGTCTGTAGCTTGCCGAGGTGTTCTTTTAGCAATATCAAATCAATTCTTTTCCGAGCAAGTGAAACTAAATACCAATGTTGAAGATGTTACAGCTTCTATCCAATGACTCTGTGTCCCATATACATGCACGAAAACGACGAAATCACCCTACAAAATTTACTTCAATTTTTCCTTCAACTACCAAAAAACCTTTTATAGCGACTGGTGATTTTAATGCGCATAATAGTAAATGGGAATCAAATATACCGACTCCAGGGGCAAATTAGTCGAAGATGTCATAAACTGAACAAATATATGTTTATTAAATACAGGTAGTCCGACCTACTTCAACAATAACGGCAGTGTATCAGCAATTGATTTAAGCATCTGCAGTCCAAGAATTATCCATTATATGCACTGGAAAACTGACCCAAATCTGTTTGCCAGTGATCATTTCCCGCAACACATAGTGCTCAACTAAATTATCCGAAAATTGGAACATAGCGAAAGTGGACTGGATTTTATATACTGGCATAGTTAATATTAAACAAAATAAAATTTCTCACAATGTTGATGAGTCATGTAAATACATATTACAACAAATAAGAGAAGCTGGCGCCCGTTCTATTCCAAAATTTAAAACCTATGCTAAAGGAAAACAATATGCAAAATGATGGTCTGAAAAGACTGCCGATCATTTAAAGAAAAGAATAAAATCGTATCAAAATACAGACGTCAACCAACAATGGAAAAATTAATCAAATTTTAAAAAGCCAGATCACTAGCCCAAATAAAAGTACGAGAAGCGAAAAGCAATCACTGGCAAAACTTTGTTAAAACGACAAACGTGTCTACACCTTCTAAGAAATTATGGAAACAAATCCGACAAATTGCGAATGAACGCGCAATTAAACCAATAACAGCAATAAAAGCAGGTATTACATATGATAAAGTAGAAATAACAAACGTTCTAGCTGACCACATCTAATCTAATCAAAACTATCCTGACGAATTTATAAAACATAAAGAAATAGAAGAAAGTACTAATGCACCCGATTTCATATCAAAAACTAACCTAAACTAAACCCTTACCATAACTAAAGACGAATTTAATACCGCCGTAAAGACAATGCGGCCCTCAGCCGCCGGGCCAAACGGAATCCACATTTCCATGATAAAACAACTTAATTCATCCTGTAAAGAAGCGGTTTTGCACTTTTTTAATATAATATGACAAACTTAGTCGTTTCCAGAGGCGTGGAGAGAGGCTTATTCCGATAATAAAACAAAACGAAAATGTATTAGACCCGGCTAGCTACAAACCGATTTCTCTCACAAACACCTTATGTAAGTTACCCGAAAGAATTGTTAGTAATATATTGTTATGGCAGTTAGAAAGTGGATCCTAAGTTCAGTTTCAGGAAACAAAGAAGCGTTCGGGATTTACTAGTCAAACATTATACAAAATAATTTAATAGAAAATAAAATTACAACTGTTGTTAGCTTTGACTTAGAAAAGGCTTTCGATAAACTATACAAACAAAGAATTCTTCTCGCTTTATATCAGTGGGGATTTAGAGGAAATTTACCGATATTTATTCGCAATTTTTTACACCGCCGGAAATTTCAAGTAAAAATAAATTCTATTTTATTAGATACAAAAAAATCCAAGAAAATCGTACCACTCGAGGATCCGTAATTAGCCCTACACTATTCATTATAGCCATGGCTAATATTAAACAACATATACCATCCCCGCTGACGATCTATCAATATACTACTCAAACCGAGACTCAACATTCGTGGAACTTTTATTACAAAACTTGAACAAATCAAATACAGCTAAACCCCTATCAGAACTCGTTAACAATACATTAGCAAAACTTCAATATCAATTACCACAAATCAAAACAAACCACGCTCCAAATTGAAAAATATAAGAAACACTTAACACCTACAAATATTCTCAAATCAAAATTCTACAACATTCTGGGAGAAAAGTACAGTGATTATACACACATATACACTGATGCATCTAAGTCTATAAACCAAACCTCACCGGCGTATCGTACACCCAACCAATCCCAATATCATTTACCCGAGTCAGTATCAGTTTTTACAGCAGAACTTCTTGCAATCCATAAGGCTTTAAAATACATATCTAAACAAGCGCAACCAAATAAATATATAATATGCACATATTCGTATAGCGCTCTTCAACATATTCAGCAACAGATCAAAAACACAAATATAGATATTTTCAACCTTAAACACATAATCAATAGCATTATCTCCAAGAACAATGAACTTGCTTTTCTATGGACGCCAGCTCATTCAGGAATAGCCGGGAATGAAAACATTGATAAAATAGTTAAAACGTCTCCTACAAATCTAAAAACAATAAAATCAACGCACATTACCTTTACATACAGTCCTTTCACAGACAATTAAAACATCATATAAAAAATCAAACTTGTATCAAATTAAGCCGAGATTAAGAAACTGGAAAACAGCAGACCAGAAAGAGAGAAAACCCGAAAAAAAGACTACGCACAGGACACACGTTACTTACTTCACAACACCTACTCAACAGGGACCCCACCCATCTACCACAAATTCAATTCGCAATTAAATACAATTCACATACTATTAGAATGTATAAAATACAGAAGCCAACGTATAAAATACAATCTAAACTATGACACAATAAAAACAATAAAGATAACCCGAACAAAGTTAAAAATCTTTTACAATATCTTACCGACATTAACTTAATAAATAGTTTATAACCGACTTTAAGACGCAAATGATCCCGGTAATCATGCGTCAATAAATAAAATAATTAAAAAAAAAAATCCAAATCAATATCTATAATCAGTCGATTCAAATTGTTTAAAAAGTCAAATATTTGAGTTTACACCTGGATTCCAGATTATCCTGGAAGTCTCACATAACCGCTCTAACTACTCAACTTATGATAATCTACAATCAACTAAAAGCTATTATCTTGGTGGGGAGGTGATTCCGTCATTTTAAATTTATTATTCAGGTCCTTTATAAGATCTAGACTAGATTATGGCTCAATATTCTATGGATCAGCCGCCACTTTCTCTTCTCAAAAAACTGGATTGTCTTCACAACATTGGTTTGAGGCTTATTACAGGCAATATTCGTTCTTGGCTTGTAGTATGCCTCCAAATCGAGACTTTGACTCCATCATTACATTTTAGAAGAATATTCCTGACAGATAAATTCTTAACCAAATACTGCAATCTTTAAAATCATGCTCTCCTAGATTATATCCTGTATCCTTTTCAGTAACTGGAGGTTTGTTGACCCAAAATTCTTCTTCTTGCCAAACAAGTTTCCCGATATATTGCATATAAGACTGGACTCATTCCCGTTTTTCCCTCTTTATATTTTAACCTTCCCTACGAGATCATTCTGATTAATAAAATTGATATTCACACATGTCAAAAATTAATTAATCTTAATTTACCACTTGAATTAGTCAATGCTCATTTTCATTTTATCACCGAAACAAAGTATCCTGAATATATTCAGATTTTCACCGATTGATGTAAGTTACGAGAATCTAATGAGAATGTAGGTGCTGCGTTTTTCATTCCGAATTTATTTATACAGCAGTTTTCTTTACCTCCTGAGACCTCCACATTTACAGCGGAGCTGTTAGCGATCGATAAGGCATGTGAATATGTTATAAAATTTATTTTTTGTTCCGACAATTTTGTTATTTGCTCCGATAGCATTAGTGCACTTTTGGCTATTCAAGACAGTAGTTTTAATTATGTCCCACCCTTTCGTTTTAAAAATTGAGGAGAAATGTTTGGAGGTCACTATACCCAGTCATTGTGGCATCTCCATGAGCGACAGAGTCGGTACTTGGTGAAAAGTGCTTTTAATTCTGGAGATCGTTTTCCATATATTCCCTTTAGCGGACATATATGACATGATTAGGAAAATCTTTAAAACTACATGGGTTGAAAGTATACATAATTCTTCAATCAAAGGTAAAACCTATATTATTCAAACTGAATTTCCCCATGTACCCTGGTTCAAACACATTCCCTGTTATTACGATCACAACTCTCCGCAGATTTATCACTGTCGTATGTAGGATACGTTCTGGTCATTCTAGAGTAGCTTTGAATTTCAATCTTGTAAATCCTCCCTCATTGTATCAATCATAGTAAGAAGTTACTCTTTCTTGTTGTTTTCCCTCCCTACTGTATCCTATCCTTGTTATGTTTGGATGTTGAAGTTTTAATAGTGTTATTTAAATTCATTCGCATTAATCATATTCTAATTTAGAGTCGGTTTTTGTTTTGGGAGGAATTTTTCTTTTCCTCTTTTTATATGTTTCCTTTTCTTATGATTATCCTTTCTTGCTATATTAATATTTTATAGATTTTTCTCTTCTTTTAGTTTAATCTAATTCATTCGTTATATTTATTTATGATTTATATTTGTTGCTTCGGTGACCGGATGGTACGTACAGCCAGGCCATATATATATATATATATATATATATA
This sequence comes from Coronaproctus castanopsis, assembly GCA_032883995.1. Taxonomy (NCBI): domain Eukaryota; kingdom Metazoa; phylum Arthropoda; class Insecta; order Hemiptera; family Monophlebidae; genus Coronaproctus; species Coronaproctus castanopsis. The sequence continues at coordinate 140,732,511 of CM065052.1, forward strand.
TATATATATATATATATATATATATATATATAAAAGTTTAATATTGTTAAAAATATTTTGTAACAAGCAGAACACATATATGTAAACACATAAGTTTAGTAACAAACATGTCGAGTGGCGAAAATACTTGTTTCGACACTAATATTAAACGTATAGATGATATAAAGCAACTTCTTCATGAGTCCCATAATATGAAAGTTAATTTGAAAGATGGAATTTTGAAAAAAAAAAAAAATGTTTTGGTAAATTAGATGCTTTAAAGTTACATGTTAATAAATTAAATAATAATTACAATGAACTTAAGAAAAGTACTGAAAATATGTTACCGGAGTTATTTCGGATAAATCAAGCTATTCTTCAAAATTAAAGTCAAACTTGATTTCAAATAGTAATACCGAAAAACAAGTACGAAACTTTAATTATTGAAAATACAAACCGTTCAGAAGATAGAAATTAGAATGAATTAAATAAAATTAATACTAGTAAGATTGAGTAGACATCGGATTTGTAAAACAACATAAACATAAAATTATAATTCGTGTCAAAGATAAAAAGCAATTTGAATGTTTAAAACAAGAGGGTTCAAATAATATAGCAAATATTAAGACTGACACGACATTAAAAAAGGATCCTATGATCTCGTCAGTTGGTACTCATCACAAAACTATAGACATGTATATTAATCTAGCAATTAACAACAAAACAGGTACTTTAAAACAGTCTAATGATGGTAAACTTCGTGAATTTGTACGTCTTGATCCAGATGCTTGTCACTTCTTAATGGAGGCTGGTTACATGGTTGTGAATTGGACTAAATGCAAAGTGTATGATTATACTCCTGTCATACGCTGTTATAACTGCCTACGATTTGGCCATATGAAAAACGAATGTAAAAGTAATCTAACGTCTAGCAAATATGAGCTGGATGAAGATGAAATTAAAGTAAAATGCAACAAAATTATTTTTCGCATGCATGTTTACAGCATGAAAAATAAAAAAGTAAACTTAATTTAGATAGTAAAAATATTATTGATAAAATTACGCATAATACGTTTTCATAATCTTGTTATTTGTACATTTAAATAAAGTAAAACTTAGTATAAATTATGTATAATATTAAGCTAATTTTGCAAAACGTAAATCATTGTAAAGAGGAACAGTACTACAATTAAATAATATACAAATTACCTATGCGTAATTTGTTATCCTTATTTATACAGTGATGAAAAACATTTTAATTTTTTACACATTTAATTCGTTGCTATCTGCAGTAACATTAAGAATATTAATAGTTCTAATTTCTGACTACATAATTGAAATTAACGTAAATGATATTATTTTTTGAATATATGTTTTACACTTTTACTTAAACATATAAAACAAAATTGGAAACATAACGTAATAATAAACCAAACAAAATATAACGCCTAAAAAAACTTTCTAGTGTTTATTGGTGTTATATTTTGTTTTGTTTATAATTAATAAACTCACTACTCTCCAATATATTCAACATATAACGTAATAATATTGGGTGATTTTAATTCAAGGATAAAAATAATGTAAAACAAAAATTTTCAACATACGACCAGGAATGCACAATTTTAGAATCTTGTGTATTCAGTGAACTTATTAATTAAAAATGATATTGGTGTTTATACTTTTCAAAATCACAATGGACAGTCTGATAGATTATGTCTTAATAAATAATAAATCTAAGTATAAGTTATCGGATGTTATGGTTAAAGAGTTTCTTTTAAATGACCATAAAAATATAAATATTGATATTTTTTATACTAATATTGATTCTTACCATAGATGCCGATAAATTTATCAGTAAATTAAATGGTGACTTAATACTTTGAAACAAATCTTATTCTTGCAAATACTAAATCTCACTCAAGTAGAGAATATTACTGATAAATAACTTACTAATAGCGTATATGATGCTGTAAATAACTTTCAATTAAAAAAGCCTAAAACGAACAAATCATGGTGGAATAAAGATTTAGATTATTTTAAACTTCTCGTTCGTAGGTTTAATAATATTAAACATAAAAAGCTTATAAATTAATTAATACACAACGTAACATTAAAAATGTATAAAATTAAAATTAGATATTTCAAGCAACAGATCTGAAGAACTTTTTTTGCAGCTCGCCCAGAGCCTGAGGTAAACCTTATAAAATATTAACGAACTTTGAATAATTTAAATTTCCTGATCTGAAAATTGATGTCATGACTCCTATTCATGTATCAACTAGGAATAAAGATAAAATGAGTCTATTAATGAACAGATTTTTAAACTTCAAAGATGATGTCTCTATTTCACTTAATCACAGATAAAAATAAACATTTCAAATGTGAAGTGTCGTACATTGAACTTAAGCAAATAATACAAAACCTGAATAATAAAAAAGCACAATAAAGCAATTAAAGTTATATATTTTTACTTTCCAAGTTTATTATTAACACTTTAGTTTATTATTAATTAGTATAAACGTGTTAAATAAACGAAATAAAGATCTCAGTAAAATAAATGGTTACAGATCAATATGTTTGTTAAATTCGTTAAGAAAATTATATGAAAGAATTATTTTCAAATTTTGAAATAACGAAATTAATAATACATCTGTGCTCAATCCGTATCAATACGGTTTCAGAAAATATTAGTCTACAGAATTAGCTATTTCAAATGTTATTAGATAATCTTTCAAAAAATAAACAAGGTAATTATTGTTATCTCATTTTATATAGAAGATGCTTTCAATAACGGTGATCGCAAAGTTATAATTGACACATTAATAACGAATGAATTCAGTTTTAATGTAATAAGTTTAATACATATTTATTTATCAAACAGGAGAGTTATTTGGAAATATCAAAATGATATCACAGATGTTAGTAATAATTTTTGAGTCCCACAAGGTTCAGTTCTTATACCGCTCTCGGGGAACATTTTATATTCCAATATACATTCCAGTTTTAACAACACTACGGTTGTACAGTTACGCAGATGATCTACTCTTAATCTGTAGTGTTCATTTACATAGCAAATCGACGTTGTAGTCTCATATTTCTAATTGTAATGAAGTTATTAATAAGCTTAAAACAATAATAAATGCTTTAAATCTCAAATTTGAGATTACCAAATCTCAAATTATCGTAGTGTCTGGTCGAGATGAAAACCTTGGATTAGGTAATATATTATAACATTAAAATTAATAATCACGTGTTTAGTTTTACTGATCACATAAAATATTTAGGCTTCATTATAGATAATACATTAAAATATAACAGACACACAATATATAAATAATAAAGTCAACAAATACTATTATAAACAAAACTAAATCAATAACATACTTTAATCACTAATAAAGTAATTCATTGCAAAACTTTTCGACACTTACGTCATTTTCAAGCATACGCAATAAATATTACATATCTGAAAATGACGTAACTGTGGAAAATCTTTCCAATAAACAACTTTTTTAGTGATGATTAAATTATGTTATGATTTGTTTTGTTTATAATTTATATAATCACTACCCTCCAATATATTCAACATTTAAATATTATCATATATTTAAAACATTTGGAGAGGTAAATTATGGGGACTTATCTATAAATCTAAGGTAATTCTATATAAAGGTTTAGTGCAGTCACTATATTGCGCTGGTGTCGACTTCAAGCATTTAACTTCACAACAAATGTATAATGTGATGATGATGATCCATTTACGTGCCGTATACTGCTACGAGGCCAGAGGCACGGACACGGAAGCTATAGTTGTTGAAATATGCCGGTTTCACAAAATCGTTGCAATGCTGTTGGCAGTGCAGCAGAAGGTGTTCTATTGTTAATTTAACATTGCTGCAGAAACAAATCGGTGGTGATTCTCTTCTGATTGACTATGAGTGAGAGTCGTATGTCCTAGCAATATACGACGAATCACTATTTCTTCATGTCGTGTCAACGAAGGAGGAGATCGCCATAAATTAGTATCAGGTTTGAATGAACGTAATTTGTTTGTAGTTGGTGTTGATAACCACAATATATTCCATTTCGCGCGGAGTTGTTCGTTTATTATGCTGCGGATATCTTTTGGATCTATTGGAAGATTGGGAGTAGGCCGCATATAAGCCGCCTCTTTAGCTGCTGTGTATGCTAGATCATTCCCAGCAATACCAGTGTGACTTGGAACCCATATAAGTAATGGTTGAGGGGGAAGACAGATAGATAGGATGCCGATTATTTCCTTAGCCACTGAATGCTGATTTTTGCGCTTATAATTATTGATGCTAGTGATCGCTGAAAGAGAGTCGGTGGCAATGACAGACTGCTTAGAATTTCTACCGACAGAATCTTGTATATAAATTACAACTAGTTTTATAGCATAAAGTTCAGCCGGGAGGATTAAAAAATGTGGAAGTATTGGAAATCTGATTATTATTTCGTTTGAGGATGCTACTGCACATCCTACATCAGAATTTGACTTTGAACCATCTGTGAAAAGCAATTGGTGGTCGTTGTATTGATCTAATATACTAGAAGAATTGTTACGAAGATCTGTTTGGAGTAACGAAAGATTTACTTCCATATTCAGTGAGATCCACGGCGGCAATGCAGGCATATAGTTCTGATAAATATGAGGAAATTCTACTTCGATGTCTTTGAGTACTGATATGCTTTTGTCCAACGACTGTTTCTGGATTTAGCGCTAAGATTCATTGCAGATCGATGGATTGATTCAGGCAAATTTGGAGTACTTCTTATATGTGTGTAAAAATATTACATAAGTTTGGAACTGCGGAATTTGAATAATACTTCGCCGAGTATGTTCAGTAGGTTAGCGGAGGGAGTCGTTCGAAAAGCACCTGAACATATTCTCAGGGCAGAGTGGTTAACACTTTTTAATGATTGTAAAATAGATCCTTTTGCATTTCCATAAATTACAGCACCGTAGTCAATTTTTGGGAGAATTACTGTCTTGTATATTGTAATAATTGATTTCCTGTCCGCTCCATATTGTGTATGAGCTAACTTTCGTAATAAGTTTAGCATACTTTTTTTTTAGCATATGTATGTGAGGCTTCCATGTCAACTTCTGATCAAAAAGATACTTCACTGTAGTAGGAGATGGAATTATTTTGTTATAACTATATTATGAGTACAACAGCGTTTACGACAAAAGTGTATGGTTGTGGATTTTTCGGCCGAGAACTGAAATCCAGATATTCCATCCATTTTAGAAGTTTATTTAAGCAGAGTTGCAGTGTTTCTGATCCAAGTGGTACATTACTACATGGTAGGAAGATAACCAAATCATCTGCAAATAATGATGCTCTTATTGGTGGTACTATCTCAGTTAAGATATCATTTATGGCAATATTAAATAGGATTGGACTAAAGATAGCTCCTTGCGGAACACCATTCTGTAGTGTTCGCGGAGTGGATAAGGTGTTACCAGGACGAACTTGGAATGTTCGGTCTTTGAGGAAACTGCTAATGACCATTGGCAGTCTATCTCGAAAATACCAGTTGTAGAGCGAGGTCAAAATCTTGTGTCTCCAGGTCGTATCAAAAGCCTTGGATATATCTAAACGCTAATAGGTGATGATTATTATTAACTATCGAATTTGATATTTCATTGTGGAGGTAGACAGCTTGATCAATTGTTAAGCGACCTGGATGAAATGCGCATTGTTTACTGCTTATTAGTTGTTGATGTTCTAACTCCCACATTAGGCGACCTGCTATAAGTTTTTCAAATACTTTGCCTAGCACTGACGTCAGAGAAATAGGTCGATAGGAATCTATGGTTGAAGGATTTTTGCCAGTCTTAAGAATGGGCAGTACCAGTGCTTTTTTCCATCTATTCGGAAAAACACCCTCATCCCAAACAACATTCAGTATATGTAAGAGGACTAGTATGATGTTATCTGGTGCATTTTTTAGCAGAAAAATACGAAAACTATCTAGACCACTGGCACTGTCCTTCAAATTGCACTTTAAGGAGAACTGTTGATTTTATGGTTCTTTGTTTTGTGAATTAAAGTTTAGTGGAATAGATTTAATAGCGTTTTTAAATTTAATGAAAGTTGGATCTAGTTAACTGAAAATAAATCTGCAAATAAATTTACTAATTGACTGCGGTTCAGGATCATATTTCCGTTTAGCCTAATGTCCGAAGGGATATATAACGTTGATGAGGCTTCCATTGATTTAATTTTATTCCAGACTAATTTAGGTGGAGCTGATGGCGAGATTGAGGAAGTGAATTCATGCCAAGTAGCTTTCAAGTTTTTCAGCGCCCTACGACGATCACGAATTGCAGCTTTGCATTCGGCAGTCCACCATGGAACAAATTTCTTACGAATAGCTCGGGTATTGTGAGGTGATGTACAGGAGAAGGCATGTTGTAATAATGTTTTAGTGAATATCTGAGGAAATATTTAAGTTTGGCGATGGAATCAATTATATCCTGTAGTATTCGCCCGGTTGAGTTATACACTCTTGCTTCCCCATGTGGGTGAATGAGCGTTAAAGTCATCCATTAATATAAAAGGAGATTTAAGTTACTGGATTATAAGTTGAAGATCGTTAAATAAAGTATGCGAAAAGTATAAGGTGCAAATAGTAATTGCTGTGAGAGTGAAGGTTCTTGCAGCAACAGCTTGTAAGGTCGTTGTGATTGTTAGTTGTTCGAAGGTAGTTTGCTTCCTAATTGCTAGGAGAACACCACCATGTGCTCGTTGGTGTAATGGAGGTCTATCTGTTTGCAATATACTGTAATGTCGGAGATGAAAATTTCTCATTTTTAAGTGGGTTTCTAGAAGAGCTAAGGCAGCCGGATTGTATTTTGCAATAATTAATTGGAGATCCTCTAGGTGGGTTAAGACACCGTTACAGTTCCCCAAGTAATAATGTTGTACATGTGTTGTATTTAATCAAGGTTTGTGTTTTGCTGTGTCAAAAGCAGTTCAGTTTTTAGTTTCTTCATGACTTTAGTAAATCTTATTTTTAAGGATCGATCAGTTACAATGTGATGTGTAGATTCCATCATTTGGATGAGAGCTGGTATGTCGGTTGTAAATTGTAAGGCAATATCGGATAATATCTCAGAGCCTTTGCACATGTCAATAAATAATTGAAAGTTAGTGAATGAAATTGGGTAGGTTTCTTGATTTTACTTGAATGTTTCTTCCAGTGGGCTGAATGCCAGTTTCCATGAAGAAAGCGAGGTTGAATGCTGTTGGACACTACTTGGGTTTATAGTGGACTGTTCTTTCCTTGTGAATTCCAGAATCATATTGTAAATTACTATCGTTGTGTGAACTTAATATATTTTGTTTTATAATCGTTTTGTGTTTCTTGATTTCTTTAGTCGTTTCATTAGGTATGACGGCTATTTCGGGATTTTGCTTTAATTCGTTAGTTGCCGAGGAAGATGATAACTGTCTTTTAAGTGGTTGAGTAGGTGAAGATAAATTTGCGAACACATCAGCTGAACCGAAAGGAAGCCCCTTTTCGTGTAGAGGTTTTAAGCGCGTGGAAGCTTCCTTATGAGATAATGGTGGGAAGAGGAGATCGGTAGCATTTGGAAGTTTTGTAGGGTGGATATGAAGAATATCTGCATTTTCGACAACTGCGGCACAATCGGAAGCTTTATGACCCATTGAGCTGCACTTAAAGCAAACTAAGTCATCGCAAGTAATAAATATTCTATAATCGCGTTCTTTATATGTAAGAACGAACGAAGATGGTAATTCGACATCGGATAGGTTTGAGACGTAGGCTTGGCGTCTCCAACTTATAATGTGCCCAAATTCTTCATCTAGAGGTTGAACTCGTAAGATAGAAATAAGCGAGACCAACTTGAGTTCGAGCTTGACGGTTATGTGAGATTGAAGAACTTCATTTGGAATAACTGCCGAGACATTAGAAAAAACTATTTTCTTAGCGGGAGAGGCATCTTGCTTTTATTACGTTGTTGTTTATTGAAATTTGACCGTGACCCTTCATGAAACTTACAACGAGCGAATTTGAAGCGAGAAAAATTAGGATTCGATTTTGGCTTTTGCGAGATGCAGCTATAATGTTTTTTGCTGACCCGATTAAAGATTTAAGAGAAATAAAATAATATTTTAAGATTGCTCCTTCGACATAAGGAAAAAGTAGTCCTTGGTCATCATTAGGGTACGCAAATTGATTTAGCGAAGACACTTTATTATTATTATTGTTTGTTTTAATAATATCGGAAAAAGATCGATTTTGTATACCGGATGTTTATTGGTTAGTAGAAATTGAAACGGCAAAGTTTTTAGTATTACGTAACGATTGACTATTACCTGCGATCTGTATCAGACGAAACAAGAATACCGCTTTTGTACGTAGTTGAAAGACTGTTGTTGACGAGGACTGATAAGAAGGCCGCTTCTTTTGCTGGTTTCATTACCAGGTATGGACCCGGTATATGTTAACGATTGTACGAGACGCGCGATAAACTGATTAATAAATTGATAATAAGCACAATGAAACACGTCTTTACAACACGTCGCGATAGAAAGTCCACGCTGGAATCAAATCTTTAATGTAATCTGCAACTGTCGTAAATTTCTAATTGATTTAACTTGTTCATATATTATTGTTTCTAATATAACGTTATATACTATAGCGCGGATGTTACCTATTGATCTTTATATTAAAAAAAGGTCTTTAATTTTTTAATGCTAAAAAAAAATGATAATAATAATGTTATCATAAATAAAATAGCTCTCAAACAGTTTGATATATTAAATGAATTTAACGAAAGATACAATATGTTGAAAAAAGATAAATTAATAAATAAATTATTTCCTTACGTAACAAATCGTTTTAAAAAATAAAAATATTATAGTAAATTACTACATGACTCAGATACATTGTGGTCATGGTTTTATCGGATATTACTAGAATAAATTAAATACAATTCAGATAATAAATTTTTTAATTACAATAGCAATGAAATATGAAATGTTCAACATATAATATATAAGTATGACGAATATGATCACTCTCGGCAGTTATATAAAATTGACTGTACACTTAAATTGAATGAAATTATTTTTATTAAACTCATTTCTGAATTTTATCTCGGAACTGTTTAAAATTAAATATATATATATATATATAAATAATCGCTACTGGTAGCAATAAGCTAAAATTTGCATGCTACTGCAGTTTCGTTTCAATTTTTTTTTATTATTATAAGTATATATACATATATATGTATGTATATATATATACATATGTGTGTATATATATAATCATACATTTTACAACAATTCTTGCTTATAATAGTTTCATTATCTTTATTTGATCAACTGCAGATAAACATTACATTCAGGTGAAATGCCGAATTATCGTATCAGACTGTTGGAAATTTTGGAAAAAATGCGTTTTAAATGAAATAATTACAAACGAAAACGTGGATGTAGACAACAAGCTTCTATCTATAAAATAACTCTGTACGCGCTTCATTTGTTACAGTTCGTCGTCACCAAATTTGACATATTCATGGATATAAAAAGGCAACATCCACAGGGAATATACAAAAACAAATTTAAAACGAGGATAACATACGTATCAAAGACTTCCTCACTATCGGTTATATCCATCGATCTCTCTTTGTTCATTCTTTTCGTGTTTGATCTTTTCTTTCCACTCGTGATCGGCAGCGATTTACTATGTTTTTGAAATATTTTTAAATTCGCAATAAAATTGAAATATTCCGCTTTTTCTTCTTTTCGATTAGCGATTTCCCGCTGATGCGGAGCCTGCTTGACTTACGTCACGTTCCCTTCCAGAACGGTTAAATACCGGGAACGGATCTATCCCAACTCTACTGACGTCCGCTGTCACGTCTTCCGACCAACTTCTTTCCGGCATACCTACCGGCCGTTTACACTGTTGAATCTGTCAACTGAACGTGCCCATACTATTTCTGGCGTCTCTACGACTTCAATTCTTTTCCGGATAACTTCGTTCTTAACGTGACCCTTTAATCGTACACCCAGTATCCACCTTAGCATCCGCGTTTCCATCACTTGGCAGTGACTGTTGTTCCAGCTTATTCTCCGCTATATAAGGACTACTGGGTGAGAGTTCGATAAATTTTTGTTTTTAGCCTTATAGGCTCTGTTATTGACCTTCATTTTTCCCCAGCTGCTTATATTGTATAAATTTGTCGTATATTTGTCAGAATATAGGTCTGTTAACTGTTATAAATTCTAAATTATACCATATATTTTTGTTATGTATAAACAATTTTACGTACCGTTAACCGTATTAAAAAACTCGTATTCTTCCAATACATATATATATATATATATAAATGTTGAATATATTGGAGTAGTGATTTTATTAATTAATAATAAACCGAACAAAATATAACACAATCACTAAATGTTTTTAATCGCGATAGTTACGTCATTTTCAAGCACGCACCAAAATTATTACATCTTTTTTTATATATGAATTACCAGAAATGTTTATATAACGACAACTTAAAATTTAATATACATATTTCACTAACCAAATGTAATTTCAGTTTTAGATTTACAATAAATTTTATTTATAAAACAGATTTTGAAAAATTCTTCATCAAAATTGATAAATATCTCCAAACCTGGTCGGGTTCCATTAAATGTTGAATATATTGGAGAGTAGTGACTTTATTAATTAATAATAAACCGAACAAAATATAACACAATCACTAACGGTTTTAATTTCTGTAAAAAAATAAAATACTATTTTAACCGCCATTCCTTCAGTTTTTCGCATGAGAAAATATATTCGTCTATGTTGACTGATAAATTTTATACTTTTTTTTTAACTAATCTGCTCTAGCATTAAACATCATGTATGGCAGGGTATATATATCAATTTGTTTAGTAGTAAGGTGTTCTCCAATGAGACTCAACCTTAATTGTTACATTATATGTAATGGTATTTTTCTTTTTAATCTACGTGTCTGTTGAGGATTATCATTAATTAAGCCTGTTGCTAGCGGATTCGGATGCGATCTTAGGCGCTGTGCATACGTTTCACTGTATATTCTAATTACATCTTTCGCGGTTTCCATTTTTAGGTCTCTATATATGTCATCATTTCTGATGTACCAAGGTGCGTTGATATAGATTTTGATTGAAATCTTTCAATTTTAGAAATATTTGAGTTGGATGTCGTATCCCATAATTGGATACCGTACGACCATACTGGCTTTGAGATAGTTTTGTAACTTATTCTGTATAGATAATGATGATCTTCTTCCAACAAGCCAGTAGTATTTACGAAATTGAGTGTCCAATTGCTCTCTTTTTATGTTAATATGTCTTTTCCAAGTTAGCCCATTATCTAGGTGCATTCCTAAGTATTTTACACAATCGGTGGCTTGCAGTTCTTTACACTTCACAGTAATTGTTTTTGCATTATGTTTACATTTTGTAAATAGTATATAATGTGATTTTCTTTCATTGAGGCTTATCTGCCATTTTTTTGCCCATTTCTCAATCATTTTTACATTCTGTTGTAGTAGCCGAGTTGCTTCTAAAGGATCCTTGCTTATGGATAGTACAGCCGTATCATCAGCAAATGTAGTAGTGATAGTATCTTGACAGGTCGGCAAGTCAGCTGTAAACAGGAGGTACAGTACAGAACCCAGAACACTCCCTTGTGGCACACCCGATTCTATTTTGTGAAGCGATGTAACCTCTGCTTCATATCGCACTCTGAAGTGCCTTTCATGTAGGTATGATTTCATGAGAGTATACAGGTGGTATGGGAAGTGTTGTTTAAGTTCGTATCGAACGCCTGACTGATGTCGAAGAACAGTGCAACGCAATAACTTTTTTCTTCAAATGTTTTGCTGATGGCATTGACTACTCTGTGGACTTGCTCTATCGTTGAGTGTTGTTATACTACAGAGTGTTTATTATACAATACCGCTTCTTAAGTAAACTGCTGTAGATAATTTTCGATATATTCGTATAAATATAATTAAAATCGAGAAACATTTCGCGTCAACCGGAAAATAAATAATTTTGTAGGACTGAAAGGATTATACGTAATATGACGAGCCATTTTGAACGGGACTATCCGTTTTTGTAGTACTCCGTCACGGTGTACCCGATAAAAGCTTCGGGGGACACAGAATGGTCCCGTTTTTTAGTTCCAACCACAGACGTTGTTTACATCGGCTGAAGTAAAAATTATACGAAAAGCCAATACGGTGACTAAATCTTAACAACGTCTTCGTTAGTATCGGCCATTCAGCAGAGTTGTTTGTTCAGGATGTGAGCCGGCGATAATTATTTATTATTATTTATTCCTACTTCTCAACGTCAACGTGATCCGTCATTGACTTGTTGTCTGTCATTTACTTCATTTCTGCAATTGTTTGTTATTCTCGATGTGCTTTGTTCAAAGTGTTAATTTGTAATTTATCGTGTTTTATGAAAAACTTTTAATGATGCCCGAGTGCACGTTTACTGCTAATGTACAAGCGACTTTAAAAAGTTCAATATAATATATGGTACGTCTGCCCGCAACAATACTTTTTAATGAAGAAATTATGGATATCAGAGAAAACTCAGCTTCAAAGCTTCTAATTTTAAACAAGAATTTCATTCTTATTCGAAATCATCACCGGCTATATTGAAAAACAAATAACAATAATTAGCTATTCCCACTTTTTGAATTGGAACGTTTCCAACGAATTATTTGATGACGTTTAACTGTCATTTTTATAAATAATAATAATAATGAACTTAATAAGAATAAATCTATTTTATCCCGATACTATCCCTGTGGGGTCGCAATATTGGTAATGTTCCGTTTTGAGTAAAAATGAAAATGGTCATTTTATGTGTACGTAAACCAGAAGAACGAATAAATTTGATTTTGATTTTTTATAGCTCGTTGAATTTCGGATCGATGGGTGTGATAATATCGCATGAAGTTACTCATGGATTTGATAACAACGGTAAAAATATCATTTAAACATTTTATTTTACTTTATATATTTTATTGCGAGATTCCAGCATTACGAAAGCGTATGTGTAGATCGCTAATAAAAAACGCGGTATATTTATATAATCAGAAAGTTAACGATTTATTATCTCCGTTATGGACACCCTCTTGCAGGGAACCTTCTATATACAACAATTAGTAGGTCGGAAGTGACGGTTCGATAAATAAAATTGAGATCCTGCTGATGTGGGCTGATCACGAAATCATGATCATATCCACATTAAAATCTAGTGAATGACTATACTAAGGTGTGCTAGTTAAAAAAAAAATTAAAATTAAAAAAATATATAAGTAAGTGGGTATTTAAATAAAACTATATTAAATACTTTGCCGAATTTACGTATACATACATAAAAACGTATATATATATATATATATATATATATATATATATATATATATATATATATATATATATATATATATATATATATATATGCGTGTGTTGTGAAACGTACAACATTGTGGACTTACGAAAAAACTCTTCGTTTCAGGAGTAGTGTGGTGCATTCTTGCGGTGGTTTTTATTATTAATTTTTCCACCATACAATGTTATATGACATACTATTATTATTTCAGTTGTATAATGTAAGAATTTTATTTCATAAATGGAGAGGAACATCATTTCCGGTACATGTATTATATGGTTATTGGCGCACATATCTGTAAATTGTAAAATTAATGTCAAATATACTTTCTTTCTTCTTTTCTTATCAGATGACCGTGCGTTAGCAGTATGTGCCCAAGAGGCAGCCCGTACGAGACAATTTCTACTTTATGTCATTCTACACGAAGGCTTGATTTAAAGCATTTTGAATAGTTTTCAAACATTTTCTTAACGTATCATGAATAAAGCTTTGGACTAATTAACTTTATGGTGGAAAAAATAAAAACAATATAATCATCCAACATTATTCGGATACTCTAGAATATTTTTAAAGATAAGTGGCTCATATTATTGGAGGACATTGAATAAAGTGATAAAATTATTTACAAATTATTTAATTAAATCAAATATTTTTTAAGGGTATATCTATAGGCTCTAGAAATGATATCGACGATTACTTTTTTTTAACTTAGGAAAGGAGTCCCTGTTGAGGAAATAGAGAAAATAAAATATGTGCCTTAAAATCGTTAAAATAAGCAATCGTATTTTCTGCGGATTAAACCCTTTTATATGGATTTTCTTATCAAAATTTTAATGCGTGTATATAATTTTTGTGGTCGAAAAGGTAAAAATTACGATCTTCGAGGCAATGGTAATCCGTGGATGACTAAAGATACCACTAAAAAATTTCGCGACGGTGCAAAATGTTTTGTTAAATCTTACGGTCAACTTTTCGTAGAAGAACTTGGTGTAAATGTAAGTATTCGGTTTTCGCATATATTATCGATAATATTCGAATTATATGACAACTTAAATGTTGAAATATATTGTAGAAGAAAACCTTGAAATACCTAACCTTTAATCTGTCTTTAGAAGCATACATAGATTTGTCGCGATTATAAAGAAATCTTAGGAAGATTAGAAATGTCGTTACTATTTTTTATAGATATAGAAAAGCTGTTTATCACCATTCTTATTGGGCGAATAATATGAAAAATATATATAAAAGTACGTTTTTGGTACTTAGGTGAAAAAATTAAATCAACGAAAGGATGTTCGATATATTAAGTAACAGAAGAAGGTTTCGGCGGTAGTCACTGAAGTTATCCGAATAATCAGTAAGCTGATGTTGAGATAGATAAATTAAGCTAGTAATGATAGTAAGAGGGGTTTTAAATGCTGTGAACAATGATAGGCTATTCTTTTTTGTAAGTAGAAATTTATGCGTGAGGTTGAGATACGAATGAGGACTACCTCGTTACGTCTGGACGTCGATAATATCGGATTTGTGATGTTCGAGCATTGAAATCGATGTTACGATAGATAATTATCTGGCTGCAGCTTCACTATTGTTGCTATGTCTAGGTATAGACTGCTTGTGGAAAGTTGATAATATAATTTTCGCAAAAGGATATTGGGTTTGGCATATGTTTAATGATACTTATGCTTTAACTTGATTTCTGCATTATTAATTGATATAATATTATAAATTCGTCTATGGGAAGTTGGTGGAAGTATACATCAGATTATTTATATATATATATATATATATATATATATATATATATATATCTGTGTGTACGTGCATGTTCTTGATTCTAATAACAAAAATATTATGTTACTCGTTCTAAATATGTAATTATTGTTACGTATATTATTTTTATAGGTAAATGGTGAGCTTACATTAAATGAGAATATAGCCGATAACGGGGGTCTCGCTATCGCGTATGAAGCCTATCAATTGTATAAGAACAGATATGGCGATAAGATTTTGCCGGGTTTCGAGGGTTTTACTCAAGAACAATTGTTTACTATCGGTTTTGCAATGGTAAACGACGCGATAAGTTTTCTTTATAAATACTTTTACCTATGATTCGTAAGGTACAATTGTAGCGTATTAATAATAATTTCTATTTGTATTACAACAATTATGAACAAAACATAAAACGAAAGAACGATACCAGACGACCTGTTAAAATCAATTATCATTCCGATTTCTAAAAAAAAAAAACAAAATATACTGATTAACGATAAACTTAATAAATCACGTATTAAAACTTCTGCTATCGATAAGAAATAAGTGAATACAAAATAGACAGTTATTCGAGTAAAACACAATGTAGTGTAATCGCAAAACGAGAAACAATAGATGCGATTGCGTTATTAAGAATTCTCAGCCAAACAGCAATAGATGTAAATAGAATTGTTTGGCCTTTGTATATTATGAAAAAGCATTTGACAGGATACAACATAAACAACTAAACAAAATTGTGACGAAATACGGATCAGTTGGACGAGACATAAATTTAATCAAATATATTTACCGGAATCAGAACGCGACAGTACGAATTCGACAAGAACAGTCCGATATAGTCATATAGCACGCGGAGCAAGGCATGTATCACTGAGACCGTTCAACGCATATGCGGAATAAATAACCCAAATGGGAAATATTAATAGACTCGCAGTTAATATAAGTGGAATGATGATCAGGTATATTTGGCCGAGTTAAAGAAAAATCTGCAAAAAAATCATTAGAAGTTAAGAAGTTAGGAATGAAAATAAACGTTAAAAAATGAAAGTTATGAGAATAACAAAAACCCCAAATGGAGTACCGGTAGAAATATATATAGAGACGGAGAAAAAATCGAACCAGGTAAGCAGGTACAAGTATTTGGGAAGCTGGCAAAGACGATGAAGAAATAAAAAGAAGAATAGGATGCGGACGAAATGTATTTACATGGAACGAGTAGTTTAGAAAATTAAACCTTCAACCAAGATTGAAAATTCTTCGCTGCTTTATAGTTAGAAGTACTAAACAAATACACAAATTAATAAGTCTTATCCACTGATGTCATTGACATTCCGGTCAGTTGTTTCATTTGGTCAACATATTTTAACGGTACTTTTTCACGTTTTCTAGCACCTTCTATCTTGCATTGTATAATGTGTTTTTCGAGACCGTCACTCTTTAAAATATGCCATACATAAAATTATTTTTTGTACGATGTCCTTCAGCCGTATTTCTATTCCAAGCTTTTGCTCTGTTTTGATGTTAGGTCGCTTGACCGTCCATGTTACCCTCAACATTCGCCTCCAGCAGTGTATTTCAAACGCATTTATGCTGTAAATGTCTTTTTCTACGACGGTCCAAAATTTTGAAACATACAAGAAGATTGACATTACTAATCTATTACCTAGACAAAGTTTCGTAGGCATAATTACGTCATGATTCTTCTAAATTCTGGTTAGCCTTGATATCGCTGCCTTTCCAATTGCAATCTGGCTTTTAATTTTTTCAGAGCACCCTCCTGTGCTAGTGGTTATCGTCCCGAGGTATATATATATATATATATATATATATATATATATATATATATTCGTCTACCACTTGTAAATATCACACGTACTCTTTACGGTTATTTTCATTAGGTCTGCCGATAATTACAATTTTATCATTTATTTTAAGCCTGATTTATTGACTTATGCTTTTTATTTTTCCGAGAAATTTTAACAGCTGGTTTTGTTTTTCCTCTGACTTAACACTACCGTTCTAGCTTTCAGAGAGACTTTTTAAATTACCCATTCGCTACGTATATGAAAGAGGATTGGACTTAATATACAGCCTTGACGGACCTACTTGACTGCCATACTTTGCCGATACTGTTGTCAAACGGTAATTTAATTATTCGCAATAAGTGTTGCTGGATCTGCATTTCTATAAGTATCGTCCACATTTTTTACCGTTTTATAGAGTCCAACGCTTTTTCATAATGTCTGCAAAACACAACACAATTTTCACATTAAGTGAAATATACGCTGGTAAACACGGTTTAATCCCAATATTACTTTGCTTACGTGAATATTAACGCTGTTGGTTTGTAATTATTACAAATTTCACGCGGTTCTTTCTTGCGGATTGGTATGTAGATTTAATCCAGTCTTCTGGCCAGATATACCTATCCGACTTTTTAATATGTAAAAGATGAATGAGATTACATCAACAAGCTTTATGAACGTTTCTGCGCAACAATATTGTTGTCTACCGACGATTTGAAGTATTTCAGGGTTTTGTACAGATGCACAAATTTCATGTTTTAGTAGTTCTTTACTAGCATTTCTCAATGCTGTTCTTTTAGTTATCGGTTTTTCGTTACAGTATTCTTTCTATCCGGTCCATATTTCAACTTCACTTATAAGTGTAATTTTCCTATCTTCATTTTTTAATTTAAAGTCTCTTGTTTCCTGTTTTGTTTTTTTCAAAATATATCATGCGTTCCATTTTTATTTCTATTTACTTCTGTACCTTTAAATATTTCATTTATAAATATATTTCTATCAGTCGTATACTGCTGTCTGATCGTTTCGTTATATTTATCAATTCTTTCACACCACTGCTTTTGATTTCTTTTCATAAGTTTATTATCCTCCATTCGTCTTCAATTTACACGCTGGTTTCTTTTTATATGTTTCCATATAGGGAACGCCAACTCACTTTTATACATAATATATTGTTCGAAGCTATTTTGCCGCCCCTATGTGAATTTATCATATTTTAGATACCCTTTGATTACTTCTTGGTTATTGAGAATTTAGTAACCTCAGTTTCTATCTCTGATGACATAAAACTCCTGAACCGCAGGGCAACGGTGCTCATAATTCGCAAACTGCTTATTTTTTATTATAACTACTGGCCATTTCACTATCCATCACATCTGATCCCGGAATATTCAAATACATACATACATATATATATATATACTATATAACTTTTATGTAATTTATATTTGTGTGAACGTATGAGTTGTGTAATTAGATGAATTTCGTATTTTTTATGATATAGGTTTTTAATTTGATGATTAATTCGTTCAAAAATGATGCAAATTTCTATAATATTTTAATTTTTTATTATAAAAGAGAAAACGTCATTTTTCAGACTATGTGTAGCCACTTTTCAAAAAAAGCATTCGATATACTGATCGTGGATGAACATACACCATCCGAACAACGTGTCAACGGCATGATGATGAATTTCGCCGAATTTCCAAAAATTTGGGGATGTCCGCTAAACACGCCTATGAATCCGCCGAACAAATGTAAAATTTGGTAGTTGATGTTTTAGAAAATAAAATTAAGATGAGTGAGCTCACTTCCGATTCGAAAATACCAATAACATGATATTCATCCATTGCAGTTAACGTGACAAAATATTCCGCATTTTTTCAACTTTTTACGTCCTTTAATTAAATCTAATTAATTATTTACATTCTTAAGGTTAGCTTACACCTTGACGACGCCTCTGTACACGGATAGTATCCTATAATTCTGAAAAACTTCAATGGCGTTTGAAGGACTGCTTACAAACCACGTTTAAATAACCGTTCATAATGTACGCATGGAATTCCAGCCGTTGGTTATTGTAATAAACAGCGACAAAAAAAAAAAAAAAAAGTAAAAATCACTAAGAATTTTTTCTTTATGAAAAATCACAAAACTTTTCGGCTGTCAGGCCATTATCAAGTGAATATTTATAAAAAGATAAAAAATATAAAATGAAAAAAATATAAATTTAAGATTTAACAAAAAATCAGCAAACTGAAGAACATCGGTTTTATTAATACTGTTCTTCAATTTGCTGAATTTGTAATCTTAAATTTATATTTTTTCATTTTATATTTTTTATCTTTTTATAAATATAAAATTAGGCTTTAAGTCGTTTTTTTTCTTTTTTCTTTTCATTTTTTAATTTCTTTTTTTAAATTTTCAACAGTGCACACAATGGGTAATTTTGGTTATTAGACTTAAGCTCAATTATTTTAAATAAATAAATAAATAAATAAAAAGTTGGTGATTATGTTTTGCTTATGTTTTCTTTTTCTACATCGTTCAGGACGGATGATGATATAGAAAATTATTGATTATCCTAGTGAATGACTCGAAAGTCGTTACCGAATTATGAAGCTAGCCGTTTCAGTCGCACTGTCATATCCAAAAGCAAAATGAACATTTTTGAGATGTATAAAATAAAAACTACTAAATATTACTAAAATAAACAGATTTCAGAATTACAAAGCTTTCAAAGAACTATAGCAATAAAATTTATTAAATCCTACAGAACTACTAGCTATTTAGCAAGCATTGTCATTGCAGGAATCAAACCATTAAGTTTAGATATAGAGAAATATATTAACATATTTTTCGTAAAAAATAATATAAATTCAGATCACGAATAATGTAAAATATGGACAACCTTATTTCAATGGTGAACGAAAACTATTAACGTTTAAACAGCTTGTACATATATTAATACAAATCAATTTTAATCACAGTCAAACGTATATAATGGTATAGCTAAAAAAAAATTTCCCATACATTGAAAAAAGATTCAGTGGTCACGGCTTATTTAACCCTTTCGATCTCCTCGGGACATATATGTCTCACTTAACAATCAAAAAGGTTTAATGGGATATATGGGACTCGAAAATGCATTGTTTTTAGTTCATTTGGTATTTTATGATATTAACCTTGAGTGCTAACCACGCGAGCGATGAACTCACAACACGTGGTGAAATATTCGGTTTACTATTGTTTTGTGCGCGTTATTATCGGTGATTTGCAACATTTAGTGTTAGTTGAAACGGCGTGTATTTTTGCAGAATTACGTTCCTAAGTCTAGTGTAATCGCTGAATCAAGAAAATCTTAAAGTATAATGAATTTTCATAGTTTTTTTTATCATTTTGTTATGTATGGGTTATATATGTCTCACTAGTAATAAATAGTGGGTTATATGTGTCCCATGGGACTGAAAAGTAACAACTACGTAATCTTTATTTTGTTTTTTAATTCTTAAATATTGAAAGATGACGAATTATTACAATATTTGGAAGAAATAGATGAAGATCTGTTCGAAGATAGTGGATCAGAATATATTCCTTCGGGTATGTTTTTACAATCCAATAAAACTATTTTGTTGATGAACTTGCACATTGAAAATATGATTTATATATTGATGCGATATATATATATATATTTTACATATATATATTTAAATTTTTAGATGATTCTGATGACGATGAAACTAGAGACATTTCAGATATTGATTCTGAAAACGATAACATTGAAGCAGCTGTAAACAGAATTATTGAAACTGAAGAAACATCTTCAGGTATATTTTATATAGTTTTTTTACGTGTATTGTCCAAATTAACATATCCTACTTTTTTATCAGATTGATGGTGATTTATTTGTTGAACATTTCAGAATTTGATGATGAAGATTAAAAAGAGCCTGATAAAGATAATACAACAGAATTTAGAGATGACTAACAACCAACTGGAGTTTCCAGCTCATTATGGTATGATGTGGATGACAGGCATCATTCAAAATTTGATAATTAATAATTGTGATTCAAGAGGTCAAGAAATTGATATATTTTTGAAAATGTTTCCGATAAGTTTCATCAAATATATTTCACAATGTACAAACACAAGGCTGGAACTTTTAAAAAGAGAAAAAAAGATAAGTGTGAATAACACAGATTATGGTGAAATATTAATTTTTTGGGGAATTTCTCTTATAACATGTAACAACAGACCGCCAAGCATACGTCATTATTGGTCTAATAATGAATCTATTGGCAATGTGTATATAAAAAAGTCCATGTCTCGAAATAGATTTCAGCTTTTAGCATCCAAATTATATTTGTCTAATCCTGAGCAGCCTGAAAATGCTAACAAGAAATATTATATCGAAGAGTGTATATCGTGTTTGAAATCATCTTTTCAGCGTTGATAGCCAGAGGCAATCGATTGATGAAGGGATGGTAAAATTCAAAGGAAGAAGTTCTATGAAGCAATATATGCCTATGAAACCTGTCAAAAGGGGAATCAAATTATGGTTACGTTGTGATTCAATATCCGGATATTGTTATGACATGAACGTTTATAGTGGCCGAGAAATAGAAAATGTTCATGGGACTTCAGGAGAACGAGTTGTTAGTGAATTATGCATAACGATAAAAGAAAAAGATGTTATTCTATGTTTTGATAGATTTAATAAAGTTATTAGAAGATATATAATTTCCAGCTGTTGGAACCTACATAAAAAATAGAAGAAACACACCGAATGTGTTCAAACATATTCCGAAACATACTTGCGAATTTCTTCATAATAGCAACAATATAACAGCCTGTCATTGGAAGAACACAAAAGACGTTTATGTTGTTTCCAATTGTTTTAATAACTCCGTGTGTAAGGTAGAACGAAGATAAAAAGATGGTCAAAAAGTACAGGTAGATTGCCCCGAAATGATTGCATTTTATAATAAGTTCGTGGGAGGGGTCGACTTATGGCGACCAATTTTCATCTTTATATAAACATGAACGTAAATCCATGAAATGGTGGAAGAAGGTATTTTATAAGTTATTTTCAATCGCTGTTGCCAATTCATGGATTATTTATAAGGATCTTTCGAGAAGTAAAAAATCAAAACCATCTTTTGATTTTCTTGTACCACTTGCTGAACAACTGATTCAAACAGGACGAATGAATACACCAACAAAAGAAAATGTTGTTCAAAACCGAGAAGAAAAACAAATAGAAGAAATATCATCGATGTAGGAGATCATTTACCGAAAGTAATAAATACTCGCCGACGGTGCACGAGATATGCAGAAACAAAAAAAGAAAAAAGAACAAATTTAATTTATTGTGTGTCGCTTGCGATGCACCACTTTGTAAAACATGTTTTTTACCATATCATCAATAATATTTTGTTTATTTGTTTATATATAATTTTTAGGATATTAATTCATATTTCGTGATTTTTATGCATTTGTTGTTACAAAGTTATGTAAATAAGGACTTATCAATTATTTTCGTTCTTGTGTTGAATTTGAATATAAAAAAAAAATAACAAAATTTATTTATAGCAGTTCATAAAATACCATGGGACATATGTGTACCACCTATAAATCCCAACGGGACAAGTATGTCCCACGGCTATAGGGATAGAAGGGGGTGATATGAACATTTGAAAATTTCATAATATCGTATATATTTGATGTGAATCAAGTACAGTCTGTTTTCAAGTTCATAACGTAACTACATAAAATTGGGATCGAAAGGGTTAAAGATTATTTATACAAGTATATAACATCGTATACTCCGACAACTGTGTAACGTGTAACTTTACTGGTACTGTTAAGCACGCTCTTTCCGGTTGCAATCGTTGTAATAAAGACTTTGGAGATAATTGAGCAGATAAATTAGTAACTAAACTGTTTACAATTTTTAACACTTTCATGCAAGCGTAGGAACCGATGTTGACCTTGTAGTCGAGTATTTGAAAGACGAACGGACCAAATGCTACTGTACCCGCTATAAGTCGATTGTCGTATGAGCAAATAGCGGCACTAACAATTTGATCGTTGATGATGTGATGAAGGATATTTTGCGAAATTAAAAAACGAGCGGCCGAAAAATTTGAGATGTATAATCAATGTGAAACTGAAGAGGAGGAAAACTCGAACGTGAGTGAGTTGGTAAAAGAATGTTTAAATGAAAAAAACAATGAAGTTGATAAAGAAGAATCCAATGAAATGGAATTAAAGGAAAATTATGAATGGCCGGTGTATATATGTGCGTTAAAATTTCCTTAGGCGACTTAGTCAAACGCGTGAATTCTACGTTCAGTGCTTCTAGTTCCGATTAAGGGGCGCGAAGAAATCAAAGTTTGAAGACATTTGCAATGTGAAAAATTCCTATTTAGACCTATTAAACGAGCTTTGAAGCCGTTGTACTAATTATTTGTAAGCTTCGATCGATATATCCTCTTTTACTCTACTATATATTAGCTTTTGTATGAATTTTATCTCAAACCCATCTGACATCATTAGAAAAGTTAAAATTTCGGCGGAACCAAAATTTTTCATGAAAGTTTTCTAATTTCAGCGCCTGTAGTTCCTTTTCTATTAAAGCTATATATAACTAACGTACAGAACCTTTTGAAAAGTATAATTTAAGAGCTTTCATTCCATATATAAACCTTCCATTTCGGACGAAAGGCAGCAAAGGAATTGGTATTTAAAGACTTTTGCAAAATTTAAAAATCTTCGTTCAGGCTTATTTTCAAAGCCTTTAAAATCGTTTTTAATCAAATTTAAACCTTTTAATCGATAGATATATATTATACATACTATATAGAGTATGGGTCATAGTATAGGAAGCGACCTTTGGACGAGGAAATGGTCGAAGTGGAAATGTAAGGTTATTTCTTTATTTTTCTTTAGGTATTGATCGAATATTTTTCCCCTCTTATAGTTAAGGTATTTAGGCGGTCTAGTTTCAAAACCCAATTAATAATCGGCTAATTATTCAATAGTAACAAAAATCGATATTTAACCGTTGATATATATTTAAATTAATACACAAATCGAACCGTGGCGCTAAAAGAAAATCGAATTTTTGGGGCGGGGGATTCTTTAAAAACTCAAAACTTTGACTTTTTCGAAAATTCCTCCTATAGAGATTAAACTGTAAGATACGGCCTATCTAAAGTGTAACTCGACTATTTTCGGATCCGATGAAAACCCGCCGAGTAATAGAGGTAGTAAGTAGGTGCAATCCGCAACTCTGATCGAGATTTGCCAGGACTGTATGAACTTTCAAACGGTCCGATCTTCTAATACGGGTGTAAGCATATAAAAACTATCGTATAAAGTGAAAACACCTGGAAAACAATTTCATGCCGAAACTGAAAATTTCGGCACGTGATTTTTTCCAATTCGGCTTTTTTCGCGATAAATCACGAACGATTCGAATTCGCGGAAAATTGTTTATACGAAAGTTAAGCAGCATTGATATGCGCATTTTAGAACATTACAGTCGTATTTTTAAACAAAATACCCATCGAAAAAATTGGGGTTAAGGGTTGTATAAAAGATAGGGGATTCGGGTCTATGCTAGACGAAATTTGATGTCGAGATATATAATTAATGTAATAATGCACGTTTTATCTAAATTAACCGGTAGCGAGAAATCGATTCAGTTTTCGGGTTTTAAAAATTCTGAGAGTGATTTTTGGTCAGCAGTTTCTACAATACTTTTAGCATAGGCAATGTTATTTACATTATATATATATATATATATATTCAATACGCACTGAGCATTAGCTATTATAAATATATATATATATATATATATATATATATATATATATATATATATATATATATACAGCTGTCTAGCCAGTGTATCTACCGTCTTTATCGAACACACGTAAGGCATACAACCCGTTTAAAACGTTGGTACCTTATTAATTCCTTGTTTTTCTTTGAGGAAGCAAGATAACTCATGGCCTCGGAGTGATTTTGAAAAAGCATATGTTTTTGACAAACATTTTGAGCATGTTTTTGAGGATAATAGCATTCAATCCTCAATAGCTCCTTCCTGTTCTAGTACATCTAATGGCAGAATCAAACCAACTTCTCCCCTCGAAGTAGCCAAGGTTATTGATAGCCTAAAGTCTAACAAATTACGCTTTCTCCTGTTGTGTTCAAAGAACTGTCAAAGAAAGGGATTGTTTATCTGTCGACGATGATAAATGCTTGCATTCGTCTACGATATGTGTACCCCGCGGAGTATTAACAGTTTGAGATGGTAAAATATGTCTTATGCGGAAGTTGTAATAGTTTTTACATAGGCATCATGACACGTCATATTCACGTTTCGAATAGGTGAAGAGAAAACTTAGGGACACCATTTTTAAGTATTTTTCCTAAATATTAACGGTTATATGGTAGATTAAGGATCGAGTTTGACGCCAAATGAAAAATATATATGTGTATGTAATATTTATTTTGACGGGGTCATTTCATTACCACGAATAGTTTATATATATATATATCTTCTTCTTCTTTCCTAGCGTTTTCCCTGTGCGGGGTCCGACACAGTCTTTTCCATTTTTTACGATCTTTTACGTCTTCTATCCCAACACCGGCATGCTCCATATCGTTGTTGGTGGAGTCTATCCAACGTCTTTTTGGTCTTCCTTGTGGCCGCTTTCCTCCAGGAGGGTTATACTCCGCTATCATTTTCGCTGGGCTATTTTCTGCTTTCCTCATGACATGGCCGTACCATCTAAGTCGTGCTTCCCGTATTTTCAGATGTACAGGAGAAACTCCTATACACTTCCTTATGTCCTCGTTTTTGACGTAGTCCAGGAGTGTGTGCCCAAGCGACCAGCGTAACTTTTTCATTTTCGTAACATGAAGTTTTTGTTCCATTTTTATAGTTGTAGCCCAGCATTCGGCTCCATATAACATTGCCGGTCTGATGACTCCCCTTGAGGTGAATCGGGACTCTTCTGTTACATAAAACTCCAATTAACTGTTTGCACTTCACCCGTGCTATTTGTATCCGGGAATCTATGTCATGTTGTGTGCTAATTCAAAATATATATATATATATATATAATATAAAAAACTTATATTAATTATAAATTGAATAATGACGTGTATATTTTGCTCCCTTCCAAACTCAGCTTACGATTTTCGCGATAACGAAACATTCATGTAAATATATACCGCACATCCATTTCAATATACATGTATAAATCGTTGAAATATTTTAATTTAAAAATTTTCAGATAATTTCCCACCCAATGAAGAATTTTGGTTTTGTCAATATATTTTTCTAATAGGACGAGACATGAATCCGTGGAAAGTACATAGTTAACAGATTAACATATAACATAAAGAATAATTCTGAAACTGAAAACATTTGCTACATTTTAGTTCTCCTCTTTTGAGGATTATCAGGTTGCACCGCGTGAAGGTATGTAGCATAGCAACCCTGGTCCTTACGGAACATCATAGAAAATAATTACGACTGGATTACAGAGTGAAAGTGTGCTATTATTATGAATTTGGTTAAAAGAAAATATGTATTCAGTTTATGACAGAAATTAAACAAATACTTAATGTATATATCATATTAGAACACATCTAGAGAAATTGGTTATTTAAGAGATAATGCTTACTGAATTTGAAATAATTTGATTCGAAAAATGAATTCGGTTATTGAAAAATAAATAAAAAAATACATTTTCGAATACTATGGAATGCATACGTTAGACACGAATATAGTGTGGTAAAGTATCAAAGTTTCTTCAAAACAAAGTTTATTAGACATTTAGTCATCCAAGTGTAAGAAAATAAAATTTATGAACTTACATAGCATTTAGAATAATGTTCCTGAAAATATTTCAATGCTGGTTTCAAAAATAAAAAAGTAAATTGGACAAAACACATGAAAGACTGACTGCACAAAAATTATTACACGACTGGTCGCGCGGTGCAGTACACCAACCATGCCGCCGTGTGAATTAACCTTTACAGATTAGCAAGTATTTTTTATAAAACGTCTGTAAGCGGTTTATATTATGCACAAGACTACAGCGGATGAATAGATACTAGGTATGAGAAAAATAGTCAACGCTAATAAGATTTAGAAAGAAAAAAATTACAGTGTGCACTTTGTGCACCAGCGCGACTACTCGAAGGTTAAATCGATTTATAATATTGCTAAACAAAAATTAAACATATATAAAAACAAATAGAAAAGCAGTTTGTTAGCTTAAATTAACATTATATACAAATGCTCACACAATATAGGAATAAATTATGAAAACGTGGCCAGAGTTGAATATAAGTCATGGCAGGCTCTATCTATCGAAAAATCAACGAACTATAACAATTGCGTCTATGATGCGTTTTGTTTGGGTTATGCGTCCACCATATATGGATATACCTAAATGAAGCATCACCAGCGCGGTTCAGTGGTGTAGCCAGGTCAGGGTTTTGAGGAATCTGAAACTCCACCCCTAGAATCAATTTGATAGTAAAAAAATATATACTCGTTGTTAAATGCAATTTTGCATTTGCTAAACATATTTTTTTTATTTATTTTCATTTATTTGATTTAAATTTCATTATTTTTGAAGTAAGTAATTAGTTTTGTAATATAGGAGGTACTAGAAGAATTGTGTAGAAAAACGCGAAGAATGGATTTTAAGTTTTAAATTTAGTTAATATGTATTATTCCTTCAAAAAATATAAAATCATTATTTATCGTTTATTTTTTCCAGGAATTTATTGTACAATAAACTCTCGATTATCCGCCGGCGGATTATCCGCGATCTTTCTAGGATTGATTTTTTTTTGTTCTAGAGAAAAAACGCGAACGAAAAAACGTTCGTTTATTTAAGTGTATTAGTCATCATTACCGGAAGTCTGTATGAGTCACAACTCTCAGAACCGCACTCTGGTCTTACTTTTTTTTTTCGCTTCAACATTTTACTGTCTCGTTCACGTCAGTTTTGTCAACTTGGGCGTAGAAGGTAGCTCGTTTGTTTAGTGAATCGTGATTTTAGTTTTGCCAAATTTATTATAAAAGTGTGCTTGTTTCGTGATTCGTGGTTTTATTTTATTTTACAATGACTGATAAAAGGAAAAAGTGGTTTTATCAATTCAAGAGAAACTACAATTAATAAAACAAATTGAAAATGGCGCTTCGAAAAAGCAAATTAGCTTGCAGTATGGAATAGGAGAATCCACTGTTAGAGACGTTTTAAAACAAAAAGATAAATTAATTCAATTTACATCCACATCAGACAACTCTTCGTCGATGAAAAAAAGAAAAACTATGAAAAAGAGCAGTTATGAAGAATTAGATGCGGCACTTTTAGAATGGGTAAGTCAATTGAGAAGTGAAGGAACTCGTGTTTCAGGGCCTATTATTGCTGCAAAAGCAAAACAGTTTTTTCAGGTGCTAGGTTTGGAAGGACATTTGCCGCAACATCAGGTTGGTTAACAAGGTTCAAATAGCGCCACGGGATAAGAGAGAGATTGGACTTCACGGCGAGAAATTAAGTGGCGACATACAGGCAGCGGAAAATTTCAAGACCAATTTTGAAGAGTTTCTTCAATCAGAGGAAATTTCATACGATCAAGTGTACAACGCTGATGAGTCGGAACTGTTCTGGAAATGTTTGCCGACGCGAACAATGGCTTTTGAGAGCGAACGGCATGCTCCAGGGCATAAGTCCAGTAAAGAGAGCGAATAACTATAATGACGTGCAGCAATGCATCAGGCTCTCACAAATTAAAATTGGTACTGATTAGTAAATCAAGAAAACCGAGATCCTTTAACGGGACAAGATTTGAAAACCTCCCTGTACACTACTTTAACCAGAAGAACGGCTGGATGGATCAGCAAGTATTTAAAGAGTGGTTTGGAAAAAAATTTATTCCTCGAGTCAAAGAACATCTGAAGTCAAAAAGAATTTACCAGAGAAAGCTCTACTGCTGATTGACAATGCCCCATCTCACCCAGGTGGAAACGTTTTAAAATCGGAAAATAGAAATTTCATCGTAAAGTTTTGCCTCCCAATGTCACTGCTCTTATCCAACCAATGGACCAGGGTGTGATTGCGTTAATGAAAAAAAAGTATAGAACAAACTTACTGAAAAAAAGGATTGATGATGGAAATGATCTTCACAGTTTCTGGAAAGATTACACGATTCTTGACAGCATTTATGATATAAATACTGATTGGGAGTCAGTTAAACAATTTACGTTAGTAAAGTGCTGGAGGAAAATTTTACCTAACGTGGAAAATACTTTACAAAAATCTATAGAAGAAAAAGAAGAAGTTTCTACTTGTGATTTAGCTAATTTGGCGAAATCCGTTATAGGAGGAAGTGACGTCGACCAATCAAATATTGTTGAGTGGATTAATTGCGATGCCAATGATGCAGGCTTTGAACATGTTACTGGTGAACAAATTGTTGACAGAACATCAGGTAGGATTTCGGAGAAGAGTGCGTAAGAAGAAGAGGATAAGACGAAGACAGAAGTAACCCACGACGCAGCTCTAACACACATCGAAGGACTTATCCAATATCTGGAGGAACAAGACGATGCTTCGCTCTGTGATAAAATGGTACTAAAAAAACTTCAATCTCAAGTAAAGAAGAGGTGTTTGATTTCGAAAAAACAAAAATTCGTGACAGATTTTTTTTTGTGAAATCTACAGGTTACTTTTAAAACCTTCTTTACTTTATAAATTGCATGATATGTATACATATATGTATGCATGTGTGTATGTACATAATAAATCAACTTTTTGCCTTGATTTGAATTGTTTTGTTGACCTTTTGAAAATTTTTCGGATTATTCGCGGTTGCCCCGCCACCCAATACCACGGATAATCGGGAGTCCACTGTACTTTGTGTAACCATCTCCTTCTGCCCTCACTAACATACTATTAGTGTGCTCCAGTGACGTTAAATATTTCTGCCGTCTATTGCTTCTAATAGAATTACATATTCGACGTATAATAAGTATAAAAATAACTCCGGTGAGTTGGATTGCTTAGGGCTTGGGGTTTAACCTACTTGAGTTTTGGTTATTTACTTAATGTTCAATTTAACTTGGGTTTACTCTTATAATTTAGTTTTGTTTGAACCCCCCCTCTTCAACCAAGTCTGACTACGCCACTGTGTACACCATATATGGAGACGTTGTCATTTTTGACATTTTTAAAAATATCGCTTGGGGCTTAAAGTGTTAATTTGCCATTTATTTTAATAATTAATGATGCGCTTTATTCCAAGTATAGTGTTGGGTCTATACGAGTTGCAATATATCGAAGCATTTGCAAAAAGTGGGACTTGCATAAATAGGTAAGTCGTGTGAATACAGTGAAAATGAAAGTGGACCAAGCACATTACCCTGTGCGTCCACGCGCTAAACAGGTTTTATGATTTCGCACTACCTATAGAAAACATAAAAAGATCTATTGCTTAAATAATTACGGATTAGTCGAATTAAATATGCGGAGGAAATTTACAGTCGATCATGTTACACACAATATATGCCACGTTGTACGAACGCTTTAGCAACATCGAACAGTAACATATCAGTGTGATAGTTTAAAATTGTGAGTAGTAAATTCAGGTATTCTGCATTATTGGTAGTAGAATAAGTGATCCAAACTGAAAGTTAGGGACGATATTATTCATATCGACATACGCCTTTAATCTTAAACCAGAACTTTTTCAGAATTATTACTTAAATTACTAAGTAGACTGATAGGCCGAATGTTGGTAATTTGTGAAGCATCTTTTCTCTGTTTAACCTTAGCAATTTTCTTACTGGTGAGGATAGTATTGAAATGTGATACCATTTATTATGTTAGAAATATCTACCACAGCACAGAGAGGTAGTATTTTTTTTTTAATAAGAAAACATGATATATTATCGTGTTCCACCGAGCGCTTAGGTTTCATACCACTATTTGAAATATTTCATTTAGATTAGTGAAAACAGATCGTAGTCGTGAGTAGAAATTTTCAGGTAACGCTTGCCAGCAGATTGGACTTTTCTAACTTGGTAATTTGGGGCTAATAAGTTCTGGTCATGCACTTTGTAATACTGACAAACCAGGATTTCTGCTTTTTTAGTATTATCAAACGCATAGTCGTCGATATAAGGATCATAGAGTGGAGGAAGTGCATAACCGCGTTTTTTACATATTCTCCACAGACTATCATTATAACGGAGTCTACAATTTTATACTTAACAAGGTAGAAAAACATAAGTTTGACTAAAAGTACAATATTTATTTCATTAATAATGTTTTTGAAGAACAACGGGTTTTGTTCATAGTCATATAAAGTAACTTTCTTATTTTAATGACGAGTACTTAACAGTCGGAGCATGTGGAAAATTCTAGAATGTGATAATCAACTGGTTTTAAAATTAATTTTGTAACATTTTTAACACGTTGCTAAATGCCAGAAACATGAAGTTTGTAATAAATTGTCTGGAACATATTTTCTTAAATTTACTCCAATATACATTTTGATAATCTAATTGTTTTACTTCCATCCATTGTTTGTTGACATTGATAATAGTGAGTACGGGATTGTGATCGGAGGATAGGACATTAATTGACATTGTGGAATTGTTTACAAGTGCTAGATCCGATACGCTAGTTTTAAGTCGTGTTTGGTTAGGAAGGAATATTTGTTCTTTGGCAGTTATTATATGAAAATTTTCATCCAGCAGAGTTTTCATTAAAACATTTCCAATTCCTTTTCTTGTATTGATAGGTTGTTATTGATAACAAAAGTATTATTTGCAGGATTGCTGCCACTATTACTATACATATTTACGCCAATAACTTCAACACGCGTTAAACGGGTATAGGAAGGAGCTCGGTCTCTAAAAGTTGTTTAATAAGAAGTACAACTCCTCCCCCTCTATGACTTCTATCAATTCAATAAAATTTATACCTGGAAATTTTATGTTTAAATTACTAAATCCAGCTTTTATTTTACGAACTAGATTTATGTTACTTAGTCAGGACTGTGTTCAATGATACACCAAGTAAATATGAGTCGGTATTTGAGTAACGTTATTTTTTGTAACGTGTAATGTTATGAACAAATTTTGTGAAATCCCAATAATGTATTACAAACTAGTCGTTTATTATATGAAGTAACAAACAACAAAACAAAGAATGAATCATCTCATCAGTTCCCTCATTTTTCTCATTTTATAATACAACGTTGAAGTGCACAAAACTGACCGAATTCAGCTGAACGTATCGTTAGTCACATTACTCTGACTATATATTTATTTATTTTTCTTTCCTTCTTTCCCCTATAACTAGGTTGTGCTGTACATAGTGCTATGATGTATGGAGTTACTTAAGCAGCACTTCTTCCATTGACGGAGGCCTAGAATATACAAATTGGATTTAGTTGGTGAAGTCTAATAGTTTTAACATCTGTAATCGTCGCAGCTCTGACGAGTTATCCAGCAAATTGAGTGCTATCCGGTTAGAGAACATGTAACTTCATTGCATGTTTTATTCCTTCTTGTTTTATCACATCACTAGCATATGGAACATGTAGGTCACGATGCAAAGTTTTGTTCCATATTAACCATGCCGCTTTGCGATTATGTGTAGAGTTTTATTCTGGAATCGCTGTATTAGTGTTATATTTGTTCTAGCACTGCAGTCCCATATTTGACACCTGTATCTCTAAACAGGAGCAAGTATCTGTATATGGTAATTTTATTATCCAAACATAGATTTGAATTTCCATCTATTAATTCGGTTAACGTTTATATTTAATTCATTGATTTAGTTTCAATGCGATTTTTCCAATTTAATTTGCTATTAATATGCATACCAAGATATCTTGCACTGTAGCTTATAGGCACCGTTTTTCGATTGATGGTAATGCCTTTAGATATAATTTTTCTATTGGACTCTTTTGGATTTGATTTCACTGACCTTTATTCGCCATTGTGCGCTTCATGCTGTCACGACATTT
The DNA here is from genome assembly GCA_032883995.1 of Coronaproctus castanopsis. Lineage (NCBI taxonomy): Eukaryota > Metazoa > Arthropoda > Insecta > Hemiptera > Monophlebidae > Coronaproctus > Coronaproctus castanopsis. The sequence continues at coordinate 140,765,599 of CM065052.1, forward strand.
ACTGACTTTGTTATCGGGTACGCAGTGTCCTTCAGTCATTTTAGTGCACATATGGCTTTCCAAAATGTGTATTCTGGCGATTGTAAAGATAAAAAAGTTAAGTATTCAGTGAAGTTATCATTCTTTAATTTTATTATTGGGTATGCAGGGTCCTTCAACCTTTTTTTTTAGGATATATGTACAACATGTATTCTGACTGATTGTGGTAATAAGGAAGTTACGTATTCAATGGAGCTATCATTTTTTACTTTAAGTAACAATTTGTTTAATTTTCTTGTTTGTTTATTGAGTTTATTTTTTTTGAGTGGATTTTTATTTGTTTGTCATTGCTTCCTTAATTCTTTATTTAATCCTGCATACTGGCCCATGCTACTTTCTATAGGAGTACAATAAAATGTTGCAAAGCATTTTCTATATTTTCATATGCCCTAAGTGGAAAATTTAAGTTGACATATTCATCAATCGTAATCTTTAACTACAAAGAACCTTCTGACTGCGACGAAAAAAAAGTACTTGCAGAAATTCTATCAGGTAACTTAATTTATGTGAAAACTGGGAGATGATCGCTGCTCATGAGATCTTTTCCTACTAGCCAATCAATCTGAGAAAGCCAAAATTAGATATAAATTATTAGAAGCTTGATGAAATCTATCAATTCGTGTGGGCTACTCTGTGTTTACAATATAAAGGTGATGTTCATTTATAGAAATCAAAAGTTCATGGCCTTCATAATTGTGTACAGATGAACCCAAAGCCGAATGGAGACAATTTAAATCGCCTAAAATCAAAAAAGGATGTTTGTTCTTTTTAGGATTACGTATTAAATATTCCCAGTCAACAGATGTAATTTTATGTTTTGAAGCGGCATTATCCTGACTGTGATCAAGATCATTTTTATCACTGAAATAATTATAATTTTTTTGCCCTCGTGAAACTTGTATAGTAATGTTTCTGTAATTCTTCTTTGCTTTAGGAAGAATTTCCACGGTACTCGGAGAACTTAAAGAGACCTCCATGAATAATCTCTTATTGGAGTTAGATCCTTCCGAGCATGAGAATGGTGATTGGCCAATTGAGAACCAATCAGGATATAGTATTGTCAATATAGTTAAGGTAGTAGCTTATGTCAGAGTTAATTTAGTTTAGTTCTGATGATGGACACGACATGTGATAAAATACATTTTCGAAGGTTACCCTTGATTCAAAGTCCAATCAAATACTATATCATTAAAACTCATCACCGTGACTATAAATGATCGAAAAGCGACGCTGATAGTCGTTTATAATTAATTGTTATTTTCGTTAATTATTCTATCTACCATATTTTACATTTTGTTTTAGAAATCATAGGCGCGTTATTTGGGCAATCCCAAATACGCCGAAATTCACTGAAATTCATCATCATACCGTTGATGCGTTGTTCTGCCGGAGTATGTTCGTCTTTAACTAACAATTTCAAAGCTTCGTTCGATGTGTTAATGCATTCGGTCTGAAAAAAAAAAAAACGGAAATATTTAATTAATTCATTCATTCATTTGTCGATAATACGGAATTTACGCGATTGAAAAATTAAAACTTTCGACAAAGGACGTGCGCGTTTCTTTCCAATTGCGCTTTGACTTTATCGTTAATTAATTTATATTCAACTTTTCACTTTATTCATTAGTTGAGCAATTTTTTTTTAAAATTAATTGTTATTTTAGTTAAATTTCAAGCTGATATCGTTTTAAAAGCTGAAATTTTTAATTATGCGCGTTTATTATATATATATATATATATATATATATATATATCTCAGTAGCGAATACTGAGAATAATAGTTTGGCTTCAACTTAAGTTAATGTGTAATGGAATATTTATTTCAAAACCCCTAATATATTTTTAAATGTTCGTAACATATATGATTAATACAGAAAAATTATAAAACATGCATTTCAAAATACAAAAATCAACCGAATGATGTTTAATATATTCGAGCTATATAAAAAAAAAAAAACGCGCGTGCTTGTGTTGCACAGTATACACATCTTTATGTGAAGAAACATAGTTTAATTATATTTACAAATTCTTCTTCTCACTCGAACATGTCTTTGATGTAAAGTGGTTAATTATAACATCATGAAATTCTGCTTTCAATTTCATTAATAATTATATACATATATATATATACCAAAATATCTGAATCATTTATGTTTATCAATAACTTGATTTACAATACCCCAATAATTTTTTGGGTTATCTTTATATTTATCTAAAAGTCTAGTATAGTATTCAAATTTATCTTTTCTAACTGCAACTTGAACTTTCTTTGACATAGTTTTTATACTTTTGATATAAACTTATGTCTAGTGGATGCAATCTAATTGGTCTATATAAAATCTCGACAAGATAATTCATTATCCAGGGCGATTGTTTACGGTCAAAACTTTTTACATTCCTCATCTTTTTACTTTTTAATATACATTCCCTTATTCTAGACACAAACCATTTAAACTTTTCATTTATATTCACTCTAGAAATATATAAAGGGGGCCCTAAGTCAAGCGAATAAAAATCATCCCGTAATAAGTACTTATCTAGCATTAAGCGTCACGGACAAAGCACGACGATCTGAAAAATCAACTTCACAAATACGGTGATTAATAATATCAATATTTTTATTAAAACATGATCCAAACAGGATTCATACTCAGTGCTTGTACGCTGATAAGTAGGTTTATCAATAATATTTACAAAACCCTTGGAAGATAATAAATTTAAATAATCGGCTGAAACTTTCTCGTTGAATAAATTGATATTCATATCACCAGCCACAACCACAAGGTCAGATGATATAGCAAATATATAGCAAATAAATCACTTATATCACTCAGAAACAAGGAACGATGTGAATCGCAAAATCGATATACCCCAATAAATGTCAGAGATGTTCCAACTAGTTGAACTGATATGCGAACTATATTAGCACTTATCAGTGCTGTATCTATGGTATGAAACTTTATATCCTCCTTAATATATATATATATATATATATATATATATATATATATATATATATAAGTACACCTTCAGAACGTTTATTTTGTGTACACTGAGCAACATGATTATGGCCAGTTATATAGCATCGCGTTATTTCTGCCTCATGTAACCAAGTTTCAGTCAGCGCAATAATATCATAACAAATTCTCATGTAAATGCACCGTAAACTGTCCATAATTCTTGTGAAAACCACGTTCAATATCAATAATTTAATGTTACCCACATTCATCGGAAGACCCAATTCTTATACACATGATTTATAACCTTCCTTAAATGAAACATACATTCGCACACCGGAATTTCCACCTCTAGATGGTCAAACGATGACAAATCGAATCATCCACATTGCAACCAATAGCAGATCCAATTTTTTTTCTTTTTTACTACTTCGTAGACATTCTCCTCCCTACAAAACGGCACGTTGCTAATAATCAAAGTATGTTTACGACTATGTTGCTTCGCTTCGTCCAATCTCCCACGCAGTTCAATATTCTCTTGTTTGAAGTTCATTACCTCCTTTTTTAATTCTATTACTTCTTCCCTATATTTCCTTACCGCCGGTACTAATTTGTACAATTTACCCGAATGGAAAACAACAAATTTTAACACTTCCGCCATTCTATCACGGCTTAAATTCAGCATTAATTAATTTAGCGATACTTTCCTCATCTGAACGTCAAACAGGAGACGCAGAAACTTCAGTGATATCGTGAGCCTTTCCTCTACACGACACACACTGCCAGCACGATTTGTTAGCGGCGCTCATTGTTCTCCAGGTTTATTTAGATACACCAGAATAATTGAAATGGATTTTTCCACTGCAAGCAGAGCAGTTTGCAAAATCTCAATCCACAGGCAAGTCTTTCTGGTGAACACTGCACATTATTGCGGCTGACATCGTTGCAAATAACGATGACAATAATTAATTAAATAATAGGTAAAACTATACCAAAATTTCAAAAACTTCAACGCGGCAAAAAACAAAAATAATACAAAACAAAATAGCTACGTAACAAACCAAAATTAACAAAATCCCCTCCAATAGTTAAAAAGAAATAAAATTTTAATTACGGTATATATGCACTTCGATATAAAAAACAGGATATAACAAATATCTAAATTAACAGGAGCAAAACACAAACCAACCGCACGCTAACAGAACTAATCTTAATAATAATAATTCGATTCAATTCAATTTATTATGACAATTCATTAAAAAGTTTACATACATAAAAATAAAACATAGACCGACTATGCGCATAAACTGCGCGAACGCCGGCTAACAAATTAAAATTGTAGCATTTACAAACATTGAATATATTGGAGAGTAGTGATTTTATTAATTAATTATAAACAAACAAAATATAACACAATCACGAAAAGTTTTTAATCGCGAAGCTTTTCGACAGTTACGTCATTTTCAAGCGCGAACAAAAATTATTACATCTTTTTTTTTATATATGAAAAACCAGAAATGTTTATATAACGATCACTTAAAATTTGATATACATATTTCACTAGCCAAACGTAATATTCAATTTTAGATTAATTTACAATAAATTTCATTTATAAAACAGATTTTTGAAAAATTCTATAAAAAAAAAATGTAATAATTTTAGTTCGCGCTTGAAAATGACGTAACTGTCGAAAACCTTCGCGATTAAAAACTTTTAGTGATTGTGTTTTATTTTGTTTGTTTATAATTAATTAATACTCCGCAATATATTCAACTTTTAATAGAACCTGAACCAGGTTCGGGAGATATTTATCAATTTTGATGAAGAATTTTTCAAAAATCTGTTTTATAAATGAAATTTAGTGTAAATTAATATGAAATTGAAATTACGTTTGGCTAGTGTAATATGTATATAAAATTTTAAATGGTCGTTATATAAACATTTCTGGTTTTTCATATATAAAAAAAGATGTAATAATTTTTGTTCGCGCTTGAAAATGACGTAACTGTCGAAAAACTTCGCGATAAAAAACTTTTCGTGATTTTAGTTGCAGAAATAATCAGCAAATATTTAATTAATAATTTTCTTCTTCCTCGCTTATAGTTAATTAGGTCTATTTTTAGCTCTCGAGGTAGTACATTAAATTATATTAGCATAAACTGCTCAGCCTCTCGTCTTAGTTTTATTAATATTACCTTCATTTAATGATATATTAAACTTAGTACGGTTTCTGACCACAAATTGCAACAGATATAGAATGTACAAATCTCGTACAGATAGAAGTTTATTTTTAACGTTTGTATTTTCATTAAAAATTATTCTATTTAACACATGTACTCGCAATTGCTCAATAAGTTTGATATGACACTTTGATATTTTACCCCGATGTAGTATTCCATATATTAAAACTGGCTGATACAGAGCAAGGTAAATTCGCCTTAAGTGTACACGGAGAAAAGTACCGCTTTAAATAATATAGTAGACAGTTTAGTCTTCTTAATTTTTTAGATAAATATAACGAATGTGAACTCCAATTCAGCTTACTATCCAGCTTAATCCCTAAATATTTAACATCATCGACTCTAATTAATTTGTCGTCTTTTGCCAGTAATATTTGCGTGTCTCTGCACAACGTTGAATCTTCATTAGTATATATATCATATACTTCGTTTTAGTAACATTAATAACCAATCGATTCTTATGCAACCATTCATAAACTTTATCTACGTCATTTTGTATTAAGTTCTGTAGTATGTTAGAATATCTAGAGCAAACACCGTATCGACATCGTAACTAAATATTCTCCCAGTGACGTCTAAATTACACAAATCGTTAATATATATTAAGAATAAAACACTACCCTGTGGTACTCCCGAGGTCTGCACTTCACACTCACTATACGCATTGTTTATTTTGACAACATACTTTCTATTTTCCAAGTAAGTCTTAAACCAATCCTCTAAACCCGCAATTGTACAATTTTCTTAGAAGTATTTTATGATCAATTATGTCGAAAGCTTTAAGTCGAAATAGACTGAGAAAACAGAATAATAATAATAATAATAGATTAATTAATTTTCAAAATAGACATTTTTCCCCATTTTCTCAATCTAACCGATTTAACATTTACCAGATCTATTTATCATATATGTATGCCTGTAAGTATGATCAATTTATCTACCGATAAATATGGTATAGTTCGTGTATTTAGTTTTAGGAAAAGGGGGTAAACTAATGTTTCTCTCTCTACAGCGCACGAAACATTTTAGTTTAACCTTTTAAATATTACTTCAGTCATTTTGTTAAACGTAATCATTTGTACAATACCCGACTGAAACGATTATAAAGCTTACCATCGCAAAACCTAATGTAAATAGTTGATCGTGAGTAAATTCTTCAAAACCTGACAAACTCATATCGCCGTACGTGCTTCTATACGTTTGATAAGCTTCGTAGGCAATCGATAAGCCCCCGTTATCGGCTATATTTTCGTTTAAGGTTAGTTCACCGTCTACCTATATATAAAATTAGTCAAATGTAAAAAAAATAAAAATTTTAATGTTACAACGACGAAAATTTTAATTAGATTTTTTTTTTTGAAAGAACAAAAAACGAATTTTTACGATTTTTAACGACTGATGAAAAATATCCGAATAAGTGTGGGTAACGATGTCGTTTAATCGATATATTTAGTGATCCCTTCACTATATATATGCGATTATTTCCATTGACCAATGCATATATATAATTTTCCTTAGAATTAGAAATGAATATATTAAATAAAATTATAAAATAAAAACGAGGATTTGGAAACGAATTAATTCGAAGAAATTTGCGTTTTATACGCGTTAGTAAATGCAATTAAATTTTTTTTTATCTCGGATACGTACTGCTTCTATGTAAGGTATCGGGTCTTTCGGGAGCATTTTTTAATATAGGAAAAAATCAAGCTAAGAGAAAATTCCGAAATTCATTTCCAAAAAAAAAAAAAAAAAAAAAAAAACGAACGAGCGAATAGCATCGAGAATGGTGATATTTGCCAAAACTGAAATAAATTTTCGTTCGTAAGTGCGGAAATTTATTCAAAAAAATTCTACAATTTGAAAATAGTTATACACGTAACGATTTCTCATAGTACATCTAAATATATTTTCCGGAAAAACACGATTTTAGAAAAAAAACTACCAAAAGCTTATATATATATATTACCGTATATATAAACGGCTCTAACGATTTGGATGAATATAATTTTTGAAACTATTTTCGCGATCGATATTCATAGTTCGATACAATAATTTCGAAATATGTAACGTACTGCAAAGTATGGGCGTGTCGAAAAGTCGGCTGTGCATCAAACGGTTACAGGGCATGTAATAAGGTTTGAAAAAACAACAGTTCTAGCCAAATAGATAGGTTGGGTGAAATAATTGTTAGGAAAGCCTTGGAGTTTGAAAAATTTAAGAACTTCAACAGAGAGAATGACATCCGATTTGATCCGCCATGGAAAACGGTGATTGATCAATTGAGAACAAATCAGATGTAGTGTAAGTTTTCTTTATTTGGTTTAAATAGTAGCTTGTTACGTCAGGGTTTATAAGTTCAGCTTAGTTCTGATGATTGGCACGGCATGTTGCTTGAAATGTAAACTCGGGTTTATTCATATAATATCGTTTCTCTTTTATTAATAAATCGTTTTTTTTTTTTGTACGCGGTTATTCGGAAATTATTGTATCTAATGATTTGGATGAAATTCGGGGCGTAGTCTAATTTTTTTTTTATGTCTCACTAGAAATGGTGAAATTACGAATTTGAAATTTTCAATTCCAAACCCGAGTACGTCTCGTCGTAAACTTTTGGAAATTTTTATTTACTTTTTTTTCATCGTCATTTTCCTCGATATTGATTTAATTTAGCTCGATTGTATTAACCGATCGAATGTTATTTATCGCTTTTTACCGTCTTCGTGTTAGTAAATATAATGAAAATTTTATGTCTCGAATAGGTACCGTTTCGATTATCAGAAGATCTTTCGAAAATATTTTTCAAAATTAATTTAATGGAAAAAAATTCTCCGATCGAAAAATTCAACAAAATTCGTTTTCGAAGAAAAAAGCGTTAGTATACGTGCCTGTGTACGATATTTGTCAAAAAACTGACATTTTCGGTTATAAACCCGGGATGAAAGGAAATTCTACACGATTGAAATAGTAATACACGTGTAATGAATTTTAAGAGTACTCGATTCGTATCTAAATATAGTTTTTCAGAAAATATAAAAAATCTCGTTCGTAAACATTTCATTAAAGTGGTAGGGCGCGTAAAGAGTAGACACAACCTAGTTAGCCGGGTACTAGCAGACGCTGTGCGATTGTGGAGAGTGACAGGACCATAAACGTCTGTTCCAATGCCCGTTGATACCAACAGCTATCAGAGGATTTGTGGAAGTGCCAATGATATCACGTTTACGTTTCGTATTGTATTTTATATGATACTAATAATAATTAATGTTGTTATTTTTTCAGAGCTTACGTTCCGGAAATTTTCTTAATTTTTTTTTTTAGTATAATTTTTTAAAAAATGTGTCATACCCACGTTTGTACCGTAAGGAGGTAATTGAGTAAGTTAGCGAACAATAAATAGGAATCTTAGTGTATAATATGTAAGGTTTTAATCATTACAATTAAAAAGTATTTTCACCGGTCTTTTTCGTCCGTTGAATTTTTTTCGAATTTTTAGACGGTAAATGTTTTTGTACTTTCGGACGTAGTAAACTCTTTTTTTTTATGTTTGAGCGCGCCAATGACTTAAGCGTATTGGATTTAGTCGGGTAAATGATAAAATTATATTTTAGAAGCTTTCACCATTTAACGAAATACCTAATGCGTTGTGTGATTAATCAGTTATGAAAAGAGTCGATAATTTGTATACTGTAACGACAATAGAAAGATTAAGATGAAAAAACTAGATCTACTAAACTAGTACTTACATTTACGTCTATTTCGCTGATGTATAGATTATTGTAAAAATCGACGAAACATTTAGCTTTATCGCGAAATATTTTCATAGTTTCCTTACTCATCCACGGTTTTAAATTACCAAACGCATCGTAATCTTTACCTGTAAAATATCGCGTCTATGCTATAAGTTTTTATATAATACCATAATGTACACATACACATATCATATATATATATATATATATATATATATATATATATATATATATATATATTGGAAATTACCCATGGCTTCGCCTGTGTAATTATTTTATTACCATCATATCACTGTCTCTATCTTTTAACAGGTTTATATGACGCATATATTATATATATGTATGTATCATCATCATCATCATCATTGAGCTAGCATTCAAGGCATGCGCGCACATATGACGTTATACAGAGTGGGGTCCACTGCCTTCTCCGTGAGAATTAAGAATTAAATAATGACGAAAACTTTCTGTTGTGTGTTGATCTCAAACTCCCGACCGCCGAGTTGACAGTCTAGCACTCTAGCAACTACGCCACCGCGACACACACACACACACACACACACACACATATATATATATATATATATATATATATATATATATATATATATATATATATATATATATATATATATAGATAATATCTGTCCGTTATTTCGGCCATGCCCCTAACGCAACAAAACGTGGTTTGTATCGCGTGTGTTGGTAGTGAAGGTACATTCGAACTGGTGAACGATTTAGGAGAGATATCGCTGTTTACTACTATTTAAAACTTTAAGTCAATGTAATTTCTATCCTATTTATGGTATAAAAAGCTTAGGCTATTTATTATTGCTTTAATAGTTTTTTTGAGTTAAATCGGAACAGACAGACAGACAATTTTTGAAAATAGATTTTCTGTTTATGCGTGATACAATGCAATGATTACAATGAAAATATTCGCAAATCACAGACAGACATTACAGTTTTATATATTATACACACACACACACATATATATATGTATCATCATCATCGTCGTCGTCGTCGTCGTATTTTTTGCTTCCGAACGTCGTGATTAGCAATTGTACGTTTATTTTTACGTACGAAAATGCACTATTTATATACGCAGTGAGGTATCACTGCCTTTTCCGAGATAATTAAGAATTGCGTAACGATATGGAAATCTAGGAGGAGACGGTTGCAATTGACATAGTAAGAGACGACTGCTGTATATACTTCACATGTGCCTGCTCCCAGAGCTGTATAAAATTTATGATATCAAGTGTAGAAACTAAAGAGGATACCACACCACTAGAAGACGCACCTTTAGCCAAACAAAGATCAGATCATTTGTATGAACTGCTAATATTCAGAAATGGGATGAAAGCTGCAGTTCAAGTTCCCTGAGCTGACTTCGATCCATCTATATAAATAAGGGCGCGAGTACGAAAATTCCCAGTGATAAAGATTAGTAGTTAGTAGATTATCCATATGCGTGCGTCATGTTAAACGCGTATCCAAAATTTTCTGTTGTATTGATGTAAAAACCAGCGCTATACATTTCTGGACACTTAGAGTTAACCCCGGCTTAAAAAGTACCCGTTAAATTAATGCAATATCAATATTAATTTGACATACGGCGTCGGAAAATGTTATATTGTAAATAAATCAGCATAGATGAAAGTTTTAGAACACAAAAGCACATGTGCCAGTTCTGAAATATATAAATTGGAAAGAATCGAACTAGTAGAAGAACCCTGACGTATACCTCCGTATAGCACTTATTGATAACTGGTTGACAATGTACTTATTAGAATATAGCGTTGCAAAACAGTTTACTAATAAAGTGGCAACAATGCCCTGGAATGTCTAGGGACAATAATTCATGTTGTAAAGTGGGCAAATGTACATATAGGGCGTTCATTATATCGAGGAAAACAGGAACATATATATATCCCCAACCACCCACGCAGTCCAATGTGCTCGTGTTATTTTGAAAGCCATACATATTAGTTGAGAGGATTTCGTTATGCTCTAACCACCAGCTGAGCCGCAAAGCTATAACAGATTCACAAATTTTCCTAAAACAAGAGGCCAATGAAATTGATCTAAATAATCCGTTTTTCTTAGGTACAGGGACGATAACAAAAAGCATCCAAAAATTTGAAATCGATTAAGTTTGTCAAACTTTATTTAAAACGTAAACGAAGATAGTGAAAAAATTATCTAACTTATTTAGTGCTTCATCAGAAATACCATCATAACCGGGTGTTATTGAGTTTTCCTTGATAAAATGTAGGCTACCTCATGTTCAGTAAAAGGAACAGTTAAAAAGTGGTCAGATAGGCTACTTTCAGGTTCTATAACCTCCTCTACTTCAGGTACATGAGCTGGAGCCAGTGACTCAACAAAGGAATAAAAATTATCTTCCGACAACTGTCTAACTTGCTTATATGATGAACCTCTGAATGTTTTAGATAATTCCGGCAACTTACAGATTTATGTTTGTCGATTGAATTTCATACAAAACTGTTGCCATTTCTTCCGTTTTGCTAGTTTAAATTCACGCTTAGCTAATGCGTTACTTTTACTTCAGTGTAGATAATTTTCAACACTGCTATTTTCTTAATATTGTAAAAAAGATCTCACTCTATCGCACGCTGCACGTCGGCAGAAATCTGACCACCAGAGGCCTGAGTTACTTTTCCGCGTTTTATTAAATTTACGTTCATTTACTGTTAGTGTCGACTTTAGTAGGATTTCGTTGATAGCTTCACTAAACAACTGGAGCTGGACCACAGGGACATAGTCTCATTGTATATATCTAAGTCACGCTTCCGAAGCTATGAAGAGAACAAAATATTTTTAAAAGATTTTACCTATCATTTTGCGGATTAAAAAATATTTTTTCTTCCGCATATATCCGAAGAAATTTTACGCCGATCTAAGCGTCAAATTTTTAATATTTCCAATTATTATTTTTTTTTTAATTATACATCACGTTTATTATTAGTTTACAAAATTTTCCTTCCTGTTTATAAAAGTATTTTCTCGTCGTCTTATTCGTACGAATTTTACGAATTCCACATCCGTGGTTAGAATCATTTTACAGCGTGATGATCTCGTGGCGTAACGGTAATGCTTTTTCTTATCGCACGACCCAAGTTTGAATCCTATCGCGGACAGGACTTTTAGATGGTAAAACGACCTCTACCAACTCAGTTGTGCATCCAGTTAATCGGTAAAACGGGTACCAGCTTGCTGGAGAGTAATGAAGCCGAGCGAGGCAATGGCAAACAATCGCATATTGGCGTGTCCATAATACGTCGTTTGATTGATCGTAAATTAATCTCCGGATTTATTGACACTCGGTTAGACAACGTCCCGTATCAACTTTCTAATTGACGGGACTTTACGTTTCTTTGATTAATTTTAAGTCTTACCATAATTATACTCGTCCATTTACCTTTCAATTCGTTCGATTAACATACCGCTCGCTAATGGTCGAGGTAAAGTCGGGAATAGTAAGAACAAATTAAAATATATTAAGTTCAGTTTCGGTTAATTTCTAAATTGAAATCTTACTAGGGACGGATATAGCATACAAGAGGCAAGTATATAGATACAATCGATGCATTAATCGCGTTCGTGATGAGACGTATATTTCTGTGATAATGACGCGTCGTCTAGCGATAATATAACTTTGCATTATTATAATCGGGTAAGTGAATATATTGCTTGAATTTATTTCTGTCTAACATTATTTATAAAATTATTTTTAAAATATCATCGGTTGGTAAAACTAGAGCCGCTGCTGCGAAGAAAGTGATCAAAACACGTGATTCACCGGTATCAAGATCACATTCTTTCGAGGATGTCATTGCGGGAGCTGCTTACGCGGTTGACAGTAACTTGCAACAATCGTTAGTAAAGAGTATTACAGAGGCTGTGAATAAATCGCTGATTAAGTTTTTCGAGGATTATAATAATAAATTAGCTGACATAACCGATACCGTTACTAGCCGCGTAGAGCAACTCGAGCAATATTCTAGGCGGAATTCGCTCATGATATATGGGGTACCTGAATCTGAACGGGAAGATACGGATAAAGCGGTGACGAATATTATGAATGAAAAGCTTGCTATAAATATACCATCAGATGCGATTTGCAGGTCACACCGGGTTGGAATGCGTAAATACACCCAGAACGATAGTAGTCAAATTTATCGGGTACGGTTATAAACGTTTAATTTATAATAATAGAAGAAAGCTAAAAAGGAACGAAAATTATAATTAGGGAGTATTTAACGCATGATAGGTTAAATATCGTACGCGAGTTAATTAACGGAAGAAAAAACGTTTGGACTGTTGTCGTTTACATTATCGGATAATCGTAGAAGGACGATATCAACGTTAACTGATTACCAATCGGATCAGGTGTAATCGTTGTGTAATCTAAATGCATCACCGATGGATCCATTTACTCGAATAGATAAGAACTCGCTTCCAGTTATATTTATTTTCATTTTATTATTTTATTTAATTATTTTGGTATTACCCAAATGTTAAACTTTCGCTACAGACGTTATTGTTATTTATAATGATAATATTTTAGTGTGTTTTTATGAGTATGTGTGAGTGTGTTTGGTACGTTATGTATTGGTGCGCAAGTACTTTATTATCATCATTTTTAAGCGTATTTTTGTGTTGTATGTCGGTGTGTATTTAACGTATGTACTTTCTGTCGTTTATTTAGTTAGTAGGTTTATTAATACTGATACTAGTTTCATCTCTTTTTATTCTATAGACAATTCTGCTGGAACTATCCTTAAGAGAATTATTACGGGGATTTTTATTTTTTCGTCGATATATATTCGAATGTTTGTTACCTTTCCGAATTAGCATATTTCGGTGGTGTTTTAATTGTGCAAGATGGATTTCATTGACTGTTTTACTTCTTTTCCGTTTTTTACAATGCAATAGGTTAGAGGTTTCAAGTTCCTTTAAACTCGTCTATTCTTATTTATTGAAGTTCTTATTTATTCGATCATTTATCGCCAAACTTTCTAACTATTACTATAATGGAACTTAAAGTGTATTACCAAAATGTTCGGGGATTAAATACTAAGTTAACTGAACTTCATTTTGGAATGTGTAGAAGTAACTTTGATATTGTAGGATTCGCTGAAACTTGGTTCACTGGAAGTGTTTACAACGATGAATTTTTAAATCGAGGTTATATCGCTTATCGTCGTGATAGAATTGGTAGGCGGGGAGGTGGAGTTTTGTTAGCGATTAAGGACACATATGTTGCAGAGGAAATAGCGTTACCCCCCCAGTTTCGGGAATATAGATTCAGTTTGGATTAAGCTTAGGAACGTTAGTCTGCATGTACAAACACTTATCGGTTGCATTTATCTTCTTCTTGTTACAGCAGATTTTTTTATGAATGTCATAATTTATTATTGAATATGAAAAATACCATTAATATTATAATCATGGGTGATTTCAACTTATCTATCTCTGGTTCAGGTACTCCGCTTGATTTTCTTAATACGAATATTAATTCGCTTTCAAATTTCATCGAAATTAATAATCTGAGCTTGGTAAATAATGTTCTTAATTCGCAGAGAAAAACTTTGGATTTAATCATTACTACTTCTGTTTTGAGTGTTGATGTAAAGAGTTCGCCTGATCCGCTCCTTCCTGAGGATAAGTATCATCCTGCTCTAGATATCACTGTTTCGCTGCGGTTCTTTATATAGAGTGGATTTTAATACAAGTACGGCACCTTACAACTTTAGAAAAGCAAACCCTTTGATTTTAAAACAAAAAATTTCCCCGATTGATTGGGAACAACTTTATAATATCAGAAGTGTGGATGACGTAACTAGTTATTATTTTTATAGTCTAATATACAATGAACTCCAGAAGCATCTTACAAAGAAATTATCTAGAAAATCTACATACCTGGTTTACCCCAGAAATTATTCGTAAATTAAAACTGAAAACTAAGTTTAGGAAATCTTATCGTAGAACTCGCAAGGAAACTGATTATGTTAAATTTAGTAAGCTACGGGCTGAAGTTAAAAAGATAATAAGGAATACTTTTGATGATTATTAAGATTGAGGCTGGTATTCAAAGAAACACTAACAATTTTTGGGCTTTTGTTAAATATAAACAACCGGCTACATCCTAATGTAGTAAAATATAGAAACGTAGATCATTGTTCTAGTAAGAATATTTCAGATGCTTTTGCGGAGTATTTTTCATCTGTACATGTGACTGACAGCTTTATGCCACTTGAAGCCTCTTTAATTACAGACGGAAGACACTTAAATCTTGCTCCAATCACCGTAAATGATTATAGAAAATCTATTAAGATTCTGAAATCCAAGTGGAGTGTTGGCCCTGATGGATTACCAGCAATATTGTTTAAACTATGTTCGGTAGAGTTTGAAAAGCCACTTATCTACTTGTTTAATTTTATTATTGGAACAGGGAAATGGCCTGTGTTGTTAAAAACAGCTAAGGTTGTTCCAATTTTCAAGTCTGGAGATCGTTGTGCAGCTGAAAACTATCGTCCTATCTCCTTAGTTTGTGTACCCAGCAAAATATTGGAGTCTATATTTTATATGAGAGGTTAGATAATTTTTTTTGCCTAGAGTTGTTCCCGAGCAGCATGGTTTCTTAAGGTGTAGATCTACTACAACTAATCTTGTTACATATACAGAATTAATTACAGGCTGGTTAGAGCAGCGTCTTCAAGTTGACTGCATTTATACGGGCTTTACTAAGGCTTTTGACAAAGTCAATCATAGTTTACTTCTGGTTAACCTGCATAATTACGGATTTTCTGACGATTATATACAGTTATTTAGATCATATTTAACTTCGCGTGTGTACTATGTATTATTTAACGGATACCAGTCCAAGCGATATACTCCTACTTCCGGCGTACCACAGGGGTCTAATTTGGGTACACTATTATTTAATATTTTCATAAATGATATAGGAATTAACTTGCGTTCAAAATTTCTATTATTTGCTGATGACTTAAAAATATTTAGATCAAATAAAACTGTTACTAATTGTGAATTGTTGCAAGATGATTTGTGTAGATTGGCGACATGGATAGCGACGATAATTACTTAGTTTTTAATTATAAGAAATGTGTTTATATTCGATTTTGTCGTACAAAAGATAAATGTTTCTTTGATCACTCTATGAGTAATATTCCAGTTTATAATGTAACCTCTGTTCGGGATTTGGAGGTTTATATTGACAACGAGCTGAAATTTGCAACTCATATTGCTAACGTTACCAAAAATGCTTACAGAACTATGGGTTTCATCATTAGAAATTCATGCGTATTTCGTGATCCTAGGACTCCGCTGTTACTATCCAACACTCTTGTAAGATCGCAATTAGAATACGCATCTGTGGTTTGGGATCCTTTCTATACTAAATATATTCATATGGTGGAAAAAGTTCAATCTCAATTTTTGAGATACATCTATTACCGTCAAACTGGTGTCTATCCTGCACTTCTGAGTTATACTATTTTATGTGATTTCTTAAATATTAAAAACCCTTCAGTGCTAGAAGAAAGATAAGTAAGCTGAGGTTTTTGCATGATCGCATAGATGACAATTATTTATTATCTAAAATCTTATTTATGGTCCCCAGTGGGTCACATCGTATTTTCTATGAATCTCATGCTCGTACAAATTTAGGTTATAATTCATCACTTGTATCCACCTTGCGTCTATACAATAACGTATTACATTCATCCACAGTTAGATATTCATCTTGATAGTAAACTTGTATATAATAAATTTTTTTAAACTCTTTATTTCAGTTATTACTTTTCAGTATATTTGTTTTATTTCGGTCATATGTACGTGCCCCGATGGATAGTTTGTTTACATGAGAGTATGAGTATATTGGTATTTCATTTCTGTTTTTTATTATGTTCGGATGTGTGCTTGTACATAGGTATTGTATTTCATTAGAAACATGTATCATCATTTTTCGGTTGGTATTAGCAATTTATTTTTTCATTCTTAGTATTATTTATATTAATTAGCGTGTAGTGTGAGTGTGGTTTATTTTTATTTATTTTGATACACTGTAATGGGCGCTTTGCTATTGTGTACGCCGTAATGTTTTTTGTAAATAAATAAATAAATAAATATGTTCGTCTTATATATATATATATATATATATATATATATATATATATATATATATACACATTTTTTTAAAGCGAGGGAGGGAGAATCTTCTAAAGACGCTGATATTATATAAATTTTGTTTTTATTCACGCAGAGCATACGAAATGCAGTGTGTGGGATTTTAAACACCCTCCATCATTTGAAAAATAAGTTTTAAGAAAATAATGATGCAAACACCTCCACACTTAACTTAAAGCGATGAAGGATGGGATGAGAATACATGGTCCCTTCTTCCATCAAATAAAGAAGGAGCTTGTACAAAAATTTATACTTAGGAACGTGTGAAAGTAATAGCATCACGATAAATTCGCAGTTATAAGTATACGGGGTTCACGTCTTTATTCATATAAGACTGTTCGCTTTTCTCTAAAACTTCTATTTATATTCTGCATAATTTATATTCTAAAATAACTTCCAACGCGGATCTAATTATTCAATGAAGGAGAATATTTACCAGAGTTATCAACTGCGTGAATAATTTCGTGCGCTATTGTAACACCCAGCGCTCCGAAGTTCATCGACCTGTGGAAAAGATTGTCATTAAGAGTTTATTTATATATTCTCAATTAAAATTGTTATAACATCAATGAATTTATTTACATAACACGTAAAAAAAACACATGCACACATAATACACAGTATAATCTTGCACGATTATGTATATATATATATATATATATATAAAGGTGTGTGTATATATGACATTCTCATTGTATGCGAATGTGTGTGTTCAGAGATCAAGCTCCACCCAGGAAAAATGAGTCTACAAACGGCGATTAACGAATAATCGGTAGATGCATGTGGGTTAGCTACGAATATTCAATAATCATTCGTCTAACCATGGTATCCCGATAGAAAAGTTTGTTGAATTTATAAATCTCTTTAGTATACATAAAGCTGTGGCATACAAAATATTAAGCAGAACTTTACTGTGCTTAGAGACGAGCACTGTTAAATATCACCATTACGAATGGCAAGATCGGGAATAAAAATTTTTTAGCAATTATGTTTAACGTCGAATTAAGAAAATATGCACGTGCAACCGTTTCAATTATTAAGGGGATATGAATTTTTGAAAAACATAATAATAAATTGTGTTACTTCTAAATCTAAAATTGCGCTCATAAATAACTGTAAAGTTAACAATAATGTTTATGTATTTGATTTTTAATACGACCAATTAAGTCGAAGTAAATTTCAAATACTAAACAGTTACAATATTTTTCACAGATTTTTAATATTTATTTTAATTTTATTTGTAAAATTGTGTTTTTTAAAAAATTTTGTGGTTGTATATTTTTATATTTTATATTTTACTTTTGGACATCATACATCGCAATAGTAAATGAAAAATTTAAAATTCCACCAATATACAACTTTTACAGAATCCGGAAAATAGTATTGAAGAAAAAATTAATATAAAAAAACTAAATTAATAAACAAATATATTGATATTAAATTTCAACAAATCAAAAAATAGACAGAACAGAAGCAGACAGCATTTTTGGATCATATTTTCACAATTACCATCACATATTTTTAAGTAATTATATTTAATTTATATTTTTAAAATTATGATTTTTTAAAATTTTTCACTTGATAATGGCGTAAATGCCGAAAAGCTTTGTGTTTTCCTTAAGAAAATAAATATTAGTGATTTAACTAATTTTCAATTGATTTTTTTTTTAATATTTGATAACTACATAATAGAACATTAAAAAACCATTCCCTCATTTTGTAAAATGTGCCGATTATTTACTATTATTTTTAACAGTCCATATTATTTTGGACATTATGCCGAGCATTTAGGAATGATATTTAATGTTACTGACACGGAATGAATAGGTTAAGTTTTTATTTTTAAAAATGGTTAAACACATGCCATATCAGTGATTAAGCGGGGTCCATCCAGATGCACGTTTGAACACATGCAAAGCTACAGTTAGATGCCATATTGATTATATTGCAGTGTGAGTTAACTTCAGTAGGAAGAAACAAAATAAACTACGGGTTGTACAGAATAATGTCACTAGATGCTATATACTAACTAGAGTCTTCGGAAGCCCATTTTGAATTAAGACAACAATATATATATCAAACAAGTTTTATAATAAAGTTATAGAACGGTACTCCTATTTTAAAGTAAACAAATCAAAATTTAGGCGGACAAAATATCTTCCTAAACTTGTTCCTTAGTCATGACGAACTGTACAATATGAGTCTTATACAAACAGATAGTTGGATCTACATTCCTTAAAGTTGATTTGATGATGGGTTATTGATCCACCGGTTGTTCCATATGTTTATGAAAGGAAGTCGTGGGTGTCGAGTGAAGTCTGCTGATTGTATTGGTATATCCAGAGCAGCTGTTTCTTCCTTGGCTGCGTTGTCTTCTAGGTTGTTTTCAGCAATCCCAGAATGGGCTGGAACCCATAAGTTGTTTTTC
Organism: Coronaproctus castanopsis; assembly: GCA_032883995.1. Taxonomy (NCBI): domain Eukaryota; kingdom Metazoa; phylum Arthropoda; class Insecta; order Hemiptera; family Monophlebidae; genus Coronaproctus; species Coronaproctus castanopsis. Next base: position 140,785,253 of record CM065052.1, read on the forward strand.
CACGTGGTGCGGTTATTAATATTTGTAACTTTCGCGAGCGGATATTGAATGTTGCTGTACAAATCGTTGATCGCGTTTAACGCTGAAAGCGAGTCTCAGCACATTGTAGCAGAATTATGTTGGGCCGTTAATGATTGCACTGATAAATATATTGCGTAAAGTTTAGTAGATATTATGGAGAACTTTTTAAGTAGGGAATACCAGACAAGGATGCGATTTTCAGTTGTTACAGACCAGCCAACAAACGAGTTAAAGTTAGACGCATCAGTGAAATATAAAACTGGAAGCCGAACAGTGAGCTGTGTAATAAATTTTTGTTTTAATAACCAATTTAGTCGAGGTAGAACTATTATTTCAAGTACTTTGCATAGTACTGTTTTTTTTTTAAAGCGGGAGGGGGAAAATCTTCAAAAAACACTGATGATAAAAATATTTTAGTTTTTTTTTTTTTTATTAGGGAGCTAAAATCATTGTGTGGGATTTTTACCCACTAAAAATCTCCTCCCGCTACAAAGTAAATAGGGTTATTAATATCATAATTGAGCTCGCAGCACCAATGCATACAACTCCACACTCAACTTATTGCGATGGAAGAAGGGATGAGATAACATAATCCCTTGTTCTATCTAATATAAATTTGTAGAGTTTATGCTTATAACTTAAACTCAAGTAAATAAGCATTACAAACAAGAATTAAAAAAATGAAATCAACGTAAAAAAAAAGTAAAAAGAAAATGGCAAAAACTTATACCAGAACTTAAATATAAACCCAATTAGAAGATAAATAAATGAAACTTATAAAAATGGATTACAAAAACAGAAATCAAAATCTTACATTATCTTAAAGACTAATTACTAATAATCAGAAAATAAAATGTTAATAATCAGAAAAAAGCGGTAAAAACTTATACTACAACTGAAATACAAACTCAATTATAAAATAAATCAAACTTGTAAAAATGAACTACAATAACAGAAAACAAATTCTTAATGCTTACAGACTAACTGATAATCAAGAACTTAATTAGAAAATTATATAATTGTAATAATTAATTATAATAATGGAAAGTAGATGATGAACAGTTGACCACGCTTACAAAAACTGCACCGGTCTCGGCATCACGATTGACAAAATTTTTAAACTTAATTCGCATAACCTATTCAGCGTATATCAGGAAATTTTTAACACTTTTGCCTAATGGAAACATCTCTGCGCTGTTAATACTAAATTTACAACGCGGGCCATCGAAAATAGGACACACAAATAATATTTACAACGCGGGCCATCGAAAATAGGACACACAAATAATGTATGGATTAACATCATCAACCTCGTTTACGGTACAACAGGTGCAGATCGAATCATCAAAACGGCTAAACCTATAAAGATAGGGCCCAAACCTGCCATGACCGGTCAACACCTTGCACTGTAGAAGATGATATCGAATTTTAATAATTTTAATCTGTATGCGATATCTGGAATAATAACATAAGTCTTTCTTCTACCAGTAATTGCAGTGTCCCAACTGTCCTGTTACTTCGCGACTAATAAGGAAAAAATATGTTTTTTAAAATTCTGATTTGTCATTGGTTGAACAGAGATAACTTCCAGCAGGTTAGAATGTTTCATTCTTGAACAATCCCCCCACAAGCCTATGCTCGCTCGTGAGAGCCCTGCCAGTAAGATATAAATCCAAAGACAGACCACCACACATAATACAGGCAGCAAAGGTAGATTAGTCCTGTATAATGAACCCATTCGGAGAAAAAATTTCCTTTTCTGTTTAGGTCACATCAAGTATTTTTCTATTTGTTAAATATTAAAATTAATCGATAAGTGTTTAGTGTAAATTTTTATATATAGGCCGCGCCGATGTTTGTTTACTTTTCAGTTCAGTAGTTGAAAGATAACATGTTGTAATTTTTCGGTTTGTTCTCGTTAATTCAATATTAATATGTAAAATATATCACGTATTAAATGAACATATAGCAAATTATTTCAATAGGTTATGGGCACAGACGCTTTTAAAATAGATAATTGCAATTGTTTATTTGTAAAGTGTTAAAAGAAAAATATGTGTTATGTGTACAAAGAAAGTTAGTTGTGTTAAGACTAATATTAACTTCATTTTATTTAAGCGTACGTATGCATTACATTTTTTTTTTTTAGAGTTCAGTAATTTGCTAATTAGCCAAAATATGGATTTAGCAAGACACATTAAGCCATTAACCAATGACGTAGATTGGCCGATTTGGAAGAGGAAAATACGTGATTTATTGGATTATCAGGAAGGTGCGTTAGATGTCAAAAGAAGTTAGAAAAACCTATTTTCTTAAAAGATGGTGCAACAAAAGAAGAAGAAAAGCATTATAAAGCTACATGTGATCTGTATCAAAAAGCTAATAGTTTCGCTAAGACCATGATCACTAGTACAATTTCCGACGCAGTATATCGAAAAATTATGGACAAAGTTACAGCCCATGAGGCTTGGGAAGCGTTAAAATTAAAGTTCGAAGCTACGTCCAGAGATCAGTTATTTAAGGTTTGTGCAGAATTGTTCGCATTTAATTAGACATCGGGTGATGACGTATCTACTCATCGCGCCTTACTGATCACATTCTTGATCAGTTTAACCTGAACAAACATACTGGACTATTGTTATTAGATGTAGAAAAGGCATTTGACACTACATGGCACAATGGCATAATATACAAAATGATTCCTTATGGCTTTCCCAAGCAACTTATAATGATCATGAAATCGTATCTAACTGATAGGCAGTTTATTGTTAAGGTAAATGATACCTACTCTAGTACTAAAACACTAACAGCTGGAGTTCCACAGGGTAGTATCTTGGGACCCTTCCTATATATTTTATATATTAATGATTTGCCTCGGCTGAGGGATGTTGATACATCTCTTTATGCCGATGACACTGCTCTATTTACAGCTTCCTATCGAATCGATACAATAACAAACAGACTCACCAAAAGTTATTACAAAATATACAAATATTACACAAAGTGGAAAATTAAAATTAACACCGAAAAAACGGAAGCTATACTATTTACGAGACGCAGGCCGCAAATAACTCACCACATTGAAATAAGTAACAGGCAGCTACCGTGGAAACCTCGTGTAACATATCTTGGTCTTACAATGGACAAGCGACTGTCGTTCCATGATCACATTAAACACATCACGGACAAAGCGCACTCCCGATTATATAAAATTTTCCCCATTTTTCACAAACGTTCTAAAGTTAGTATTAAAAACAAACTAATAATATATAAAGCATACATACTACCGATATTATTATACTCTTGCCCAATTTGGTCCGGTGTTAGTAATTCCACCTTAAATAAATTACAAATTGTTCAAAATAAATGTCTGCGTAACATGCATGCAGCTCTTTATCATCGGACTATTCCTGAGCTAGTACAGGAACAAGCAGATAGGTTCTACAGCAAATGCCTGACTAGCCATTACCCTATCGTACAGCGAATTGGAAACTATACTCGCGACTCGCTGACCAGAAAATATAAAAAATATAAACACAAAAGAATTAAACATTCACCTCTCTAGCACCAGATTGTCGAACTACTTAAGTCGTTATTAATAAGTCTCTATCCTCATGTAATCTATTGTATCAGTATTTCTCTCTTCTATCCTCTTATTTATTTGTTTAACCTTAATATAATTTGTATAATTTTACCCATATCCTTAATGTACTATTAAGATCAAACTATAATTAATTAATTTCTCTATTTTCAGCTACGAAGGGTTTTTAGTTGTATGTTTTCCCCTGTATAATTATTGTATAATTATAAAATAAATTTTAAGATTTCTTTGTACACTATTTCCTAAGACACGTAGTAAGAGAGTTAACGCTGCTCGGTATGCGCATTTTTTATTTACTTATTAATTGCTGATGTATAAAAAACATAAATATACTTTATTGAATTGAATTGAATTGAAAGAGAAAGTGTTAAATATTAAAATTAATCGATAACTGTTTAGTGTAGGTTTTTACATATAGGCCGCGCCGATGTTTGTTTACTTTCAGTTTAGTAGTTGAAAGATAACATGTAATTTTTCGGTTTTGTTCTAGTTAATTCAATATTAATATGTAAAATATATCACGTATTAAATGAACATATAGCAAATTATTCCAATACTATTTAAATAAATGTACAAACCATAAGTTCTGAATGAGGCATTTATAAAATACGAAACGTCCTTTAAAAGCTAGACCCCAATCATTTTTTTGTATACGTAATAATTTATTAAAAATTCCCATATATTTCATAGAAATATATTTAAAATGGGGCAAAAATTTTAATTTTTCACCAATTAAAATACCAAGGTATTTTAATAATGATGTATGTATAGTGCTGGAATTATGATCCAAGTATAAGTGTTGCAGAACTATTTTTAAAATAATCTATAATAACATTTATGATAAAGGGATTAATACTATTATTTTTAAGGACATAACAGCAAACTGTCAAATGCCCCTTTAATATCATAAGAAATGGCAACAGCCGAACAACCACCACAAATGTTTTGCTTGACTGTTGTAACTAACGTATAAATTGCATGTTCAACAGATAGATCTGAACGAAAACCATACTCGTGGTGCTGCAACGTGCCCGTAATCCCCTGCAATAATATCTCATTGATGGCTTTTTCATAGACCTTCCCCATGCAATTAAGCCAAGGAGATAGGCCTATAAGCCGAAAACTCTGAAGGATCTTTACCCGGCATAGATAACAACCTCAGAGAGGCTGCCTTACAACAATCCAAAAAAATACCAAAGTCTAGAGATTTTTAAATAAAATTGTTAATAATAAAGGAAAACAGGAGCTGAGATTATTAGCCGATAACCTTCTTTCTATTATTCTAGGGTTCTTGTTTGGATTAGAAAATGTGTAATTGATTTCTTTTTTATTTTAGTTGAAGAATGAAATGAATTGATTTTATCATTATAATAAAACGCTATTATTACATTGTTCCGGCGGTAAATTCATCTTTGCACACATTTATATATATATATATATATATATAATAATAATGATATATAAATATATAGGTATATAATAATATATAAATATATAGGTATATAGTAATATATAAATATATAGGTATATAATAATATATAAATATATAGGTATATAAACTTACTCAATTCCGTAATCATAATACGGTGGATGAAGTACCGCGTAAGGCAGAGCTATAATTACACAATCCGGAAAATTAAAATTTTAACACATAAACGTGATTATTATTTCAGCGGTGTATGTGTAATAAAGTTAAATAAATCATTGAAATAAACAAAAATAATAAAATACGCGGCGACTCGGGATAATCCGTAATGACAGTACGCTTTAAAATCATAAAAAATAATTATTTATATATATATATATATTAATCATTATGTTACAAAGCTGAAGACTATAATTTTTTTATAACGTTACTTCTTAATGCTGGAACAATATGCGTACAATCAGCTAGTATCGTTTTGAAATATTATTTTTGAAACATTCTAATTTCAGAATTAATTATTATTGTTATTATTATTATTAATAATTATTCGTGTATTAATTATAACTATTACTTAAAAATCACGATCGATTGAAATTTGATGTTAATAGCAGGATTTAAATTAACTTAGCCAGCAATTAAATGATATTTCGTTTATTAACGATCAATAGAATCTATATAATAACAATGACGATTTTGTCGGTATTTCCACTTATTTGATTACTGTAGTCTTATATTGAAGTTAAATAAAAAAATTGAAAAATATCCTACTTTCTGTTTACGAATGGAAATAAATTTGATAAATGATTTCACGTTGATTTTGGAAAAAAAAAATACTAAAAAATATCATAATGAAATGTGTTATATCTCTGATTTTGAACAAATTATTATTATTATTATTATTATTTTAATAATGTATCATATTATCCATACGTATATATATATATAAAGTGTTTGTATATGCTAGTTAACACTCTTTAATAGTTGTTATATTAAATACAAACATATATATATATATATACTTACTTAGAGAGTGCGTGTTTAAATTATAAGCGGCGTTTACTACGTGAGGATACATAGTATATCTGTAAAAAATAGCAGTGTTATTTGTCGATACTCATGTTTAGATATAGTCATCTATTATAATATCGTAAATTGTTAAAGAAAAATATGTGCGACCAATGAAATGCTTAATGCTTGAAAATGACTTTACAGTCGAAAAGCTTCGCGTTAATTAATAAAAATTTTTTAGTAATTAACTTCGTTTTTATTTTGTTTTGTTAATTCATAAAAATCACTACTCTCCATTACATCAACATTATATATATATATATATATATATATGTGTGTGTGTGTGTGTGTATGTATGTATGTATCTATATAATATGCGTGCGAAAAGAAGAAAATTATTATGAATTAGCAATTGGAAAAATGAAATAGTTCAATTATTCTCGAAAATTCAAAAATACTGTCGCAAGTATAAGAATATTTATTATTCAACCATTTATCGTGATATTCAGGAACTCGTAGAGAAAAATAAATCGAGAAATTTGTGTAAAAATATTCGCTGATTACTAGAGAATATCAGATAATAACTTCATTGATTAGAACAAACAAGGACATGTTGATACAGAAAAACTGGCGATAGCAGATATTTGGAGGAAATATTATCAAGAACTATTATAAGTAATAGATCTGTAGGAAAATAACATCAAGCCTGTCGTCGTAGTTAGAACCGCATATACTGTAGGCGCAAAAAGAAAAAGTCGGAAGTATTTTAAAAACGAATAAAGCAACGTGCTGAAATGGAATACCTGCCGAAAAACAAACAGATACATACTATGGGAGTGAAAAAAATATACGAAATATGCGAAGAGTAACTGACTGCAATAGAGTTTACGTACCGGATTCTTTTAAAAAAGACAATAACAACGTGCGGAAATTACGGAATTATTTAATTAGTGCCGCACACCAGTAAAATAATGTTCGGAGCTCTGAAAAGACGATTAGCAGGATTTACATAAAGACATACTCCGAATGAACAAAGCCGGTTTTGTCAAAAGAAAAGTAACTCAGGAGCAAATATTGGGCGTACCCCAAGAACGTAATTTGATGTTACGCATTGTCGACTATTCAATGAGTTTTGACGATGTTCTTTGGAAACAACTTTTGTCAACTCTCATTGAAATAGTAGTTCCCAGGCATCTAATAATGAATCGACTATATGAACGTAATATAGGATACGCCTTATCACCGCTCCTTTTTAATTAGTGGTGTCGCATTTTTAATACACAAAAATATAGCAAAAACAGTGAAACACGTAGCTCCAATTTGTGATAGAATTATCTTAATAAAACTAAACAGCAGTCCAGTGAATGTAAATTTGATACAAATATATATGCACCCACAGCCGATAGTGATGAAGAAGTTAAACATCGGCGATGATACAATAAATTCGGTAATACACGGTAAATAGTCCTAATTGGAGTCAATATTTTATTAATTCAAAAACGGAAAAAATTCCAGCGATAGTTATGTCTGGCTACTTGCTCTCGTCTCAAAATAGACATACTCGACATTAGTGAAGCAAGATGGCCATTAACAGGTGTAAGTTCCTGATACGTGCACAAAACGGCAAAGTGGTGTCACATTTTTAATATACAAAAATATAGACAGTGAAACACGTAGTTCCAATTTGTGATAGAATTATCTTATTACAACTAAACAGCAGTCCAGTAAATGTAAATTTCATACAACTATATGCACCCACAACGAAATAGAATCATTCTATAACGCTTTGACAATGATTTTTCCACCAAAAGCAAGAATATGAATATCATCTTACGATATTTTAATGCTAAAGTTGGAGAAGGTAGTAATTCAGTAATCGGGAATTATGGTCTGGGAGACCGCAGTGAAAGACGTGAAAGGTTAATTGAGTTTTGTCAATACCAAGAATTTATAATTACTAACACATTTTTCAAGCTTCCAAAACGTAGACTATACACATGGAAGGCTGCTGGAGACTCGTCAGAACAAATAATAAATCAAATTGATTATACAACCTTATTAATCGACGATTCAGGAACTCAATTACATCAAGACATATCCAAGTGCAGACATAAACTCAGACCATAACATACTGATGGCTAAAATGGTTGTTCGCTTAAAGAATACAAAGAAACTGAAACGAAATTACCTTGATTACAGAATTCTAAAGGATACAAAGACCAGATTGGCCTTGAAAAATTAAATTTCATCTGAGATTACCAAAAGACATAATGAATTTGAAGAAGATAAAACCCATCGACAACCAATGGGTTCTATTTCAAACCGTACTTTTAAACCAAACGAAACAGTATCTCAAGCCGGAGAAAAAATCGAAGAAGGATTGGATCAATGAAGAAATAGTAGTTGTTAGAAAAAATACGGTCATTGAAAAATTGTCAAACACAATATCAACAACTTAATCGAGAAATCCGTATGATGATTAAAGAAGCGAAATCGGGATATTTCAAAGAAAAATATGAAGAGACAGAACGTCTTCAAAAAAAACAGGATGTATTCAATCTTCAAGTTAAGGAGGCGGCTGGTTTGTTTAGACACAAAAGGGCAGTCATTTTGCGAGACAATCTTGATAGATCAGTAACAAAAGAAAGTGATATTTAAAAAAGAATGGGAATCATATATTAGTCAGCTCTTCAATGATACGCGTGTTAATCAAACACCAATTGATGCTTCTAACTGATTAAAAATCCTACCAAATAAAGTAAAGAAATCTCTAACAATGGCAAAGTTACCCAAAGCTTTAGGTCAAAATTTTCAGTGACAATAAATACCGAATTAATTAAGTACAGAAAAAAACTTAATCTCTACGGAATTTTTAAAACACAAATTCTGTTCTCAAATAAAATTGTCCTGAACATATACAAATATAAACCGATGCATCAAATTTTTCAAATAAAACTACTTCTGCTTACCTGATAAATAACGAACCTTATATTTTTTATCTTCCTACAGAAACTTTCATTTACACAGCCAAAATTATAGCAATATACAAAGTCTTAAAATACATTACAAAACATTCATATCCAAAAAAATATCTAATATGAACGGACTCATTTAGCGTATTACAACATATGCAACACCAAATTCAAATTACAAACACCGACAATATTAATCTAAAATATATTATCCATAAATTAACTCCCGCAAACAACCAGCTGGCGTTTTTATAGACTCCGGCACACACGGGAATTGCAGGAAACGAAGCCATAGATATAGCAGCTAAAAAGTTTAGAAACGATCTAAATACAGTTAAATCCATACACACGTTCGACTTGCACACATTCATATCACAAAACATCACAAAACTATATCAACAACATTGGGAAACTTACCGCACTCACACGAACGTTTATCAGATTAAATCCAAATTAGGACAATATATAACATCGGTACAACAAATTAGAGAAGAAGTAGCATTAGCCAGATTACGTATAGGACACACAAGGCTCACATCCACAACACTTGCTGAATGGAGATCCTCCACAAAACTACTTCACGTGTAATACTCAATGAACAATAAAACATGTGCTATTAGAATATAAACAACATGATAATCCACGAAATATTTACAAACTCACAAATAACACAATACAATCAATATTACTAGATAATCACCAAATAATTGAAAAACTCCTGAAATTCCTTACAGTTACAGGCATAATTCATAACACATAAACAATACACTGACGCAAATGATCTCAGTAATCGAGCTTCTAAATAAAATTGAATAAAAAAATAATAATTTATGTAAAATAGTCTCGGAATTCATTTAGAATAAATATGGAATATTTAATGGTTGCCACAAGAAAATTCGAATGTGTCGAGAATAAATAAAACTAAGTTTAATTCTACATACCCCGGATCATTAGGATCATTCTGCATGAGTAATCTGCTTAAATTTTTTTTCTTCATAACTAGATTTAACATTAAAATGGTCGACACAAAATCATCATATCGTACTGGTAACTGAAACATAAACATCTTAAATCGATATATCCCGTCAAATAACAGATAATATTGAAATACATATATAAATGGACAAATTGGTAAACACTAGTGGTTTGGAAGTGAAACTTTTATTGGCGTGTTGTATATAGGGAGTTAACACATAAAATAAGCGAACGAGTCAAAGGCTTATACACATCAGCAATATAATATATATAAGGCATAACAATTTTTTGCGCGTTCGTATTCTTTCTCTTGCGCATGCGCGCATGGCTATCCCTTATTTCGTTCAAATCTTCAATAGGATGTATTAGATTTGAGAATGAAAACATTTTAGTCGTCGTCATGTCAAGTTAAGCTAAGTTTATTAAATAAGTGTCTTTTGGGCAAAACATATTTAAGAAAGAATTTTTCTATGTTGTGAAGACAATGAACAAAAGTATTGCGAACTGAAACACCTTCTATGTATTTTACACTGGTTTGTTGTGCATATGCATGTAGTATAATGTTAACTTAGGTTTCTATCTTCTATACGTGTGAGTGTGTGTGTGTGTCGTTCCCAATGTTCTCCTGTTATAATATCCGCAGTTCATTAGAAGCTCACAAATAAAACCACAAATTGGAATCTATTTTCAGATATAATCAAAAACAACATAAATTTAAAAGTTAAACTGAAGGTATGACGTAGACCTAGCAGTCAACAATTTTTCCGATCTCATCGAACATGCATGTAAACATTCTACTAATTGCGAGTCGAAAAAGTTGAATAACAATATTTATGTACCATAGAAACAAAAAAAAATAGTAAAAGAAACCAAAGCAGCCAGAAAGATATGGCAACATAACCGTTACCCATAATTAAAAAATAAAATCAACGAATATAAAAATACAATGTATCAACGTATACAAACTTTGAATAATAACGATAAATTATTATGGTCAGTTACTAAAAAAATTACTTGGACAAGTTGAGGAATAATATAACATTAGAGTGGAGGATGTATTGGCTAAAACGGATACAGAAAAGGCTGAAGCATTCGCTAAACATCTTGAAACAATCTTCACCCCACAACCCAATTATAGCAGGGAGCATTCAGCTGTTATACAAAGTCCGTTAAGAAAACCTCGTCATACTGAACATACTATCAAGAACTTTTTTCCAAGAGGGAAAGCATCGCTGCATAAGACCCCTTGTATCGGTAAAATCACAGGAGAATTACTGTCGGATCTTCCAAAGAAAGCATCTATTATCCTATGCTATATATTTAATAGTCAATTACATGATTCGTAAAATAGGAAAAAAGCCATCAGTTGTTTCCTCTTACAGGCTAATAAACATGCTTTCCACTCTATTAAAGATTTTGGAGAAACTTATCCTTAATCGGAGAGTTCGGTTGTAATAAATTGCAACATACTGCCGAACCATCAATTTGGTTTCCGCGAGGAACATTCTACTATTCAGCAATGTCATCGGTGTACTCCGCTGTAATTTCTCGATGTCAGTCAAGTTTTCGATAAGGTTTGGCATCATGGATTGTTGTATAAAATAAGGCAGTACTTTAATGAAGACGTCTATTTATTGTTAAAATCATATTTATATAACCGGTCGTTTGTGGTAAAAGTATCATTTTCAAAAGAACATTCAATCAGATCTTTTTACTATATTCCATCTATACGGGCGACGACCTGTCTATTTCCAATCGAACTATGTTGGTTACATATGCCGATGATATCGCAATCCTCGCATATAATTCAGATGCCACATATACTGAACATCGCTGTTCAAAATCATAAAATCAGTCGAATCGACTAGAGGAATGGGCACGTCTTTGGAGCATATCGTTTAACCCAGCTAAATGTCAACACATTACAAATTTCTAACACAAGTATTCCACAAGTAGAATCTGTACGCTATGTAGGAATGCACATGGATAGACGATGAACGTGGCGTGTTTATGTGAATCACACTAGAAAGTCGGTATTTACTCGTTCCAGACTACTTTGGCCGTTGTTACAAAGGATATCGCACCTTAATCTGACAGTAAATAGAAACATATATCTCGCGTTAAACAATGTGTCGCAGTAACCTTCTTAAAATTCAACGGCAACCGTTAAAGATTTTACGCATAATAACATCTGCGCCGTACTACGTGTCAAACTACACGCTGCATACAGACTTGAAGGTTCCGTTTGTGGAGGATTACTATTATGCTCAGCGGCACAAAACCTTCTTCGAGAAAATGCGAGTTTAATCCATTAGTGTACAAAATGTCGACGGTGGATTTACCAACTAAATCCAACAGGAGACTAGAAAGAATGAGATGGTGGTTCCAATCACTTGAAGAACGATGGTCTACATAAATCTAAGCTAGATATTAACCCCTTCAAGAAAATATGTCATCCGATGTTTTTCTTTCATATAAGAATCTAGCATACTCGCCGAAGTTGTCAGATTTATTTCGTCCTTTTTTTCTTTTTTCTTTTCTTCTCCCACGCGGTTACCGTTGTTTATGGCAAATTCTTGCCAGTACAATGAAAAAAAATATTTTCTATCAATAGTCAATTTGTAGAATCATCTCTCTATTGTTTATCGATTTTTACGAAATCCATATTGATCATCGCTTTAATTCAGTTTAATCATCTTCTTCTTGGTGTGCCACACTCTTCCCAGAGCGTTGACGATTAGATGACAAGCTTAAACTTCCTTGGAGAAGATTTTGGATAGAGCTGATACTAGTCTAGTTCTTGATGTTTTGTATCCAGTCTGTTCTTCGTCTTCCTGCGCTTCTTTTTCCGTCAATCTTCCCTGTATAATGAGCTTGAGGATCTCAAATTTTTCTCCTCTGGCGATGTGGCCAAAATACTTAATTTTGTTATCTACTATCCATTTAACTAGCTTCCTTTCGGCCTTTGCCATTTCCAAGATTCTTTTACCCATGAGACCTTTAGCATTCTCCTATGGAGCCACATACCCATCGCTTCTAACCGTTTAATTTGATTTTTATTTAGCGTTGCTGATTCTATACCGTAAAACAAAATTGGAAATATGTAGGATTGCGCAATGTGTTGCCTGATGCCCAGGTATATCTGTTGCATAGTAGATTTTTCATGTTATTGAAGGCTGTTCGGGCATAGTTACATCTCATTTTGATATTAGTATTATGATATAGATCTTCCGTGACATAGCATCCGAGATATCTGAACTTATATCAACAATTTTGTTATTAATGTCGAGTGTGGCCTGATTGAACTGTTTCTTGCTGACCGACCACCATCCATTTTGTTTTCTTCACATTGATGTTTTGATACGTTTTCCCAACTAAGTTAAGTTTGTTAGGACGTCTTGAATGTTATCCGCTAAAATAGCAGCGTCATCCGCGTAACGGATGTTATTAATTATTTTTTCATTTATCCGAATTCCATACGGTAAATCGGAGATAGATTCTTTGAATATTTATAAAGATTGAATAATAATGGAATTCGGTTTAATATAGTTTTCATATTTTTGATCGCAAATATATCGATCGTTTATATGCTCGCACAACTACAGCTTCCGATGAAGACATAGAACAGTTTTATAGCATATTACAAGAAACAATTAGTAAAATACCGAAGAAAGAGACGATAATGATACAAGGAGATTGGAACGCCGTAGTCGGCAACACAGAAAATGACGATGGCAGAAGAAGGATTGTTGGAAAATACGGTATTGGATCACGCAATGATAGAGGAGAAGCTTAAAATAATGTGCGGCAAACGACCAATGAATACTTGTTTTAAACAATCGATTAGACGTCTATACACGTGGAGATCACCGGAGAACAGAGTAATAAATCAAATAGATTTTCTCATTATTAACTCAAGATGGAAATCTAGCATTCTGAATACTAAGACATACCTCGGAGCAGACTGTGGCTCATACCATCAACTATTAGCAGCTCATTTACGGTTACGTCTAAAATCTAGAAATATAACTACAGGAGCCTATAAAACCAGACTCAATAGTGATGATCTTAAGCTCTATACAGACAAAGTTAAAGGGAGATTAATGTGATTTTGGACATAAATAAAGAATACCATAAATGAGGCATTGATATCTATAAACGCAAAGAATAAAAATGGCTCATAAAGGAAGCCATGGTTATCAGACTCAACTTGGCACCTGATATAACAAAGAAGGAAACAGAAAGCGAAAAGATTAAACACAATGGAGGCGCAACAATCTTATATCATGATGAATCGACAAGTGCAAAACTGTAGATAGGACAAAAATGAATATATTCATAACATATATATGATGAAATTGAACATCATGCGGAGAAAAATGAAAGCAGGGATCTCTACCAAAAGATAAAAGTATTATCAAGAGACTTTAAACTACGAAACTGTATAATTAATGACGCTAAAATGCAATTACGAATAAAAACGAAGCAGTTCAGCGTTGGAAAGGATATTGCGAAAACATTTATATGAAGAGAAGCCAGTGGTAGTAAAAATGAAAAGGGATAATATAACACAATATGAACCTGACATATTACAATCGGAAAACTAAAAAATAGGAAATCTCCGGGAAATGATGGCATCTATGCAGAATTACTCAAGGTACTTCCAACCTACTCAGTCATTAAGTTATCGCTTGCGATGATGATATACTTATTCGCGTCTAACTACGCGGTCGTAATACTAGTTATGAAATCACTTGAGATGTCCAAAACAGTTTTTCATTTCTCCGTGTAGATTTACGTATAGATTTATTAATAACCCGTTTGGCATTTTCGTTCTTATAAGCGGATCGTAGTTATCACCTGCTGACCAAGTTTCACTTCCTCTATTGGAGCGTGTTATTTTTGAACAATTAGTTCGCATATGTTTCCACTTTAATATAACTTCTTTTCTTGCGATTAACAGTTCGTTATTTTACCTTCAAATTCTTTATTTTGCATACATATTAGAGCCTGCTTCTATGTTCTCGCTTTTTTTTTTAAGTGTAATATTCGATTAATACAGGTGAAGGAGTGCTCGAGACTAAATTATTATATATTCCGTTATGAAATAAGGGCTGAACCTTGATGATTATTATTATGACTGACTCTGATTGTGAGAAAGAAGAAGCGTTTATTTATTAATTATTTCTTACATAAAACGACGTATAATATTCAAAGTTTAATATCAACAAAGCTAAACTAAATTACAAAAATTATCGTAATTATAATATTGTAGAATGTAGTGACTTTTAAAAAATACACAACAAAAAAAAGTAGTTAAAATCACTAAATTTTAATATATAAAAAGATCACAAAGCTCTATTCTAGCAGATATTTATGTGAACAAGTTTGAAAATAATATAAAAATAATAATATGTATAAAAATAATTTTAAATTATGGAAATAATATGTCGATGATATGTTAATATTTTGGAATAATGGTAACGATAATATTTCGAACAATTCTGCATCTAATCTAAATAACTATAATAAAATTTAAATTATAAATAGAAGAAAAAAAAATCAATTTTGTGGATTTAAAAATCAACATTATTAACAGCAACAACAACAACAACGTATATTTCAACATAATTTAGAGTGAATATACACAAACCAAAAATTTTAAATAATTGGCTCGCCGTACATCAGAGATAAAGACCCGTAATAAATAAAAGAAGTAATTATACTTATACTTATAATGATAGCAAAAAATAATTGAAAAAAAAACTGTACAGCAAAAAACAAAAAATTAAGATAGTAATAATAAAACAAAAGAAAAAACACGTTAGACATTAAAAAATAAAAATAAAGAAGGAATATTAATTTTTAAAATAATCGCCATATAACGTTACAACAGGTTATGTTCGAGCCTCCTATGTTTATATTTACTATACATAAATTGGAGTTAATCGTAATTACCGATGGTAGAAATTAAACTATTATCGTGGACTAAGCAGTCATCGCAGAACTTAAGCGTTAAATTTAAGATATGGTCCTTAATATAAGGCATGTTTAAGGTAGCATGTCAACGATTTTGTGGTATCTAGGGACATTTAGCACACATCTGAGACACCTATTTTGAAATACTTGTAACTTATTAAAAGTTGTATTTGAAATAAAACTCCAAGCTGGACAACAGTACGTCATTATGGGACGTATAAGTGTTTTATACAGAATTAATTTATTATTTACATTAAGAAATGATTTTCTGTTGATCAACATTATTAACAAAAATGATACACACATACATATATATATATATATATATATATATATATATATATATATACAAAACCGGCGCAGACACATTAATACCTAAGGATTCATTCCACCCAAAAATGAATTCAAGATGTCTCATCAATAGAACAAAAATACTTTCAACATAGAGTGATGAAGTGGTTAAAGAAAAAACATAATGAAACAAATAGTACAGCTACTGATGGTTAGAGGAATGAAAGAAAATGATATTAGATAGAGTGGTAGAGGGCTGTTTTATGTAGAAAAAGTATTAGGGTGGAGAGCATGTTGATGTCAGCGAGGAATGGGAGGAATATTGGGGACAAATGACGAGAACATGATGAATAATAACATCGAAGAGTTCAAGGTACACTTATCGTTTTTTGTGGACTTTCCCTTAAGGATGCACCGTATATCGATTTTAATTTCAATGACGAGTCCGAGCAGGATGAAAATTGCACGGATCGCTTATAAAATTTTCAACTGCAAGATATATTACATGTAATTTGGCAGACAGAACAGTAAAATATTGCGGATCACCATTCTATGTAATAAACAGTTGAACAAGAGGTGTGCGATAAAATAATTCTGCGGAGCGATGGATAATATAGTTTAGTAGCCATTCATATGTTCCTGTTAGATAAATAAGTATAAAAGGAATAATTTAGCTCCTGTATTATACCGATTGTATTAAATAAATATTTAAAATCGTTTAATATTTTCAGGCAACCAGTTTTTATAGTAGTATACAAGGATTCGTTGAATCAAAAATTGAGACCGATGGTCTGTATTTATTAGCGATACGGAACTAATGTAGACAAGTGTATATCGAAAAGGATTAAACAATTCTTATGGAAAACAATCAAGGTGTATTTCGGATATAGAAAAATCATTTTTCGTGTATTTATACGTGTAATAATTAAGTGTTGTCGAAAAGGATAGCATAAATTTGGGCTATTAGTGAGAAGGATATATGTTTAAGGTTATCTACATTTAGAGGAACGCAAAAAGTGAAGACTTAAAAGGAAACTTTGTAACGCTCTTCATTTTTAGCATGTCACACGGAACTAAGGTAGTAACCTTTATTACTGATAAAATTTATACGCCTGATGATGACATAATGTGAACTATTTCTATCTCATTCGCACCCGTACAATTTTTTACCATCCGAATATTATAAGGTATACACTTAATTCGATCTAGACGTTCCGTCGTGTATACATTCGGTGAACTTCATTTTTCGATTTTGTCATTGTTTTTACCGCCATTTATAATAACGTAATGAAAACTAATTTATTAAATTTTAATTCGAGAGAACATATAAAATTATGCTGCAATTTTATTCCATCTGAGATTATCAATTCCTGCCAGTATAGATAGAGGTGACGCCATAATTATTAGAGTACTTTCGTAATTAATTTAGGGAAGAAAATTAATTTATAACTGAATGATAATTACAGATTAACAATTATAATTTTGTAATGAATTTTGTATTAAAATCTGAATTGTCGTGTAAATTATCTCGAAATAGAACCGCGTTTACTATTGAAACGAATCTAATTTTAAGAGTTAATTTAATAAATAAATTTTGATATAATAAAATTATGTCAGACTGAATTGTTAAAGTAGGATAGTCATCTGAAATGTTTCTCCTACTTTTTCTTCTTGTAGATCCATCTCGTATCGGAAAAACTTCTGTTTATCTAGTGCCGCATAAGCCAGCGTGGGCCGTATTATATATCTCGAACCACTCCTTTAAGATTTTTGGTCCACAATGTTCGTCTCCGTCCTTGTTATCTGTCTCCCTCTATTCGTCCTTGTATTATTTCAGTTTAGCGTATTTACTTCCGAAGTAAACTGTTTCGCGTGTTTTTATCGATGACATTAGTTTGCGAGTTTTGTTCATTCGTTTCAGAATAGCTTTAAGAATCCGGCGATAAAGCTACATTTCAAACGCGTCCATTTTCGTTATCGATGCTGACTTGAACGTGTAACTCTCTACTCCACATAATAATACCGACGAAACGTAGAATTTTGTAAACCATCTTGTTCCTACTGAAATTTCCTTATTGCGCACTAATTGTTTCATTTTTTGAAATGTACTTCGCGCTATTTCTATTCCAGTTTTAATTTCATAGTCCAGATTTCACGTTAATGTCTGAAATATTTAAATTTCGTCGCTTTCTGAATTTTTTTAACCGCAATACTTAGCTGTGTAGATCCTGTGCGTGTATTTCGTTAATAAATAAAAAAAATATTTTTTTCCATATTTATAGCAAGTTCTCTGATTTATGTTTCTCGCACAATTATTCTACTAAAACCTCGTTAATAAACAGTAATCCGGATTTCTTTATGACGCGTTGTTTTTACTAAAATTTTGTAAACATGGATTCTCCTGGTGAACATTCGTCGCGAATGGTGTTATTAAATTAATTCGAAGTAAACTAAAAATGTCATACGTTGTTGTACGAAGTTAACAAAACGTACGCACGAATTTTAATAGAGAAGACGCACGATTTTGTTTTTTAAATATCGCAGTTGGTAGCTACAACGCAAACCGCGTGCTCCACGTTTAGTGTAAACACGAGAAGTTCGTTCTTGTTTGGTGCAGTTTCAGTTATCGAGACATTCTACATCGAGAAGAAGCGCGTTTTAAGTGGAACGTAATTTTCGGCGTGAATCGATCGCGACAGTACAGATAGAGTTTCGAAAAGAATTCAAAGTTGCGCGATGTAAACCTGTACCATCTCGCAATTCAATTTTAATGAAGGTTGAAATCTTTCCAGAGACAGCTTCTATAAAAAAACGCCTTGGACAAAAACAAACACAACAATTTCTACCACAAAAACAAATCATTCGAAGTCCCCCGGACATCTCTGCTCAACGTCATCGCGCTGCTTCTTTAAAACTGTCGACAGAACCTGTTCTCCGTATATGGCTGGAACACTTGAAACGTCTTTATAAAAGATTATTTGTACAACAGTATGCAATATTATTACGGGCGCGGATAATAACGCGCGCCTGTTCGTATTAATAGAGAAAATAAAATACTTACGTTACTGTGGTAACCATTAATCGACGAATGATCATCTAACCAGTTTGGAAATGCGACGTAATACCTAATACGCGACATTTTCTCCGACGCAACATATCTAGTGTAGGAATCCATCCAGTTGGCTAGCTTTAAATTTTTCTTGAAGATTTGTAGGATAAAATCGGTCATATTTTCGACCTTATAACGCAAGCGAAAATAAGAAATTATCGTAATGATTATCGACCCGTATAAATAATTACGAAGCTAATATATATCGCACTCACGTTTTTCTTTTTCATTTTGGCACCCTGTTCATTCGTAAACAGATAACTAACCGCCATTGGATATTTAGACAAAATCGTACGCGCACACTGTATATCCCTAAAAACGATAATGACGATAATAATCATAATAACGATAATGACGATAATAACGATAATAATAATAATAATAATAGCAGTATATGGTGTCGAATATAAACGTGCTACAAAGAGCACATGCTACATCGATCCATCACCTTTTGGAGTTAATAGTTAATAAAGCGTTTGAACGTACAAATTATGTATAGGAGGAGAAAGATTGAAAACGATAAAATTTGCAGACGACCAAGCAATTCTAAAGTACCGCTGATTTTGATACAACGTTTAAATAAGATTGGAAATGTACTTGGCATGGAAGTCAACACGAATAAAACGAATTCAATGATGATTAGAAGAAGCCTCGAGCATTTCATATAGAAATTGATGGAGAAAACATCAAGCAAGTACAACGGTTTAAATATCTCGGACAGATAGTATCGCAGAATCTATATTGTGATAGTGATATAGAATATCGAATTAGAGTAGCGAAGTGACCGTTCCAAAGAAAACAAGGAATAAAAAACGGATAGTAAAAATGTATGTATGGTCCATATCCGTTTATGGCGCTGAAACACGGACATTAAATAAAAAGAATAGAAATAAATTACAGGCGTTCGAAATGTGGACTTGGAGTAAAACGGAGCGAATAAGCTGGATGGAAAATAAAACAAACGAGCAGGTACTCCAACGAATCGAAGAAGCAAGATCGCTGATGACCAGAATAAGAAAAACACACTTAAATTGGATGGGACACGTACTTCGACACGGCGGATTGCTCCGAGATGTATTAGGAGGAAAAGATTGTAGGAAAAAGAATTCGTGGAAGACGAAGAAACACCTTCATATCAACTCTACTAAATGACACGGGACTAAGAAATTATGTCGAACTAAAACATGCTGCTAAAGACCGGAATCGTTGGAAGGTAATTGTAATGGCAAGCGACCAGTCTTAGGACTGTAGTACAATGAATGAATGAATGAATGAATATATATATATATATATATATATATATATATATATATATATATATATATATATATCATCGTAGTATTGTTCGTACCCGAACGTCGTGACTAGCCATTTTTACATACAAAATGAGCTAGTATTCAAGGCACTAATTACATGCAACGCAAATGCGCGCGCATATGATGTTATATGGAGTTTGGTGCTACTGCCTTCTCCGTGATAATTAAGAATTATATAACGATAAAAACTTTCTGTCGCGTTTGATTTCGAACCATCGACCGACGAGTTGACAGTCGGCACTCTAGCCACTGCGCCACCGCGATCACAATATATAATCTTTGAAAATATAAAAATTAGCGAAGCGTTCGATTAATCGAATAATCTCTATTATCAGAGACAGCTATGAATAACGTAATAAAAGAAAAGTCTTCGAAATTCCTTAAACAATGTCACGTAGATTGAGCAAATATTCGCCGAGGAGGAGCAGAACGAACCTTAAAAGAATGTCAAACGTGTTCCCTGATAATTATTTATATTGCGACTTATTTTACTTACCACGGTGGCGACGTATAACCGCCGGATTCAGCCATATACGTAAAATATAATCTTCTTAAATCTTTCGTCGTCACAAGAGCGAATGTTTTCAAACAGTCGTACCACATCGCCATCGCTGAAATTCGAGATATTGTCTGAATAAACTAAATTTGATATATTATAATTAGGCAGTTATAATTTTAGCAGACGAATTTTTAATTATAAATTTTCGTCGAACACCATCTATTAATGCACATGATGAAGTCGAAGACATAATTAGTAGCATCGCTATCGATTTTCTTCTTCTTCTTCTGCAATTAGTAATTAGCCTGTTTAGGTTAACCTAACAAATGTTGTTTTGGAAATCTGTCCGAGAGGAGTATTACCCCTGAACAGCTACTCTACTGTTGCGTCAACTCGTCGGGTTTTGTTCTTCTTAACTGCCGAATGCCTATATCCGCTGTGACCAATGCTGCTACTATCTCGTTGGTATGATGTTGCAGTTTAACTGCATTAGCATCGGCCTCGATTATTTCTTTCACTGATTGAATTGGTCGGTTATAATATAACTTCGCATACCAAAGGCCCCCTTTGCTGTAGGAGCTTATTTTGGAATCGTTGAATAATAGCAATGTTGATATATTTGGCTCATCCCACAAGTTGGTAGCTATCGATTACATAGGTCACTTTCGTCGCGCGATGCTGATAAATAACCGAAATAGACTAAATCTAAGAATAATCATGTTGTAGGATATGAATTTCGATATTTTATAATTACGATACCGTCCCTTTTCTTCTCGGTAGATATTCAGCTTTATAATGATAATTATTTTTTTTATACGTATCTACACCACGCTGAAAT
The DNA here is from genome assembly GCA_032883995.1 of Coronaproctus castanopsis. Taxonomy (NCBI): domain Eukaryota; kingdom Metazoa; phylum Arthropoda; class Insecta; order Hemiptera; family Monophlebidae; genus Coronaproctus; species Coronaproctus castanopsis. The sequence goes on from CM065052.1 coordinate 140,807,288, forward strand.
CGGACTGTTGATAAGGTCATTTTCTTACGTGTAACCTTAAGCAGCGTTTAATACTATTAGCGAATCGTCCGACGTTTTTAATATAATCGCTACACACGTTTTATATTGTCGTCATCAGTAACATAATTTGCGGTTATATAATTTAGACGTAAACGTAAAAAGCAAATGCATTTCACTTTCCATATACTAATATGTCTTATTTGAAAATTGTTTTTATTTACAATGCCACACGTATAAATTTAGTCAGCTGAAAGAGATACTTTCATCATGCAGCACCGTCTTCATGCTCAATCCGGATGAAATATCACTTTTTAAATTAGTTTAATTACACAAATAAAAAAGATGTATCTTTTTGAACATATCTTTACACGTTTATATATAAGGCTTTTACACAGACGTTATGAGAACCACTTATCTGTGAATTCTATTAATGCTACAAGTAAACTTCCCCAAGTGTATTACAACTACTTGTGTCCTTGAATACTTAATTTTTGCATGTTACAAATGCTATATATATATATATATTTCGCGGTGAACATATGACGATAGTCGTAATATATATATATCATAATCGTCGTATTGTTCGTTGCCGAACGTCGTGACTAGCTATTGTACGTTTATTTTTACGCACAAAATGAGCTAGCATTTAATGCACTATTTATAAGCGACGCAGATGCGCGCGCATATAATGTTATACGGAGTGGGGTGTCATTGCCTTCTCCGTGATAATTAAGAAATGAATAATAATAAAAAACTTTCTGTCGCGTGTTAGTTTCGAACCCTCGACCATCTAGTTGACAGTCGAGCACTCTAGCAACTATACTACTACGACATTATAGTTCACCGCGAAATAAAAATAATAAATTTAGGAAATAAAAAATTATATATATATATACAGATATATATATATACATTCATATTTTAATAGATTTACTTGTATTTAAATAATTATATATATATATATATATACCAAAAAATCGCTCGATAAAAACATGCTTTAAGTTAATTTGGTAATTTAGAAAGTAAAGAATAATATTTAATATTAATGTCGATTTAATGATAAGAAATAGTTAATTATTTAGTATTAAAGTCTAACTTGACGCTAGCTAACGTAGTAATTACAAACGTATTATTATGATTATTATTGCCAAAATTTAGTTTGATGTGAGTGAGCTATTATCACTCAATAATAATAATAATCGTAGTTTTTGCTAAAACAACCCTATGACTAAAATTACACAAGGGTCGAGCGAGCAGAAAACTAAAAAAAGAAGGTGGAAAAACGATGATCGAGATGACCATGATTGAAGTTAGTCAGTTAGTAGAAGTTAGAATAAGAATAAAAGGTTAAGTAGCTTTCGATTTTCGGAGCGTAAGAAAAAGAAGATGGTTAGAGATTTCGATTTTGGGAATTAGATAGAAAAGAAAATGGCCAGAAAGTTCATTAATGGAAAGATTGCAGAAACCATCATCGAACCAGACATCTCCAGCCAAGTTAATTTGATTTATATTTGTCGAATAATTTTCAGACTAAAGTAAAAACAAAAAAATATTGTTCGTTGACAAAAAAAAGTAAAATTATATTTGCAATTAACGTATAAGAATTATTCGTTCGTCTTTTCAAAGTTATCTGTTAAAACTAATCGATAAAATATAAAACTATTATAATTGCATAATTTTATCCAAATGACTACTATTTTTATTAAATCACTCATTTATGTAAACGATGTCGTAGTTTATTTCTGCAATCAGAAAATATAAAATATTTTAAAAGGATAAAAGATCAATATTTAGAAATAGGAAAGAGAAACAAATTAGAGAAAATTAGAGCGAGCGGATATTTATAATAAAGAGAAAGTAAGAAAGAACATAATAATATAAAAATATTAATATAGTAGGAACCTAAGCACATAAAAAGGAATCTGTTATAGGGTCCCCGTAGTGTATATATATATATATATATATATATATATATATATATATATATATATATATATTAGTGCTCAAATGCATAGATTTATAAAAATATAACGCTTACACGCCTACGCATTATAAATATATTTTTCTAAACACTCAAATTTATATTTACATGAACATCATTTAAATATATTAGATATAATTCAGAAAAGATATACAACGTGGTGAAAGCAGGTAGATAAAACGGACATGGAACAAACGTATTTAACTTCTATGGTTATTATATTTTCAATGAAATTAGGATTGATCTTTTTTTGTTGGACCCAGTTTTGACAGTTTAACCAGTTATACAATATTGCAACGGCAGTAGATACAGGATTGGTTACAATTTCTTCAATGATCGCGTTCATAAAAAAAAGTATATATATTTTTTCATATCGTATATGTCCGAATTTGATGTTCAATGGAGTCTGCCGCAATCCAAACGTGTTGCAATTTTGATATAATACTCACCTATGCAAGATATAATACTTTCTTCTTACTGTGTGTGTGTATATATAAATGTTTGTACTAATGTACACGTTAACTTTATAAGTAATGTTCATTTTTTTTTTCTTAATACACGCTTGATTTGTCGAAATAATTTTTAATTTTTCGTCGAATTTTGCACAGGTTTTTTTTTTCGATTTTAGCACAATGACTTTTAACTGAATTAGCCAATTAGACCGTGCCGGTTTTTTTATTTTACCTTTTTTTTCTTTGCAAACTTTTGCTATCATTAAAATTATGAATAGCGATATTATCATTATTATGATTAATGCATTTTTGATAATATATATAATGGATTTACATCGTTTAGTACGCATATTTCCATGTTAAATTATTGAAATAGATTATATCCCGATTAAAACGTAATAAGATGTGAACTAACCGATAATTCTGCTATCAGTTTTACCAAGAAGTGACAGCATTTTCCGAAAAAAACTTAAAGAGAAAATACCGATAAACTCGTCGTCGTGAAAATCATACGGTGGATTTGTGTATCCCGCAAACACCATATTGAAAAATTTCCTCCAGTTTAACTAGAATTCAGTGTACGCATTACGGAAATATTAGAACAGATTTAATAAATAAATATCTATATTGTTTATAATATATGTAATAATAATAATAATAAATGTTTTATTTTATTTAAATACTCCTAAAAATTCGGTACAATTAAAATTAAGTGAAGATCTCTCATTTTTCCCCCAAGTATATATTTAGCGTACATTTGTTTCCAAATCTTCAAAACCCCAAAAAATACAGATATTACATGTATATATATATATAACATTTGTTCATAATGGGTTGAATGATTTCGTAGAACTACGTTATTATAGGACGATCTTTATTCCTGTTTCATTATCGATATTTTCAGTTTCTATACCATGATCGTCATATGTTGTATTCCCGGCTATCTCGTCTTAGACGCATAACGTGCCCGAATATTTTTAGACTTTTCTTTATATTGGGGTTTTCAAAGCAGTTCAATGATAAACCGTTTAAATAAAGTAGGCAAGGTATTTGGTATGGAAATCAATGTAAATAAAACAAAAATAACGAAGATTGGAAGGAAACCACGACCATTTCTTATAAAAATTGATGGAATAAATATTGAACAAGTACAGAAGTTTAAATATCTCGGCCAGATTATAGCGGAAGATCTGTACTGTGACGATGAAATTAGTCGTCGGATTGGAGTAGCGAAATACGCATTTCATGAGAAGCAAGGTATATTTAAGACAAAAGTCAATGCCGCTGAATCTTCGAAAACGGATATTGAAGAAGTATGTATGGTCCGTAGTCCTTTATAGTGCAGAAACCTGGACGTTAAATAAAAGGAATATTGAAAAATTACAAGCGTTCGAAATATGAATTTGGAGGAAAATGGAGCGGATAAGCTGGCTAAACATGTGCTCCAACAAATTGAAGAGAAAAGGTCCTTAATCGATCGAATAAAGAAAACACGGAAAATTTGGATTGGCCTTGTACTTCGACATGGCGGAATACTGCGAGATATATTTGAAGGTAAAATCCAAGGAAAAAGAAAAGACCGAGAAATACGTTTGTAACAACTTTACTAGAAGACACCGGGTTAGAAAATTCCACCGAATTAAAAAGAACTGCAGAAAACCGGGAATGTTGGAGAACTATTGTCACAGCGTTGGACCAGTCTTAGGACTGCACTAAAATGATGATGATAAACATATATGCGATAGCAAGCAAGATACTTTTTTTTTTAGGTTTTATTCCGTTTCTAAAAGAAATAGAGAAATTTTTAGTTAACCGCAATGGTTCAAAAGTGATATATATTAGTACGTAGTAAAATTTAAAACTTAGCATGTTGCCACATTTATATAAAAAAAAAATCAGATGAATTGGCGGTAATAGACGTCAGTCACACACAACTGTCACGGGGTTCATTAATTAGCTTATTTTTTATAGTGTTGGATAAAGCATCCTTAAATCGCCATTTTAGATTTTCGCACTATCGTACTATTTAATATACCACACGACAAAATCTCTTCGGTATGCGATTGTTATCCATTCTTACATAACCAACTCATTTTAGTAGCGATTTCCCGTTTATCAAATGTTGAATTATTTTATTCGACAAACTATCTTCACCATGTTATTCTTAAGATCTGCCAGAACAATCTCCATATCACGTTTTCTAATTTGATTGTTTCCGATTAGCTACGTTTCACGAGTATGTAAAAAAAAATGTAAAAACGCGTATATTTGACATTATATTAAAAAGTTATAATAATATTTAATAAATGTATCGGAACAAATGCCCTCTCCATTTATGAAAGTAACTAATAATATAAACCGGTAAATAATAAATGTACAAGATGAAAATAGTATTGATGGAAAAATCAGACAAAAACCCATCACAAATGAAAAGCGGTAATTTAAAAAATAATAAGTTTAATTATATAACGAATATGTAATATCATTTATAAGTAATGGAAACGAAAGCAAACAAATTATAAGGTTATGTTTAATGCGTCGATGCTTATACTTAGTATATATCTAATACTTAGTTCCCTGGAATCGTAATTTCCTATTGCTGGAAGTAAATTATTACGGTGCACACTACAAGTGAGAAAAAAATTGATAGTTTGAGGATATAGTCTTTTACATATGGTGTCTGCAGAGCAGTATGCATATATGAAATTTTAGTATATACGGGGACATTGAGAATACATCTGCAGCATAACATGCCTTGTAAACTTTATAAATAATAAAACGATGCAACGATCCATTAGAAAAAGTCTATTCCATTTTTAATCTCCCCTCCATCCAGATGGTATTTGAAGCTGTTGAGTAATTTTTGTTTTCGTTCCGTTCAATTTGTACGAATAGTTAGTCTATAATTTCACCATGTATATCGCGTAGATAATTCAAGATTAAACAAAAATAGTATAAGCGCAGATCTCTAAGTCCGGTTATTACCGGAAACGGTTCCGCAAGTTCGACGTTACACCATCTAATTAAGAAAAATTGTGATGAATATCCAGCTATTTCTACGCATTGCTGCAGCGCAATTCTATTAAAGGTATCGAATACTTTTCTTTTCGCATAGCTTTATTTTATTCTATGGCTTATAAGTAAGACTGAACTTTTTTATCTTTCTTGGTACCTTTAGCTTTCAAAGTCGCAAGCATGTTTCGCTTATTAATTATTTCTATTATTTTGTCATTTTATAAAATTCTATCTCTTATCTTCAAATTTTATCTGAGCACCCGTCAAACCGGTCCTGCGAACGTTTTATTTAATAGCTAGCTTAAAGGAATTCTTTTATACGGCTTCATAGTCTTTCTACAGATCTCATCTCACTGGATATCTTTTTCCTTAAATTACAATCGAGTTCTGATTTTTTTTTTAATATTTCATTTTTTAAGAAATTAATATATGTTTTTCAAATTACTCTTTTCACAATTGTAACTTTGGCCTACCTCTCCAATTACTTGTTGTTTTTTTTTTCGTCGTGTTATAATGTATTCGAGTCGATGCAGATAATGTATTCGAGTTGATATAGATAACTTGATTTTTTACTCATACATGTCCTTTTATCCGGTAACGAATATTAATGACGCTTAAGTCATTGCGTTACTAGCTGTACACACATGCAACAATCGTTCCCTTGTCCCCTTTGAAACACAGTTATTTCTAAACTCGAACATTTTACCAACTATTATAAGCCGCTCATTTACGGAATAGACTCGAGTATAACATTTTTTAACTGTATCGCTACATTTTAGATTAATCATGGATAGGAAAAAAACGTAACGAGTACTTTATCAAAGTGAAACATCTATTGGCGCGTTGTATGTGAGGAGTTAACCCGTAAAATGAGATACAGATAGGCACATAGGCTAATTCTCACAGTTTAGTCGGGCTCCTACATTCTTTCAGTAAATTGCATAGTTAGCACGTAGTGCACTTATTGTTATTTATTCAGAAAATTCTGTTTCCAACGGTGGCGCTATATATATATATATTATATCTCTTTATTTCCTGCATAATTAGCGCCGTTCATTTGTCTATCCCTTTTTATGTTTTTTCGGCTTTCTATCATTTCTTTTACCTTACACTGATTTATATTTCCGTGTTTCTTATCGCATTGGATACGTTCCTACCGGCCACTATGTTTTTTTAGAGAGAGCTCTCTTTTGAATATTTTTTCTATTCCGTTCCGGTGTCAATACTGTAGTAAACGAGGTTAATGGAATTAAAGAATGAAGAAAGCAATAGTGTCAGAATAATCCGGATAAAAGAGAATCATTTGTAACCCCGATGACAGAACGCTTGGATTCGACCTGCCGAGAAATATCTGGACAAAATTGAATCGCTTCCGAACAGAACGTGGAAGGTGTCAAAAAAAGATAAAGATATATATAGACTTAGGGATAAATCAGCCTGTGACTGGGAAACCAGAGCAAACAATGGAACACATCCTGATGTGATGTCAGAAGCGAGCTCTGAAAGACGACTGGGAAGAAATCATTAAGTTGACTGACCAAGCAGTGGATTGGCTGAAAAAGCTTCATATTATAATATAAATATAATTATGTGAAATAGGTGAAAATAGTAATATACGCAGAAGGAAGAGCAGCTAAATTTGAAATATTTTTCCTTTACCCCGACTCGATATAAAATTAAAACAAAAATATTTCTCTTACCCGATTATCAGCCGGCATAATTTTATCAGTTTTCTTTTGCAGATTTTTCAAAGTTAACATCGTCTGTTCTTTTCCATCTAAATAAACGTCTTCGTTTATCTACGAACGCAAACACATTCGTTTGGTAATTTGCGAATCACGTTAAAAAAAGAGTTATAAAGCTAACAAAAAATCAAATACGTAACGCGTATACGTTAAACGTTATTTCATTTATAAGTATTTCTTTTTTAAGACAAGAGAAGAAGAATAAAAAACCTTTATTACATGAATTAATCTGCTTTTACAAAATTAATGACTAATCACAACTTCTCAAACCAACCTAACCGAAAATAATCTAACCTTACCCTGTAAGCATTATTTAATTAACATTGATTTATTAATTATATACACATTTTAAAAGGAGTAAATTAATAAATAATTATTAAAGTAACTAAAATAATCAATAAATTAAAACACGAAAAACAGACTCACCGAGAAACCAAAAAACCAAAATACACGATAAAATAACAAAAAAATTAAATCATATTTTTTTTAACGAAACGACTTAATTGCCTAATTAGTTATTATTACAAAAAGTTTAATGAAAAATAATTTTAAAATGATTTTACCTATTAAAATAATTTAAAAAAATAATAATAATCGACGCTACCGCTATAACGGAAAAACTTCGCTCTCTACTACACGTTTGTTAAAATTAATGACTAATCACCACTTCTATACTTCTAACCTTGGCAAATATAGATATTTAACTTAATAATAAATTAAATTATAAATGTTTAATACAAATCTGATCAAAAAAAAAAAAACAGAAAAAAACGATAAAATAAAAAACCTGCGAAAATGAGCGAAAAAAACATTATTATTATTATTATTATCATATACGGTCGGTTATTATAATCCATTCGTCGTCCAGTATTTCAGAAAAATTAATATTTCTTCATAAATATGTTCATATCGTTTGTCACAATCAAACGTCCCAATTATGCTACAGTTAAACATTATTCTGAATTTCGCAACATTCACATTGACAATCTTGGGCCATGCCTCACCTATGTAGGTTAAATTTTGTACGCGCCGTTCCACTTCGAATGCGATTTAAAGTTTTCCACAAGTTGTAATTCAAATCTCTACCTCCTGGAAGTATATTAGGGATGCCACTTATAGATTTCCTAACTGTGTTGGTTTAAGACAACCCGTTACGATTCTACACGTTTCATTAAGAGCAATATCGACTTTTTTGGCGTGTGCTGAATGATTCCATACCGTACAAGCATATTCCCCTGCAGAAAAAAGTTCGAAGTAACTATGGCTTTAAGCCCCAGCTGCTGAAAGTTAAGATTTGTCCTGAACCTTTATTTTTGTGGCTTCGCAGTGACGTTTGAACGTTAACGATCGATCAAGAATTACTTCTAAATATTTAGGATTGTCTGTATATTTTAATTTCATGCCGTTCCATTTGATTTTCAGCCGACGAGCCGCAATACACAGGTTTGCGTTTTTGCTGTATTTAGGTTCAGTTGATTTAATTCGTAATATTCATTAAGATTTTTTATTTCATTGTTCAAAGTTATTTCGACTTCTTCAAAAGTTTTTCACTGTGCTGTTAAAGCAAGATCGTCTGCATACAGAAAATATTTTGTCAGTTGGCCTACCGGTTGATCATTTTTATAAATATTAAACAGTGTAGGAGCGAGCAGGCTGCCTTGAGGAAGTCCGTTCTTCTGTTTTCTCCAAGTACTGTTTCTTCCGTTATGTGTCACATAGTATCTTCTGTCTTTCAGTAGCATTTGGACAATTTCAGCAAGCTCGAAATCGTTAGTATATACCTTGCTGACAAGTGCGCGATAGGCCACGGTATCAAAGACTGCAGTTAGATCTACAAAAACTGCCCCTGTTACCTTGCCATTCTCGAAACCATCTTCAATATGCTGTGCCAGGTGTACAATTTGTCAGTACAAGATCTCCTTAGTCTAAAACCACCCTGTTGAGCTATAAGTTTAGTTCAGCCGTTCGATTCAGTATTAATCTGACGAATATTTTATATAGATGACGTAATAGCGATATGGGTCTATAGTTTTTAGCATCATTGGCGGTCTTTCCCGGCAATAATATGTGTCTTTTTCACATGTTTGGCATTACTGTCAATGCAGTTATTAAACATTTTCTGTAGCTATAGGTTATTGTTTCTCTGCCAAAATGTTTTATTTGTTCTGTGTACATTCCATCGATCCCAGCTGCTTTTCGATTTTTTACAGCTTTGATTGCATTTATGACCTCGATTTGTGTAAAGGGGTCCTTAAAGTGATTTACTCCGGAGGGCTGGTACCTTTAAGAAAGCGTTTTGTGCTCTCTTTTGTCTTTCCATTTAACAGAAGTTGATGCGCGATTTGGTTAGCTGTAATATTTTAAGCGGAAGTAGTATGTATATTATCACTATTTAGTAATTTTATCCAGTCCTTCCTTCTTTCTTCAGCTATTTCTTCGGCGGTTTCAAATCCCATTTCTATCACTTCGTTCTTAAACGGATTTTTATTAAATTTCTTAACGTATTCTTCACATTTCTTTTGAATACTTGATTTCACGCCAGGAATATATGACCTACGAACACTACGCGGAATATGTTTCTTCAGCAAAAGTGCCATATTCTTCGACTACTGGCGGTATGTTTTTGACTGCCTCGTCCAATCCAATTTGCCTTTTTGAAGTTAAATCAAAAAACAAAACACCATAAAAATACTTAAATTAACCCATAAATCAGATAATTATTATTTACAATTTATTAATAAATTACATAATAAAATAATAGTAACTGTACTCGAAATAAGAAAATAATTTTTATAAAAATTTAAGGTGCTTATACTTAGTATATCGTGCACGTTGATGTGGCTACATAATTTTTAAAACTATTTACTTTTTATTTTTTATGTACCTCATTAAAGGCTTGCGACGTTTCTTAAAATTTTTTAGGTCGGTTTTTACATACACGGGCAACGTATTATAAATTATAGCGCCTTTATAGATAGCTTGAATTCTGGAGTGATACTTATTGAACTTCGGTATTTGTACCACCCCTCTCGACTTGATCTCGTAAAATATTCCGTGATGGGCAACATATTTTAAGGGTTAGCCAAGTAATTGTAATATTGGTATATCTCTTGAATATTTAGGATTATGTCATGAGAAGGATTTTTTTAGTTAAAACAAATTGTATCAGTCTATTTTGCAGCGTTTGGATTGGCTTAATGAATTAAGAGCAGGTTGATACAAAGCGAAATATAAGCGTTTAAAGAAAAATATTGCTTTAAGTACGAAAAAGGTAATTCAATTTCCTTAGTTTTTTAGCTAAGAAGATGTTTATTCCACGTTAACCTACAGTCAAATTGAATTCTTAAATATTTCACTTCATGCGTTCTTTCTATCTCATATTTATCATTTAGCATAAGTTTCATACCATTCCACAGATGAGGGGATTGATTAATGTAAATTAGATATTTTCTTTTCTTTTCATTAACAATTAGTCGGTTTCGCTTCATCCATCCACGAATTACACTGACATCAGCTTGCGCCACCTGTTTAAGAATATTCGAGTGACCGGAAGTAATCACTAATGCAGCGTAACTAAATATCTTACCGTTAACCGTAATATTAAACATATAATTTATATGCATATTAAAAATAAGTACGGACCTAATACACTCCCTTGTGGAACACCAAAAGTTTGTGTTACACCTTCACTTCGTACATTATTTATCTCTGTAACATAACGTCTGTTTTCTATGTATGTTTTAAACCAATTATGTACATTTCCTCTTATCCCACAACTGTAAAGTTTTACCAATAAAATATTACGATCTAATGTATCGAAGGCTTTACAATGGGCAAAATATACAGCAACAGCAGAATGACAATTTTCAATATTCCCGGTTTTGCATTTGACATGTTCAAATAATGCAATATCAGTACCTTTTTTTTTTAGGTAAGAACCCGTATTGATTCACGCTGAAATAATTTAATTTTAGCAAAGTAATTTAATAGAATCTTTTTAACGCATTTTTTCGAATATTTTAGAAATCGTAGAGAGAATACAAATCAGTCTGTAATTTGCAGTATCATGTTTGTTATTATTTTTATAAATAAGTCTAACAATAGCTAATTTCAATATTTCAGGAAATTTTCCTTTTAACACGGATTCATTAAATAAAAATGTTAACGGTTGAGTAAAGAAATTTTTGTTATATTGAATGTATTATATCATTATTCGAGAACTCAACAAACCCTAGGGAATTTGGATTATAGCTTCCTGATACTCTATCCGCAGTGTACGCCTAACCCATGTGGTTATGATTTCCAACTAAGGTAACGACCGAGTCATGAAAATAATCGTTAAAACAGGGAGAAATTCATTTTCCTGTACATTCATGACTCTGTCGTTCGCTTCTACCTCTTTCAAAGTTTCATTTACCTTAACACTGACACGTTTTATTTTTGATTATGTCCACAGGCATTCATAAGTTAATGCGGTATGTTTGCTTCGCTTTTCTTGTAGCTTTTTGCACGTTTTTTCATAAAATTTTATACATACCTCTCTGCACATTGCAGAAGATTTTAATAGTTTATACAACTCGTGTTTTTCACGAGTTAACTGAACAAGTTCATGTGCGGCGATCGCTTCCGATTTATTTTACTCGTTTTAATCCTTTTACAAAAATCTATCACATCACTCACTTTGCGAATGGACCATTCAAATTTTTCATCTATAGATTTACTGATATATAAATACGTCATGTTGTGACGTTATTTTTTGCAACGTATCCTCATCAAAGTAATACTTATGTTTACAGGATGGCTGGCATTGCTTGCAGGCAACTAACAAAGTACTTAGAATACCACAGTGATCAGAAAAACTTATAATCTAAGATATTAATTTATGGCGATGGATAAATTATCGAAGACATTTTTGTAAATTACGTTAATAAATCGATCAATAAACGGCCGCTTTGTTTAAATATGAAATTTTTGTATAACGGGTGGCATTTAATAAATAATTTTGAACTATCTGGAGCTTTTTAAACGTACTTAGTAGAGATAGCAGATCGTATAGGAAAAGCGTAAGTTAATCTTGGACGAATCTGTGTACGGCAATTTTTTATTTAATCCGGAAAGTTGTGATTTTCTGTTACATATTTGAAAAAATGCGTGCATTGCTTTGCGGACTTTGTCTATCGCGTATTTAATATATTCGTTAAATGTTAATCTATCAAGACTTAAACAACGAACTTTTACAGCTTATTGAATAATTTAATTGTAGTAACACGCGTAAATGGCTTAATTCTCGATGAAATTGCGTGGGTCCTACGAACCAAGAAAAATTCATTCATCTAAATTGAGCTGTGTTCCCACTGCTAATCATTTTTATCAAGATGGAATGTTTAACTTGGCCGGTGGACGAACTATTCTCCCTTTTTCCATTAATTATACTTCCGACTAATCTAAACCAAACTAACCGAAAGCAGCCTAACCTTAACCAGTAAGCAAACTTTATTTACGCACAAAGTAATTAACATTGATTTATTAATTATATACACATTTTAAAAGGAGTCGATTAATATATTAAAATAACTAAAATAATAAATAAATTAACGATGAAAAAATTAAAACACGAAAAATAGAACAATCAAGAAGTCGACAAGGGCGAATTTAACAGTCTCACTCACCGAGAAATCAAAATACACGATAAAATAACAAAAATTCAATCATATTTTTTTTAACGAAACGACTTAGTCACCTAATTATTTATTATTACAAAAAGTTTAATGAAAAACAATTTTTAAATGATTTTACCTGTTAAAATAATTTAAAAAAATAATAATAATCGACGCTACCGCTATAACGGAAAAACTCTACTACATGTTTGTTAACGTATAAGTGAAATTTTTAATTTATTTTAAAATCATTAATTACAAAATGTAGCAATTTTCCTATATAGTTGATTTTCGACAGTCCTCAAAAAATAAGATATATATTTTTTATGGCAGAGTAATCTATAAATCGAGCCAGATTAATTAGTATCGAGAAATATACAGCTCAAACAACCTGATTCCTTTCATTTATAAACTCGAACAGTTTGTCTACATCATCGCGTAATTGAGGATCGTTCAAATTGACCTTGGTCAATTGGTAATGGTTTCGGAGTAAACTCATTACCCCGAATACGAAATTTATAAACGCCCTCTTTTTTTTGTATTTCATTTCCATTTTTTCTCTATCCGTCATAATATGGCTGTTAGATGGTAGATCGTCCGTACTTTTATATAATTCGGAATTATCGACCGTCCGAATCAACCTGCAATATAGAAAAATTTAATATTATTTACCTAGAAAAATGGAGAAAATTAATAATAAACAAAAAAGTGTTTATATTCGACTTAAACGCGCGCAGAGTATAAACATATAAATTTTCTTAATATTTGGTTTCAAAGGATAGTTCAGCAAATAAACGGATGTAGTAACAAAAGAGGCGACCAGATACACCTCCCGATTGCAAGCATCCCAGTTGCCTCATACTTCTCAAAATAAATAAAATACCCGCTAAAGAAGAAATGGTCGAGAATACGGAATGAAGTTCCTACTACTAATAAATTGCGTTCGATACGGTCAAACACTGGAGTTTGGACTACTTCATCAAGATCTGGCCGTCGAGAAGAATTTATACTATGCCGTTTACGTATTGGCCATGTAAAAATTTCTCATTCTTACTAAATACTTCATCACTATCTGCAACGTATTCCCTTATCCATTAACCACCTCGCCACAAAATCGACCTATTCCGGTCACAAACACACCTTTCCAGCTCTTTTTTCGAAATCCCCTTGACGATAACAAACAAAAGACTCCTATTTCAATTCCTAAAACTCATTTACTCGTGCCTCTGGCTAATGTTGTAGTACACGGCAAATCGATATAATACAATACGATACACCACAGATCGATACAAGTTTTAAAGTGAAGAGGTATTTTTTCTTATTTTCGAAGATAATTACGGACAATAAAAAAAATTAAATAAAATAAAAAAAATAAACAGAATGGATCTTATTTCGATCGGTCAAATATAAAATATATAATTTAGTATATAAAATACAAATTAATAAGCCCAAGTAATTGGCAATTTAAATGAATTACGTTTCCGTTTCATCCGACATCTCAACCGTTAGATTAAAATTCTCGGTAATTCTGTCATCGATTTTCTTTATTACCGAGTTTCGATTCTTAATCGTTACTATTTAATCTAACATCGACCCGAATTTATTCATCTGTGTGATTTTATACATCAGAGGTTCAAAATATTACAGCCAAATACTTTTGTATTTAAATAGTCACTTTATGCACTCTCTTGCATATGTTAATAAAATAATTTTGTGCTTGATCAATAAGTACTAGAGAAAGTTTCTTCCTAATATTTAATGTTTATATCGTACCTATCCCATTTCCGCTGCTGTTATATCTAATATCATGCCACCGGATCTGTCATTGGCGCCTCTATCATCTCAGAATTTAGTGCTAGTGTCAAGAATTTCCAGTTCCTTAATATTGATCCGCTTACCTCGGAATCCTTTCCTAGTGTTCTTCTCTTTAAAAAATATATTCATTCCTCGCTCATGGATTCTCGGCAAGCTAGGTGGGACAGCTTTTCAACTGGAAATAAAACCTTTTTGTTTTTCCCAAATGTCTTGGAACGGTGTAAATTTAAAAATATTGATATTAATTTTTATAACGCTGGGGGCTCTCTGGCCAAAGTTTGGTTCCTGTGTCTCTGTAGGTTCCTTGCTTCTGGTCCAGCGTGTGCCTTTTGCACTATCAATGATGCTTCATTTGGCACTGTTGATGATATTGAGCATTTAATGTTTGATCGTCCCCTATTTGAGGATTAGAAATAAATTTATAATACATAGAGGACAGCCTCTTAAACAAAACTATACAGATTTGTAGTTTAAAAATGGTGGGTAATTTTTAATAATTTCTGCCCCCATTTTTTTTCTGGTGCTTTATAATATTAATTCAACCGTGAATCCGCAGCTTTTGCATATTGCTTCCGTGTACTTTATTACCAATATTAATACTTAACGATATTGTCTTAAACTGTTTTTATAATTATTTATATATTTTTTCATTATATAGATATACTTTCCTATTTGTATACTTAATATATACTTAATCTGTTTTTCAATCAGTATCTTTAAGAATATTTTTGCTTCTGTTTATTTTGTTATGAATCTAGCTAACTCGGTTTTAGTCTTTTGATAATGTAATTGTATTTTCTCTATACTATGACGTATGTAGATAATCTATTTCTTTTTCTTTTTGTTTTTATCATTATCTTAAAGTTTATTCGATTTTTAAATTGTATGCGTATATACTTTTTTTTTTTTTTTTTGTATAATACGCATTTCTATATTTGTATGCTCATTTAACTCATTTTGTTTATAATATGTTTTTTTTTATAATTATTATTTTCATCGCTGGTCAGATTCTGTAAAAGATCTGTGTCGCACATACAACCTTTGTGCAGCGATGATTTAAACAAAAAAACGGATAGCCAATGCGCACGATAAAGAATATGAACAAGTGCGGTAACTCGTACATGCACGTTATATACTGGTAGGAGTGAAAGGAAAACCGAGTACATGTACACAAGAGAAAGAACGCTATACTTCTATACGTGCTTACGCGTAAAAAATATTATTTCATACTAATGATACGAGTTTGTACATATGCATGTAAACCAAATAAACACACACATATACGAGTAGATCATGTGGGAAAGAGTGGAGGAGCCCGACTACACTGTGAGAATAGGCCTGCCTATGTGTCTATATGTGTATAATCCTTTGGCTCGCAGATTAATTGGTTAACTCCCCATACACAACGCGATAATAGAAGTTTCAGTTCAAAACATTACAAACATTTTTCACCGTGTCGTTAAAATAGACTGTTTCGTAATTCTGCCGACGTAGGCTGTGTTTATCTGTTGATTACGGGCGTCTCCGTGAACAAATATGTTGAATATAAAATCGTGCGATCCAGATACCGCTAGGATGGCCATAATTTCCTGCCAATCGATTTTGAGATTTTTTCGAAATATCGGCAGAATCGGCAAGTCGGCCACGAATAGAGAATTTAAAAACGTATCGTATCCCAATCGATCCATGCCGTCTACGGTAATCAAACGGAAACTATTAAATCAAAACGAAATATTCTAACAAAAAGTGTTAGTCGCAAAATTCGACGAAGAATATAAGATTAATTTCCTTGCTGAGAAATTTCTTACCGATCATAAATAACAATTCGGTATGAAACATTCATCATCATCATTCGTTGCCGAACGTCGAGATATAGTACGTTTATTTTTACACACAAAACGAGCTAGCATTCAAGACACTATTTATACGAGACGCAGATGCGCGCGCCCATATGATATTATACGGAATGGGGTGCCACTCTGTGATAATTAAGAATTAAATAATGAGAACAACTTTATATGTCGAGTGTTGATTTCGAATCCCAAACCGTCGAGTTGACAGTCGAACACTCTAGCAACTACGAACCTCTAAACGTAAAACATTCAACGGAAGTAAGTTTATTATACAAACAGTAAATAATAATTTAATTGTTAATAGTAATAGTGAGAACAGTAATTATTATCGGGTTAAAATTATCATTATATAAAGGAAACAGACTATACATTAACGGAAACGCGCATAATTTTAATTATAAATACAAGCTAAACTATTTACTTTTTCTCATTTTATTTTTTAACTCGCTTTCAATGAATTAAAAGCATTAGAGAAAGTAAGGTCAACAATATTATTTGATATCGGTATTAAATTATGTAACAAATTTTATTTTTATATTGGCGGCTGGACCAAATCATATATTCCGCATTCTGATTGCCGAAAAGAGAGTTGCTTACTATATTTAAATCAACTCCAACCGACTATGTGCAATATTTTATTGCCTTTTAGGACTGCGAATATATTTTTATTTGAATTAAATATTTGCGTCGGTAGTGAAATGAAAGAAATAATGATCGGTGAAAATCGGGAAAATCGAAGCGAACGGGGAAAATATTGCTAACATAGAACCTAAAAATAATCCAAAAGTATGAATAGATTATATTATAACCGAAATCCTAGATAATGGCTAGAATAAAATTTGAATAGTGACTTGATCTCGGGGAAAAAATAACGGAAATATTTAGACAAAAATGTTTCAGACTATGCCACGCAGTATTGTACGATAGTAGTGGCGACACATAGACATACATAAAAACTATTTTTATATTATTCATAATTTAAAATTTAGTCCACCACTTCAGATAATTTTATTTTACTGTTCACATTGCTATCTTTGAGTAATATTCAAAACTTTTTATTTTTGAATTCGTGGCCGCGGGATAGTGGTATTTCCTCTCGTCCGTATAATGTTCTTTTTCATTTACTACGGAGGAAACCTTTTAGTTTTACAATAAAAGGATAAATATTTCGACGAAAACGTTAGAAATAAATGTAATCACTTTAGACATTACCAACGTCCAAACATTGGCTGTATAATTGCCGTAATACATTCACAATCTTCGGATCTGAATCAGACTGAGGTTGGTTTAGGTAATCTGTAAAACGAATGTAATACAATTAAGGTGTGTGCGTATGTTCAGCTCGATTGATGTACAATGCAAATATATACTTTTATCGGCGGCTTCGTAAACAAACTACGCATTATTCAAAGTCCAACAAATTTTAAAATATTTAATACGTTCAGTCCATTGTAATGTACGATGTATACACATTTGATTTTTTGATTATTATTTTTTAAAAACAAACTTTAGTCGAATTTCATCCGTACATAAATATCCAATAATACAATAAATTAATTATATTACCATACTTATTCTGTGATCGACTCATCTTAATGAATCAAAAGCTGGAATCAGCATGATTGTGCAGTATTAATTCGTGTTTTCTGCCAATTCATTCATCCCGCTAAGATATAGCACGGAGATACCGACGAACAATGTAATTTTTTTCATATTTTCTGACATGATAATTTTGATCTGGAACGTTTTAATTTTTCGTGTTGGCTAAAATGCAACCCCAAAGCTAACAATCGTAACTTCATGTTAGTATCAAGTATTTGATTATATACTAGAAGTCCATTTTACTCAGCAATAGGATACTGTTTCTTCTGAGAATAATGTTACGTTTTCAAGTTCAGTTTTTCTATTTGTTAATTAATATGTATAGGAAAATTTAAATTTTTATCAAATTATGTATACATTGATATTTCACGTGATTTTTTTATTAGGCACAATTTTCCTGTACTTTCCACTTGAGTGGAGGTTTTCGATGGTCAAAATGGTACCTAAACCAAATAAACCTCGCCGTAATGCATCATCATATCGTCTCCAATTAGTTGCCCCTTTTAGGGAACGTACTAGAAAAATTACTATTAAAACGCCTTTATCCTATATTACATAAACATAATGTGATTCCTGATCACTAGTTCGGTTTTTCAAAATAACCAGTCCGCTGTTCATCAGGTTTACCGTGTTGTTGATATTATATCAACAACTTTTGAAGAAAAACAATATTGTACTGGTATATTTTTGGATGCGTCTCAAGCATTTGATCGTATGTGGCACGAAGGGACTTTTGTTCAAATTAAAGGCAGTCTTAACCATGCTCTTTACTTATTACTCAAATCTCACCTGTCACAACGATATTTCTGCATCAAAGAAGACTACGCTTTCTCCACCCATTACAGTGTCTGCGCTGGGATACCCCAAGACAGTATACTCGGACCAATACTATATGTGATCTATACGGCAGATCGGCATCCTGACACGCTATTGTGTACATTTGCCGACTATGTTGTTGTACTATCAAGACATGAATATCCTGTCCAAGCTTCCACTATCTTACAGCAACATGTTGATCTACTCGAATCATGGTTTATGAAATGGCGTATTCGCCTAAACGTTAGTAAATGTCATCACGTCACGTTTACACTTAGAAGAGGAACGTACAATCCCATACGTATCAATAATGCTATTATTCCTATCTTCGATCGTGTCCGCTATCTTGGCTTCTATCTCGATAGCCGTTTAACTTGGAGATACCATTTAAACATTAAGAACCAAGAGCTACGAAAAAGATAGTCTGTTTTGATGCGGCTACTTGATCATCGATCCAAATTAAATGCTACAAGCAAAGTCCTTCTATATAACAACTTACTAAAGCCCATTTGGCTGTATGGATCCGAATTATGGGGTTGCTGTAAAACATCAAACACGAATAATTAATGCTCCGTGGTTCGTTTCGAATAAAATAATTCATCGAGATCTAAACATATCGTTTGTCGCAGAGGTTGTCAGGACCAGATACAAAAAAATTTCACAACAAGTTGGCCTACAATAGTATTGCTCTAATATCAGCCTTAGCAGAGAATCAATTACCGCGTACGCGAAGACTTGAGTTCCCATGATTAGCTAGCAATTGTAACGCTTCTTCTTACATTTATAATAAGCTATGGAACGCTATTGTTTCTTAACAGTTGCGCGTATAAAAGTATAAATAATAAAAAAAAATTATAAAAAAAGGCACAATTTTCCAATTAATTATAATCGAGTAATACTGTTTTGTTAGTAGAATTGATACGCACAGATTTCCCCAAAATTAAATTTTATTTTATATTTTTTTTCTTTTTGGCCGCTTTTAATCATTGTCTTCCGGTATTTCCAATGACCATCATTAAGCAGATATCGAGCTACGTGACTTTCTTATTATTACATATACATATAATAAACATGAAATTGAGTAGTCGAGAATGCTGCTTTGCAAGTACTCTGCTTGTATGTGTTGTAATTCGAAGTATCCGTCGTTATGTTTTATTCTAAAAAGTTAATCAGTTTATGAATGGATTCCCAAGTTTTATCGAGTGCACCAGCTCTGTGTGACGTACCTTATCAAACGTATGGCTTACGTCGAACAGATGTATTCTTCGACGCCTTTTAATCTGTAATTCTACGTATTTTTTAAAAATGTTTCTTCAAAATTCGAATTTATTAAATCGGCGTTACGCTATCTGATAAGAAAGTGTCGTATTCGATGTTATTTTCAAAATAAGTGTTTTCAAGTGTCTGTATAGTTTTCATCCGCCTCATTATAACTTTTCTCGATAAAAATTTTCACACAAACTCGTTATCTATGTGTGCGAATGTCACCGATTGACAGTAATAACATTAACGACAAATTTTTTTCTCTTGTTTTACAAGATAAGATAAGCCATGTTCGATAATAAGTCTACACATATCACACAATTAAAATTGATAACATCTTATCGATTATCAATTTCGATTTCCTAGTTATCGCCCATCGTGATCGTCTTTTCGTGTATATTGCAAAATTACTGCAAGAAAAACAATAGTGCTGAGTTCGATACATTTTAGTATGACGATCTAGGTGCTACATATTTAAAAAAAAACAACTATCGCCTAATACGATCGTGCTTATGTTGTGGTAACTTTCGAAGGTTAGCGGAAAAAGACAACGTTGCAAGGCGAGTGAACCTCTAGGTGGAACTCTGAATCTGCTTCATTAACTCCGTATATAGAAATACACTTATCTCAGATAATGCATTCGACTAAATGATATTGACGAGTCAGGTGATTAAAGTAACTAAAATCAGACGGAGAACTTAAAAATGGAACCGAATAAACCAAACGTAGGTCGTTAGTTATGCATCAATCTACTAGTATCTGTGTTTGTCAAAAAAAAAAGTTTTATACAAAGAACAGAAATACTGTTATCGAACGCTAAAATTTAGCTACGAAGTCAGCAAACTGGTGCGATTTTATAAATTTTAATTATTCGTTTACAAATTTCATAGTTATAAACAATTTTTAAATAATAATGACTACTATCAACGACTTCTATTATATGCGTCTCTGTCGCGTTAATATCACCTCAGGATGCAACAGCGACGTTGATTTATCATGGTTTTAAATTAAACGTGTTCCGTGTGACAGTTATTTGTAAATTCTGTAATTTTTTTTTCATTAGTTATTTCTTAAGACGGTTTGAATATCGCAATAAAAATATCGAACAAATTGTTTACAATTACAATATTTACGATGATTCGATAAGAAGTACCACCCTGTTGATTAGAAAGAAGAGTGCAAGGTTTCTAACATAATTGTTAACATACATTAACTTACCGCGAAATCTTAGTTCATTTCGGGTACTCAATGTTTTCGTCCAACCATTAGACATATCATTTGGTCGTAGAGGATATGATTTTGGAAATTTGCCGCAGGCGTACTTGTAAAAATTTACGCACGGATGTTCGTCCGGGTCGATTGAATTGGCCAGTATAAAAGCTGAAAAATTAGTCGAACTATATATAATTTTCCGTATTTAACGTACGTAACAATATACGAACATAAGTCCCAAAACTGAGAACAGATCTGACGATGCCGGTGCATCTGAGCTCGACAGAATATTAATATAGAATTACAACAAATCGAGCCTTGTATAAATATATAAAAAATACTAACGATAAAAAAGTCCAATATACAGCGAGACACATACTTTTGAATAAATATAAAAATTTTAAATATAATAAAAGTTGAAATGTTTGTGCAGATTGACGTAGACGATTGGTTGACAAATATTAGTCTTTAACCCTCGGTTAGTTTTTATTACATATATGTAGTCATAATAATAATAATAATATCAAAACTCGACAGAAAAGCTACTCTGAAATAACTCGATGTAATAGTAATCCATCCCATGTTAATGACTCATTAAATCACACCGACTCATCAGACCTATCATCCATTTTATCATTATTTAAGGGCGCTGATTTTAATAAATTAATGATTATTAAAACTATAATTACGAAACTGTACTCACGAATACAGATAGTTTCATAAAAACAGCGGCTACTTTAGAAATAATTGTAGTAAATTATATGTAATTTTTTTTTATGTAATATGATTAAGTTAGTTGCCTGGAATTGTAATTCTATAGTACACAAACTAGGCTTCATGAATTTGGTATTTACATGCTTTATCCGAGACTAAACTGAACAGTAACCTCACAGTTAAATTTCCTGGCTTTGATATTTGTAGAAAAGATGGGACGCGTTATAGTGGAGTGGTATTGTTGATTAATCAACGAGTGAAGTATTGTGCCAACGCCCCCATTACATAGTATTCAGGCTGTTGGCATAAATATTTATTTTACCACCGCTGGTAATACTCGTAATGTAAATCGCAATGTAGAAATTGCTACTATTTTTGTTGTTTATAAACCGCCTAATCGATTGACTAAGTATAGGGAAGATATTTTATCTTTGATGAAGACAAGTAAAAAAGTTATTTTAATCGGCGATTTAAACTCCAAGCATAAGTCTTGGAATAATTTTAATAATAATCAGGCTGGCAACGTCTTACATAGTACTTCTCTATCAAATAATATACAAAAATATTATCACCACGAGAACCTACATACTTCCCACCACCTGGCTCCCGACCTAGTATTATTGATTTAGTTCTAGACAAAAATATCAATACAAAGCTGCCCATTTCAGTTAACTGTTTATCCTCCGATCATAACCCAATATTTATAATCGTCAAAACTGGCAACATACTGCAACAACCAGTACGTAAAACATTTAATTTTAAAAATGCGAACTTATTTCTGATAATATAAACTTAAACCTACCTATTTCTGATACTGACAACATTTACCACTGCCTCACCACTCTGACGAACTTGACTCATGAAGCTATTGCCCTTTCTGTTCCTATTAAGCAGAATGTTTCTCCTATATCTTCGATCCCTTTATATATAAACTTCCATAATTAAAATCAAAAATATTGTCAGAAGATCCTGTACTAAAAGTCGTTCACGTACTGATTCACAAAATATTAAGAAATTATTGAATCAACTTTCGATTTTAGTTCGATATTTACTAAATAAACATAATAATGAAAAGTTTAGTAAACCTTTCTGTTAAAAATAATAGCCTTTGGAAGATATGTAAACAATATACACAACATCATGAAGCACTTCCCCAATTCATAATCCTCACATTAACACATATGCATATAATAATACCCATAAAGCAGGATTGCTCGCTGCACGCTACCTTGAGGTTCACAGCAGAAATATCAATTTAGCTTCAAGCTATCAGAAGAACAAAGTACATAAAGTTGTCAGCAGATTTATCGCATCACCTCAGATAACAACTAATATTAAATTAACTTCTCCCAAAGAAATTTTTACATATGTAAAATCAACAAAGAAGAAAAACTCGGTAGGTCACGATGGTATCCAATCTACTGTCATTAAAATGCTACCTCAAAAAGTCATCGTCCAGTTAACTAATTTGATTAATGCAATGTTTAAATTTGGGTACTTCCCTTCTAATTGGAAAGTGGCTAAAATAATTCCAGTACCAAAACACAGTAAATATTGCTCTCAGATAGACAATATCCGTCCAATTAGCTTGCTTAGCAATCTTAGCAAAATCGCTGAAAAAATAATCCTGTTCTGCCGGCGTACCTCAGGGTAGCGTGCTGGGCAGGCCATTCTTATTTACATTTTTCATGCATGATTTCCCGCATATAAATAACATTGAGGTTGCCTTATACGCTGATGACACAGTGTTGTTCTGCAGTTCGTACAGGCCAAGTACTATCAGCAATAGGTTACAATCTGGTGTTGATCGTGTAATTAAGTATTTTTCTAAATGGCAAATTGCTTTTAATCCTTCCAAAACGAAATCAATTTTCTTCACTCGTCGAAGACCGTTTTTACCGAACAGACTTCACGTCAATGGCGTTGATATAGTGATGTCATTTTAGACAAGAGGCTAACCTTTTCCAAGCATATTAACCATGCATCATTGAAGACAAACAGAGCAATCTGTTCAATTTACCTCATTTTCAATCGTAAATCTCACTTAAATATTAATAATAAACTAATAATCTACAAGTCAATCACTAGGCCTATTTTAACATATGCTTGTCCAGTTTGGTCTTTAGTCTCAAATGCTAGTTTTTAATAGACTGCAATTAGTCCAAAATCGATGTCTTACATGTATCCTCAATGTCCCCGTATACACTAAAATTTCATATATGCATAGTGCTCTGCAGGTACCATATGTAAAAGACTATATCCTCAAATTATCCCAAAATTTTTTTCTCAGTTGTAGTACGCCCCGTAATAATTTACTTCCAGCAATAGGAAATTACGATTCCAGGGAACTAAGTATGATATATACTAAGTATAAGCATCGACGCATTAAACATAATGTATTATTCTCATAACGTTATAATTTGTTTGCTTTCGTTTCCATTACTTATAAATGATATTACATATTTGTTATATAATTAAACTTATTTTTTAAATTACCGCTTTTCATTTGAGATGGGTTTTTGTCTGATTTTTCCATCAATACTATTTTTATCTTGTATATTTATTATTTACCAGTTTATATTATTAGTTACCTTCATAAATGGAGAGGGCATTTGTTCCGGTACGTTTATTAAATATTATTATAACTTTTTAATATAATGTCAAATATACGCGTTTTACAATATTACACATGTAGTCGCGCGGTCTACACTTGTAGACCACTTTAATGATAACATATAAAATCATTCCTTCAAAATTTTAACGAACAAAATGTGTAAATTCTTTAAGTGTTTCTTTAACATATTAAAAAAAAAATGAAAAATTTTTACCAGACCGCCAAATATCTTAAAATAAAAATGTACACCCAATTTCAACATTAATTTTATGTGAATTCAAAAATACATTTAAAAAATACACTTTTAATCGCTAAAATGTTTTTTTCAATACATTAATTTTAAGTAATAATAATCACTTATTAATAAGTATACACATATTGATTTCATTTAAATATATACGTAACATATTATAATAGAAACAACTACCGCGATTATCCTACACACCGTACACATTTCTTTTATATGTTGTTTACAAAACAAATCTCGAACATTTTACACGCGATTTTCTTGTTGACTTGAACAAGATCCGACATAATTCTCTGATTTAACCGGAATATACTTTCTTTAATCCCTAAAAGTGCTAGAGCGCAGCGTTTCAATTATTTTGGCATGGATGAAATTGTTGATCGAAATTCAATTTGTGGTTCAATAAGATACTGAGCAAATTCTTCAATAAAATTATTCCTCTTTACTTTTTCTGAATTTCATTTGAATACACAAAGAACGTTAATTCTCGACAAATTCAACAGATTGGAAAAGATAACCACCTGCGTGGGCTTTGTCCGACATCGTACAGTTTTTACATAGTTGATCTAGCAAATCAACTTCAATTTCTGTTTGACTATAAAAAAACTGAACCAGTTTACTGACTCTTTAACTAAATTTTAATGTTCAATAGCAGTATCCCTGTTCTTTGTATAAAACTATTTTTCATAAACCCAGGTACTAGGACCTAGACGCCATTGATTCAACTGTCGGTGTCAATGCATGCGCACTAGCTCATTGAAATTTTGAAATTCTCTAACTTCACTTTTTAGTGCACTGCATATAACTACGTACAGTACA